>VZRF01014340.1:0-301940 GCA_013396875.1 Vireo altiloquus | reverse complement strand
CACAGCACAGTCTGTGCCTCTGAAACTCTGATAAGAACCAGAAATAAACAAGCTCTGAAACAGCAGAAAGAAGCCTCATCTCATCTTTTCGGGACATGGGACACTGAAACAAGGAACACAGCCGGGCCAGATGTCAGGGGAAGAACACTCGCCCCCCTGGTAGGAAGGAAGGAAGGAAGGAAGGAAGGAAGGAAGGAAGGAAGGAAGGAAGGAAGGAAGGAAGGAGAGGGAAACACATTAAAAAAAAATTTTAAATCCAGTGCCTAAGGAGAGAGCTGGAACTGCAGAAAATTATGCCATTGCATGGAGCTGCAATGGCACAAAGTGAGACAATTCTGAAAAACTGTAAAAATTCTGCAAGTTGAAAAAAGTAAGTGCTCTGAAAATAATCAATCTTGCTTTAATATGCTTTTGATTACAGCTTTGTGATCTGAGCAACACCCCCTGCCATGAGGAACAATAGCCAACCTGGGAATTAGTGTTATTAATAAAATGAGATATTTTTTCTTGTTTGAATGTTCACAGCAGAACATGCAGGCATTTAAATATGTAATTAAATGTTACCTGCCACCCCTGCTGACTGCACAGTAAATAGTGCCAATTTTTCAACAATTTTTTTTTGAGTAATGCTGTGCTGCAGTCAGCAAATTATTCTTAAAACTCTACAGTTAGAACAAATATGCTGTAAGTTTTACATAGTCTTTAAAAGAGGTAGAAACTTTAATCACCTTATTAGTTGCCAAAAGCATACATTACCACTTTGGATTTTGAGGCAAGATTCAACAGCTTGCCAGAGAAGAAATACTATCTGAGCTGTACACGCCAGAGCCTTCTTAGAATCTATGGATTTTTACTACACCAGGAGGGGTGTGTTTTATTGCCAATAAAAGCATGATTTCATTAAGGAACTTTATCATATGCAATGCTACATAAACTATCTCTTTTTTCACTGCAGAAATTCCCACTGAGATCAATTGGGCAACTGTCCAATTCCCAGACTAGGAATTCTATGTAATAAACAGAATATGAAACAGTAGAAAATAGTTTTCTTTCAAACAAATTATAATTTCTAGCTAGTGTCTGTCATTTCCTCACAAGGCATCCTGTTTCCCCACCAAAGTCCAAAGTTCTGGTTCCATAACACAAAAAGGCCTCTGAGTGCTCTCAGGATTATGTCAGGGCTATCCCGTGCTAGAACATTGCTGAGGATTGCAAAAGAAGTTCCACATCTAGCAGAAGCAAGTTTTTCTGGGTAGCAGATCACAATTAACAGAAAATAGCTGAGAAAAAAGTAAGGACTCAAGGAAACAGCATGAAGCTGAACTGGGGGAGGTTCAGGTTGGATATCAGGAAAAAGTTCTTCCGAAGGGTGGGTGGGCATTGGAACAGGCTCCCCAGGGAAGTGGTCACTGCACCAGCCTGACAGAGCTCCAGAAGTATTTGGACAATGCTCTCAGGCACATGGTGTGAAGCTTGGAATGTCCTGTGCAGGGCCAGGAGTTGGACTCAACAATCCTGATGGGTCCCTTCTAACTCAGGATATTCTATGATTCTGTGATTTTGATACTAGTAACTTAATAATACTAATGGTATTGAACTGTATTATTTCTATAGAGAGCCCATTGTTCTTTCCACAGGGCAATACCAGCAGGTATCTTCTTCAATCCTGTTAAAATCATTGATTCGAGGTCTCTATTCATTTGTGTACAATCACAAGAAATTAAAATATTGTGCATGTGTTCTAATACTAAAATGACAGCTACATAAGTAGCTTATTCACTGTGAGGGACCTAGTCTTGCCTAACTGTGTAAAAGCCAAGTTCATTTAATATTCTATTTGGATACTGAATTTTATTGAGTTCTTTCATCCCTCTAGATGAGAGAATCCTCCTGATTCTTTCCTTTCTGATTCAAAGTTTGTTTCGTTTTGGGGAGTTTTTTTGTCACCTGCAGTTTCAACTACTATTAGATAACTCTTTTTTTATAGTTTGGATAACTATCCTTTCTAGGATGAATCTTGATAATCTCCAGAAGTATCCTCTCATCATGGCTGTACAGGAGGAAGGATAACTGATATTTGGAGGCACTCCCATTCTTACAATGACCAAAATATAGAGCAGAAATGAGAACAGTAAAGATGGATCTTCCAAGTTGCTACAAAGCATTTAGATGAGATATTTAACAGCAAAGGATGAACTTGACATGATCTGACAGCAAGGAAATCAGTAAGAGACAGCTTTCATTTCACTGCAGAACATAAAGAAGGAACTTATTTATTTAAATTACATTTTGCCATGGAAGTTTGTGATTTGTGTAAACCACAAGATCCTTCTTAGTCAAGGATGAGATTCAGTTGACCAGGTGTAGATGCCCATAACATAAGCATCCATAAGTCAGGCAACAATAAGAACATCCCATATAGAACCAAGAGAGAGAAACTGACATCCTAAGGTGTTTCTCTACATTTGGTCAGAAGACTTATGCCCTAAAAATGCTACTTCCCTACAGAAATTTTAACAGGATGCTCAGTATCTGCACTGTAGACGTCTAACAATAGGTGAGATGAATCCCACTGTAGGACATAAAGGCACCTTTGAGGTGGGGTGAAGTACCCACTGGACAAAGTTGTGTGGGGCTGGAGGTGCAGTTCTCTGTTCCTATCTTCCTATCTTCCTTTACTGAATTCAGTAATGCAATACATCTTCAGCCTTAGACATCTGTTAAGTATCTGACTGTGGAAATTAGTGCATTATCTGGAGACTGTACAAGCCATACATTTCATGAATAACATGACACTTAATCACAAAAATTGAGTACCTAAGTCCATATTTAAACTAGTGTTTTCTCTACTCTTTCAAAGTTACTGAGTTCACCCAGCTGTCTTTGCTTTCTGCAGGAAGCATGTATTCCCAGCACTTAGACCTTTATTGTCTGTTTTCAAGAGGTCTATCGAGTTTAAGAATATGCAGTGCCAGTGTAATCTGATACATGTGAACTAACAACAAAGTATTGACTGGGAAATAATGTAAACCAGATAACACTTGTGAATTCTCTGCAAGATTGTAAACACGATACCCAGAGGCCAGTACAAAGGCAGTCTTGTTTAGTGTCTTCATCGTTGTCCCGTATGTGGAGAAGTAAAAACTTTAGCATATCTTTAAATGGCAATACATAGGAGCCGAAAAAAAGGAAGGCACTGTGAAGACAATGCATTATAAAATCTCAGTCCAAAAGGACCCTGAGAGCTAGGCCAGCAGAAATCATGTGGATTTCAGTAGTGAGAAGTGCAAACCTGTGTGCCCAGGTGGACTAGCTTGGTCCACCAGGAGAATCTGGGAGATGACTGGCTGAGTAGCAGCCATGATCAAAGGACAATTGTGGCAGCTGGTGGGCCTATAGAACAATGGGCCCTTAGAGTGCAATGAAGAGACAGGCCCTAAGGGAAGCTCCCTCACTTAGGGAGACAGAAAAGTCTTCTCCCAGGATGCTTTTGTTCTGTTATGTTAGTGTATGCCAGTTCTGCTTCCCTGGCTGGCCCATTGGCCTCCCTGCCCCTTTCGACCTTATGTGTCCCTGCCCTAGAATTCTGAATAAATGTAGTGATGCCTTAAATGGCTACCTAGAAACAGAGACTAGACATAGAGGAATTATTATTTTTATTCCTAGGAATAAAGGAATAAAAGAGATAGGCCTTCAAATGTACACTCTGTGGTCCAGGTCTTGCCTCGGTGGATATTAAAATGAATGACAGGTCATGAGTTCTTCACACTTTGATATCAGCATAAATTCACCAACCAGAACCCAGCCAATGATGGAATTTCCCCAGGCTTGCCCCCCTCTCCCCAAGATGAAGGTTTACAGTTCTTGGGCCCAGGAGGGTCTGGGTGTCCTTGCAGAGCAAGCTGGAGAGGCTTTGTTATGTCTGTCTTAGCATGAGAGAACAGCACTTAACAAGGTACAGGAAACTTCAGAGTTACACTAGCAGTACAGGATTTGAAAAATATAAAAGTTAAAACCTAAGGCATCAGTAGAAATCCACCTTAGGCCATCTGTTTCTCTCTCTTGGTTTTATATGTGATATTCTTGTTGTTGCCTGACTTGTGGATGGTTATGTTATGGACATCTACACCTGGTCAATTGAATCTCACCCTTGACTATAGAGGGATCTTGTGGTTTACACAAATCTCAAACACCCCTTCCCTGCTCCCTTCACCACTCCCTCACTATTCCCCTATTGCTCCCACACCCTAGCCCTGCCTGTGTCCCACCCTCGTGCCCTCCAATTATTGGTCCCTGATGCTCTCCCTCTACCCCTACCGACCCCAACCTTGAACCCTCCCATTGTCTTTGCCTTCGTCTTCTTCCCTGGACCCCTTCACATGCTTGGCAGCTGGGACCAGAAGATATGAAACAGGATCTATAGAGTCCCAAGCCCTTCTGGAAAGGCGGCTTGAAAACACAATTACATCGGTGCTGTATTTAGAAGATTGTATCCCACTCTGTTAGTCAAATAATTTGTTGTCATTCTGAGAAGGCACAGTGGCAGTGTGGCTAGACTAACATTTCAGTGAAGATTTTTTGTCAGTTGAGGCAGATAGTTAATGCTAGCAATAATTTGATTCTGCTGATTAAAACACGAAGTTGCAATATCTCATTTAAAACAATTTTCAGGGTCTTAGGGTACTTCCTTCAAGAATTTGTCATCAAACACACTGAAAAGGATTTATGAATATCCTGGAAAGCACAGTTACATTTTAACCACTATTTTCCTTTAACCCTGCAATCTGTGTATTGAAGATTGACATCAGTAATTATAAATAACAGTCATCCAAATTAATAACTGTAATACTACAAATTTGGGAAGAAAAGGAAGATACAGGGTTATCTGGGCAGGGTTATAATTTGCTGGTGTGCAGCTCAGAATTTGAAGGAGAAATGAAATATCCACAGAAAAATAGAAGACATGCATAGCTATTTGTTTTCAAGATATTCTGTTGACAGGCTGCTTCAGCAGATTTGAGTGTTAAAATAACAGGAGTAACAACAGTTAAGACATAAAAAAATATTTCTTATGAAAGCCTCAAATTCACAATGAATTAGACAAAGAGCTCTTATTATGCCCATGTTCCAGAGAGAAAAGGAATTCAAGAGTTGCCAAAGACACTGAGGAAATATAGGGATTTAGTTGAGTCCAGGGACTTTTGGAACTTTTCATTGTTAATTCCATGTTTAAATACCTGTACTGTTTTTCTTCCTTTGGTCATTTTTGGGTTTTGGTGGTTTTTTTGGTTTTTTGGTTTGTTTTTTTTTTCTAAAACATCAGTCATCCAGAAACCAGCAAAGACATAAAAATTTAACTCAATCACTGCATATATACCCAGCAAGAAGCACAAATGCACATACACTGGTACACATCTGCACATTTTAGTTGTCAGTTGTGCTAATTTGTCTTTCTGGGGTCTTTTTCCTAAGCGGTTTTGATTCTGAGTTTGATTTGGTTAAATTAAGTAGAAGAAGATATTATCATGAAGTCAGGTCTTTTGTTTTACCAGGTATTCATGGAGAATTTATTGGACCAAAATAATGTGAACGTCAGTCCCACTCAGTTTCATTGCCTGGAATGAGAACCTGCAACACGCACAGCTCTGTGGATGACTCCCAAAAGACATAATAAACTCAGGAGAGGTAAAGACAACAGTGTACACTGAGATGAAATCTTTTCAGATAGGGATGCCAAAAATTAAAAATCACAGTTGAAACATCAACCCAAACACTTGGACCTGTATACAATCCCCAAACCAGTGTTTGCTTTTTAATACTTCTCTTCAAAACTACAGCCAGTGAAAAGCAGCTGCTAACTCTCGGTGACATTTAGCGACAGCACTTCCATCTTTAGGGAATTGAGATTGATTTTCCACAGCTACCAGTGTAAAGACCTTTTGCCTGGGAGCATACAACAATACCAAGGTCAGAGGATTTGAAAGCAGCAACTTTTACAGGGTTGGACTTCAGCCATGTGGTGATTACTACCACCAATTAATGTCTCCCATTTTACACCCTGGAGTCACCTGCAATTTCAAAACAGATTAAGCAAAAATGGTCCCTGCAAATTCATGGGGGCAATTCCCTAAGGTCAAGTATCAGACTCAAAAGAATCTGGCAGGAGGCAATACATAAATCAAAACTAATAAAAAATTACCACTGCCCTTAGTGCTGGATCTGCAGTTATCGCATGGTACAGCCAAAGTATATATTCTCTTTAATCCTGCTGCTGTTGCTTTTTGGGGAAAGTGGGCTTATGCAAACAAGAAAAGGAAGTTGACCTGCTTAGTGGATAGGCTTCTGGCAGGGTCACATTGGTATTTTCTTTTTTAAGAATATTTTAGAGTCCATTTTTCATTTTTTCTCAGGGTCCCACCTTGTCTGAAGCAATACTTTCTCTTAGGTAGACAATTTACGTACACCATGCACCTCCTCTCCATCACTATTTTCTCCACATATCTTTGAAATGCTGAGCCTCTTCTACTGTGAACCTCGAGTGTCATTCAGCCAGATGAAAAGGCACAGATGGAAAATTTTATATTGCACTGCACAAACCAATGCTGCTCACATACAATATAATGAAACACCCAAGAACCCACAAAAACAATTTACTCCTGCACCATCCTTGTCTTGAAGTATAACCCTCTGGATTTGAGATAGAGCTGCAAACATTATTACTGTATGTAACATTATTACTGTAAGTTGACCGTGACTGGACACCAGGTGCTTCTTTATCACTCACCTCTGCAACTGGACAGGAGGGTTGAAATAAGAACAGGAAGAGATCACTCACTAGTTACTGTCGTGGGCTAAACAGACTTGACTTAGGGAAATTACTTGAATTTATTACTAGTCAAAATCAGAACAGAATAATGAGAAGTAAAGCAAATTTTAAAACATGCCTTTCCACCATTCCTTCCTGGGCTTCAATTAGTTCCCATTTCTCTATCTCCTTCCCTCCAGTGGCACAAGGAGACAATAATGGAGTTTATGGTTGGTTCATACCACGTTGTTTCTGCTGCTGCTTCCTCCTCAAGGGAGGATTCCTTCCCCTGCTTCAGTGTGGGATCTCTCCCTCAGAAGAAAGTCCACCATGAACTTCTCCGGTGTGACTCCTTCCCACAGGCTACAGCTCTTCATGAACTACTCCTGCATGGGTCCCTTCCACAGGGTGCATTCCTCCAGAAACAGGGTGCTCCAGCCCGGGGTCCATCACAGGATCACAAGTCCTGCCAGCAAATCTCTTTACGTGTGGTCTCCTCTCTCTGTGGGGTATAGGTTCTGCCAGGGGCTTTCCCTGTGTGGGCTTCCCACAGGGTCATAGCCTTCTTTTGGGCATCCACCTGCTCCAGTGTAGAGCTCCTCCAGGGGCTGCAAGTAAATCTCTGCTCCATCATGCATTTCCATGGGGAAAGGGGCACAGCTGCCTCACCATACTCTGAACTAGGGGCTGCAAGGGAATCTCAGCTCTCGTGCCTAGTGCACCTCCTTCCCTTCTTTCTCCATTGACTCTGGGGTCTACAAGGCTTTTCCTCTCACTTATTCTCACTCCTCTCTCTTTTGACCACAATTACATCAGTGCAATAACTCTTTTTTCCTTCTTAAATCTGTTATCCCAAAGGCATTAATCCCATTGCTGATTGGCTTGGCCTTGGCCAGTGGCCATACGTCCATCTTGGAGCCAGCTGTCACTGGCTCTCTCAGACATGGGGAAAGCTTCTGGCAGCTTCTCACAGAAGCCACCCCTGTAGTCCCTCCCAATCCCAAAACCTGTCCATGAAAGCCCAGTAACACTTTGGAGAGTTAGCCCCATCTTTCCTTCACTTCCTTCCCGTCCTGGGCTGAATACCAGGCTGTCTGAAAGGGTGCATTGCCTCACACCTGAGAGCTAACATTGAGACCTTTCTATAAAATATTAGATATTGAATTCAAGATAGGACTGAATACCTTCAGGGTCTCTCTATTGTCAGTGGAAAGAAATTTTATTGAAAGAGAATCAGAAAGTAATTTATCGTATTCATGCTACTACAAAATGTAAAACCCTGTAGGTACAGGAGTTATATGACTGATATAAATGAATAAATTACTTTACATATGAAATGTGGCTTCTTTAATTTTGTGAAGACACAGTGACTTAATGCCTTTATTGTTCTTCTGAAAATGTTGCACTGGGTAAGTTGTTTATCCAAAGTTATTGACTGCCCAATAAAAGAATTTTAATTCACAAGTGTTAAGGGGGCAGAAAAATCCACCTAGATGTGTTTTTGAAAATGAGTCTTCCAGCTGTTAAAAAGATGTTAAGTGGAAAGGCTCAGAACTGCTAATTATTTGAACCATTTAAATGGGAAGTTCTCGTTTCGTATTTGACATTTTTGCATTGCACTAATCTGTGCTGGCAGCGAAGTCAATAAAAGCTTTACAGGGAGTCTAAACACAATGTGATTTTTTCCTAGCCAGATAAATCTTCCCTGTCCCCACTATCCTTGTTATCCTCCTGACAGTGCATATAACAATTGGAATAAATGTGTAATTGAGATATATGCTGCAGAATGAATTTGCTCTGAAAATATTTTGCAGGAAACAGCCACGAACGAAGGCTTAAGTTTTGTATGAGTTACATGTAGTTCTCATTGCTCTGGGGGACAGGAGTCTCATCTAGAAAACAGGAATGTGCATCAGTCAGGAAACTGTTTGACTTCCAAATTCATTTCTGATTCCAATTCAGTAGCTGTAAGGCTTTCCTAAAGAAAAAAAGAAATCCAATTGGTAACAGCTGTGGGATTATCTCAGGTGTTTATTGCCTCTGTTCATCCTGATTGAAAACAAGAACAACAAAACCTGATCACAGGTATCACTTTGGATGAAAAGTGGAAATGAAATGGCAGAAACAAGAGGCAAAATTGACTGGATGTAAAATAGCAACTCCCTCATAATCTTCTCATGTAGGCTGCCAACACTTGCCCCAGAGGCACTTGCTAAGATGATAGCTATAAGAATATAAACCAAAAAGTCTTCCTGATTCACTCAGTCCAGTCTCTTGATGTTACATTCAGCCAAGTTATAAGTTTCTCCTAATTATCTTTAACAAACTCTGCCTTAAAGAGTGTTGACTTTTGTTCCCCAGTTGGAAGAGCTTTGGAAAAGTCTACCAAAGATTCAGTCTTTAGAAGTTTAGGAAATTTCTTGTAAATTCTGACCTATTTTTATTTATAAACTATTTATACCAATTAATTTTCCTGCCAGAGAAGTCCTAAAGTTCAAATGACTCTTAACCACCTTGGAGAAATATTACCCATGTTTTTTACAATGAGCTTATATCAATTTATTTGCAACCTACCTCTAAACCCTTTCTATACAGAGTAGCACCTTTGACCATTCAAAATCTCCTCAGAAGAGGTCTGCTTTGGAAGACTACTTATCAACTAGGTTGCTGCCTAAGAAAAAGAAATTTGGGATTTTTCTCCTTCTCAGGCTTTGAGGGTTTGAATTCCTAGTCCTTGGTTCCATTTCCTTCCCAGAATGTGCCCAAAGTTCACCAAAAAAGCCACAGCACTGGTAGAAGTGGGGGTATTACAAAAAAAGGCAAGTGAAATTCCTGCTGACAGGACAGAATATGTCTGGGGGGGAGCCTGACTCCTGCTTGTATCCAATGGCCTGAACATCAGCCTTTCCCTTCCGCGCTGATAGAGAAGACTGTTGCTCAAAGTTGGGACAACCACTCGTGTCTAAGAGCAGCTGTGAAGAGTTAACACCCCTCTCTCTGTTCTCATTGAAGGTCACTGTAGTTCTGTGACTGATATCCCATCATCTGGGGAGGTGTGAGATGAAAACTTCAGTATAAGGTGGTCATGGAAGTGTGGGACGGAGCATGTCAGCCTCAAAACACCTCTCCAAGCACCTGTTTCTCAGCTGTTGATGCAGATATTGAGGGCTATGTACCCTTATTACTGTCCCAGCTCTCTGGGAAGATGGCAATTTCTTTCAACAGCACTACAGAGGGAATTTTTAGATTCCTTTGTGAAATAGGAAGGTCTGTTTTTCTGTTTATGCCTCTTGGAAATGCTGCAAGTAATGAGACAATTGCCAGTAGAGGTAAGTGAGTGCAAAGGAGTAAGCCATGCTGGTCAGTGGAGACAGAGGTCCTTTTCCTTGAGGGAATTGGGAATTCTTGTCTTAAATTATTTATAAACTAGGTTTCTCCATTGCAGATATTGGCCAGTTCTCCTCTAGTAGTCTGCTTTTGATTCCTTCAGTTTTATTAATTGCTATGTAAGAAACAAGAGTAAAGAATCAAATTTGTTATGTACAAAATTTGTACAAAAACAAAAAAAAAATTTGTTCTGTTCGCTTCCAGCCACCTGACCCCCACTCTATTTCAAGGCTGATGTAGGAATGTCCTGTCAGTAACACAGATCTTCATCAAAGGTCACTTCATTTCAGTGCAACAGCTGTAATGCTGCATTGCAAGCTATCTCATTTGGTAAAATTACAGCACAATTAATAGCTGCATTAAAATAGAATTTGCATTGGGGTACTTATGACATTCCCATTAAAATCACATTAGTTCATAATGATTAACACCCTTTTACTGAGCACGGAACAAATTAATCTGTGGATGCTTTGTTTTACCTGTGCCCAGGAAAGCAACTTGTAGAAGTAGATATGAGACATGCATTGTCTCTGTTGTAGGTAATTATTCATCACCTGTTTCAAATCAGAGCAGGTGGAAAGTGAACTTTAACAGGGCTCTGTGTAACCATAAACACAAGAAATTCATAATTCACAAGAATGAATAAGTGACTCAAAACCACACTTGCTTTCTTGATGACCAAAAGAGAACCAAGACCGTTTTCAACATTACTTGAATTAGGTTTTATTTTCTTCAAACAGGGATGCTAATAATTTTGAATTTGAAGAAATTACTACTATTCAGGCCTATGACAGCAGAGATCAATGCTGAACACACAAATCCTTCACTTCTTCAGCCCATGCTTAGATCCATTGGTGTGGTAGTTCTGACTAAGCTTTTCAGAGTGCAGCTCTTGAAAGTGAGGGGAAATAAAGCTGGTTTATGTTTTGTAGTATTTGGCATACTGGAAGAAGCCGAGTAAGCTGGCACTGTTCACCCTGGAAAAGAGACTGGAAAACAGGTGATGTCATCCACAGTTATCTGATGGGATATTACAGGGAAGATGGAGCCAGACTACTCTCAGACCATCATCGTTTTTCATTTTCCAGTCCAGATCGACATTAGCTTGTCTGAGCCAAAACGGACCCCAAAACAGCACAAAAAGCTCTGCTAGGAACTAGCCAGCCCAGGAGTCTGTTATCCTCTGCAGAAAATGGTTCTTTGATGCCATTCTTTTGCCCAAATAACTTTAAAGAAAGAGAATATTTTCTCAATACTTTTCGTTTTGTTAGCTACTTGGTGATAAAATATTCAAGGCTACAGGTGGGAAAGGGGTGTTTCCTAGCTGAGCTGTATTGTTTCTTCTCTGACCAAAAATACCAAAGAACTGTTAAAGAATAATAAAAAGAACCTCAGTCTGAGGCCAAAATATGGAGCACAGAGCTCTAAACTTCAGGAAATCAATACTGTTAAATAAACGGTAGTTTGTTCATCTCTATATTTTTTAGTTAAGTTACTATCTCCTCTCACATATACTCTAGAGGAGATTTTTTAACTGGTCAGCAAGAGGGATCCTGAAAGATTAACTCCCTGAACATGGAGCAGAATACACTTTGATTAACAGGTTGCCTTGTTAACAAAATAATTAGAGACAAAATATTCATAGATGCTACAGAAGCCCATTGAAAAGACACAAATGGCAGCAGTAGCATAAAGAACCAGTCTCCTTGATCATACTTCGAGATACACTTCTGAGGAAATCATGATCGATTTATTCATGGCAGGCATAAATAATTTGCATGGGTTCCTTGAACGGAACTAATTTCAACTTCTGTCTTCTTCAGTAGCGAAACAAGCATCGTGATGGCTTAAAACTGTCACACAGTTGAAGAAATAGTGCAGAGAAACACTCAAAAATTACCCATAACCTAAAATGTATTTGATAAAGACTAATCGACTTCAGGAATCACCTTAATAAAAATATCATTGTATTCATAGGAGTTATGAATGCAAAGATGCAAAGGCAAATCTGTATTTTCAAAATAAATAGTCCCAATTTCTTGAAAAAGCCACTATATTTGAGGTTATGTATTTGAGCAAAGAATTATCATGCACTCCTCATTTTTTCTCAAAAAGCTGTCTATGAACCTGGTGTTTCCTGTATTTATCTCTGACAAGAGGAGCATTTGGAGAGAGTTTGAGCTAAATAATTCCAAGGTCATTAAACAGCTGTTGCTATTTGTTTTATTTTATTATTAAAATATTCCATTCATATAAAACACTTTTAAAGAGATCAACATTTCTAGGCATGATTCTTCATTTGTTTCATGACAAAGTTTAAAAGACCTTATAGATTATTGACCAGTTAAATTCCTCTCCACAATAACACACTTAAAATTCATCAGAAATTTAGAAGTCAGCCAAGCAGTTGTTGTCTCTTTCTTTTCTCTATTGTCTTTATGTTTGCACTAGAATTTGATATACCAAATTTGTATATATATAATGTAACCATATATTGACACATATAATACTGCAAGACGCTTTCCTTTCTTCAGTTTTCTGCTTAGCTGTTCTTGTGTACAATAACTGAANTCTATTGTCTTTATGTTTGCACTAAAATTTGATATACCGAATTTGTATATATATAACGTAACCATATATTGGCACATATAATACTGGAAGACACTTTCCTTTCTTCAGTTTTCTGTTTAGCTGTTCTTGTGTACAATAATTGAGGGTGTTTTTGTTATATATGTCCTCATGAATTTGCTAAACCTTGGCTGCAGTGTTCATGGCAAAATTTTCTGATTCTTTCTTCGGATCACTGTGTAGTTTTTGTGAGCTCTTTAAAAGCAGTTTCAGTACTTCAGTGCAAATTCTGAAAGCTGTTTTATTTCTTTGTCATAATGAAATCAACTCTGCAAAAGTCTGCCACCTAATTCAGTTCCCATTTCTTTAATAGCATCTTCTGTTAATATTTCTGAAGGTGTTTTGAACATTTTCTTCTGTATATGCAATGAAAACTAGCAGATTTTTCTCCCAAGTAACACTAAATATGTGTTAGTGTACAACTATACAGTAAAGCAATGGTCAGCCTTCACTTAATCTTATCTACCAGTGCATTCCTAGATGATTTGGATGTGTAGAAAGTGGAAGGATAGTTTCTCAAGAGAGATTTAAAGGACAGGCTAATGCATATTTTGTCTGAGAGCAATTTAGTAGCTGGTCCTTTTGCACCTGTAACTACTAACAGGCTGCAGTGGCATGGCCTAGGGAGGAAAAACTTCCAGTTCTTGGGATTAGCACACATTTTTGTGCAAGGAAATGGTGCAAAGCAAAAGGTGCAGGCGCAGGTCACCTCACAGTCTGAAAGGTGCTGCAAAGTGTGATTACTGGGCTTAGGTCTGCCTGGGTGTTTGAGCACCCCTCAGACTTGGCCTCCCTTTCTTCCCACCACCACCCTTAATGCACCAGCCAGTGGGAGAGACCAGGACAGCTGAGTTAATAGGAGGTTCCCAAATCACCTGCAAAGGCATGGGAGAGTGTAGTGTGGTCTGTAGTTTTTTACTCATGGGAGTAGGTCCTGCACTCATATTTTCTCTGCTGCAAGCATCCTCAATTATGAGGCAGAACAATGACAATCATTACAGCAATGACAACTATCCAGTGAAATTTCCATTTGTTCTAGAGGAACAGTTGATATTTAATGGAAAACAAATGCCCAGCTCAGGTTTTTATGACTGAAAAAATCCTCACAGAAAAGGTGTTATCATCCTAAAATATTGTGGCTCTATAACGCTTGCTGTTGGATTTTGCTTTAAACCAGGGTATAACTCCTGCAACAGGCACATCACATCATTCTCTGTCCCCAGTGGGATGTGCCATCAGACAAACAGTGCACTGTAACAGAGGATTATCTCACCAACATCTACAAACAGCAGAGCGATAACATTTTGCAAATAACAGAAGTGAAAGAAATGCATTTGAGTCCTCATTATACTAGCATCCCTGTTAGAAACACGCCTCAGCTCCTGAAAAATCCCCTGGTGCATGCATGATTACAAAATATGACACGGTGTCAGTCTGTTCTCCACAGTGTGGTGTATTGCTTGACAGCTAATGTGCTTTGCTGCACTGTTATTAGCTGCCTTGCTGCAATGCAGTATGCTACACAGAGTAACTCTGGTCCATGCCACTCTGCCCTGCTCAGCCTCTGAATTCTCAAAGTTAATGCTGATTATCTTGGAATGGTAATAATGTGATTTTCCAGTACATGCCACAACAGCGATCATATAGTTAACAGGAGCTGTGACTGTCAGCCAAATCACATACTGAGCACAATTATTTGAGCCATTAATTGCAGTATCGCATTTCCTCCCGAGATAACAATGATTAAAATTTATGCTGATAGATAACTCTAGAGTAGAACTGAAAAAAGAGATTTCTGAATGCACATGCAAGTCACACCTTCAACAAGAACTTGCTGATAAGCCTGACAGTTTATCACTGCTGTAATAAGAAGCAGCGAAAGCAGCATCGATGTGAAACAGCAACATCCAAGGGACTGAACACCAACACTGACTTCTCTAGGCAGCTCCGGAAAGATTTGTGCTGCTGTCCATCTGCAGATGGTCTGAGCACCTTTTATGTAAAATCAGCAGGCATAATGAGGCATTATTAGACACTCAGCAGGAGCTTCTGCCCTTGTTTTTTAGAGCAAAAGCTGTGCTTGCTGAGCAGATGAAGCTTTAGAGTCTATTGGTCCGGATCCTCAGAGCCTGTCAGATAACTAACAGGTATTGATCTCAGCAAGCTCTATGCATCTGGACACACAGGCACTAAATCACTGTCACTGTATAGTCTCTCTTCTCTAAGGGTTGTATACTATCATGTAATAATGAATCTGAGAGTGCCCATCGTGGCAATGTCAATACCGTGAGCTAAGATTTTGTGGCTACGTAAGTGTCATCCCCATCAGCCACCAGTGCAAAGCAGCCCCTACCTCTCCATAAAAGGTGTTCTAAACCCGAGAATATCACAATCTGAATTTGCACATCTTGCCCTGCCCTTTACCAGATGTGAGTTCAGCCTCGGCAGTGCAAGCTCAACTGCAGAGGCCTTAGTGCCAGCAGCACCTACTGCCCCTGCTGCTGCCTGTGGGTGGCCAAACCATGGGGCTGGAGGCAGCACCGTGGGGGCTGGAGGGACTGGTGGTGTCCACAAAGGGTAACCCTCCTCACCTGAAATACTGAGAATATCGTGGAAACTCCCCAAACTGAAAAAAGCTGCAGCATTAACATATCATTGTGCCCATGCGTGCAATGTACAGTTCACAATGTGCATGAGCATGGACCCATGCAAGTTGCAGCAGTCAGCAATACTCAGCACAGTTTGTCCAATTACTCTACTGCAGGATGGGGATTGGAAGATTAACCTTGTGCTACTTTTACTAACCCATTTTAACCTTCTAAACTCAAAAATCTGGCAGTCGTGAGAAGTCATCATGAGGTAAAACACTGCTGAAATTCAGCTCAGTTCCCCTTTGAGAAAAAAACCCAAATAACAAAGACTGAGATTGATTTATTCTTTTTTTTTTTTTTCTGTGAATGGCATTTTGGACCCAAACCCCTATCCTGTAACACAGCTCTGTGTGGATGCTAATACCCAAGGCCTTTAGGTAACCTCTGTATTGTTTCTAGGCTTGAGTAGATGACACCATCACACTGCCAGAGAAGAGAAAGCTTTCTTGTCCTGCTCCCCTGGAATGTACAGATACTGGGAAGTCAGGACAAGGATAGGCAAGCATGGCTGTGCTCTGCAGCAAAGAATTTTTCTCAAAGACATTGCATCAAAAACCTTAAAATTCCTTTAAGTTTCAAATGTTAAAGTCCATCTTATAAAGTGTGTTGTCTACATGAGGGTCCTTGGCTCCTGTGCATTCCCTTGCCTATGCTTATAACTGGACACTGCAGTATTGTGCCACTATATGGTAAGTTCCCTGGGTGCATAAAATACCCACAGCTCCCACATCTTTTCTGTTTTTGAGCTTGTCCAAGCAGCATGCATCATGAACTGCATGGAAAGTCCAAGTGCCTTTCCCACAAACAACATCCTACTTACCAATAAGCTGATTATATTGCTTATTTGACCCTTGCTACATTTGTCTTCAAAAGGGTCTATCAACCAGCTCCTTCATCTTTCTTCACTTCATAGTTTAGAATGAAGAACAAAGGTTTCATGGGTTTGGATTTCTCTGGGCTGTGTAATTAAATAAGCAAACCACAACAGAATAATCAAATGGCATGTCTAAGCATATTGTTACAAGTTTGAAAAATAGTGCCTGTGAGAGATACAGAGAAATTATTAAGAATATGGAATATCAAAGAGATCCTGTATGGTCAGGATTTTCTCGTTATGGGGGACAGAAATTGTCTTTATGTCCTAAAATAAACATGAGGATTGCAAAGATAGGGTGATACCCCCACAACATCGTGAGACCCTGAGAAACAGGAAATCACTTGTCCTTTAATTTTAATACTTATTATTACATCACTGAATTTCCACTGCCCATTAGACACCAATTACCAAATTAAACTAGAATCCATGGGCGAAATCCTACATGTAACTGCTTGCTATGTTTTTCTGCAACCTGGGAAAGAAATGTGGCAAGTCTTTAAGCAAGCACCAAACAATGTGTAAAATGTGCCTATAAAATGACCCTATAGAGCTTCTGTTTGGTGTTTGACAAGCATTTCTCATAGATGTATACCAGCCATCTGCTGGTTCCTGCTCTATTTGTTTACTCTCTCTTTGTAGTTTGTTGGTATTCTCCCCACATTGGCTCTGTTGCTCAAGCAATCCATCACAGCAATCCATCTCAGCAATCCATCTCGCATGTCAGAAATGTTGTTGCCATTCAGGCAGCAAGACATGGGTGGAAATATGAAATAGAAAATGACCCTCTTATGTCAAGGAAAAAGAAACTGAGAATTGGTCATTGTCTAAGTCTGGTGTTTTCAGTCCCAGGAATCAGTCCCTATTGTCTGGTGCAGAGGAAGTTGTCACATCAGTACAGCTTGGGTACAGGACAGAAAAAAACCCTTTGAGAAAAGTCAAAGCTGCATTGACCCAAGAGTCACCATCTAAGATTTCAGCTTTGTTTCCCAGCAATTACTGTAATCCTCAAGACAACTATTTGCACTGGCTCACAAAACAAAATCACAACACAGATAAGGAAATTAACACAACTCAGGTTTTCAATTTGTTTAAGAAAGTCTAGGGTCCAATAGCCATAACTTCCTCATGGTTCACTCTCTACCTGAGTTTCCCAGAGATTTCATTAAGATTGGCTCTACACTCTGATTCCTGGAAACTAGGTAGTTTCCTTATTCACCTGAACTGCCTGGCCTCACATCTCAGCTCAGATCAGAGACCACACAATCACAGAATCACAGATTGATCTGAGTCCTTTGAACACCAGATTTTTTCTCTAAGTAAAAAATTGTTTAAGGAAAACTTCTTTCATTTGAACTTTGACTGGTTGTGAGAGGACGGAGGTGCCTTGTTACTGACACTTACAAGCAGGTGAAGCCACATATGGTGTTAGAGGATTGCTAAATCCTGTGGCCTGACAGAGAAAAGGCTGCCATACCTCCAAAACCCCAGATCCAGCCATCAGTGAGGGTGCACTGGTGTCCCCAGAAGGCACATGTGCATGGAGCACACATATACAACACACATATACATCATATGTACGTACATATCTAGCTGGCCACATAGATCAACAGAGAATATGGCACTCCGAAAGACACAGAACGCACCAATGGCCTCATCCTGTCCTCTGTCTGTCAGTTCAGGCAGAATGTCCCTTGCTGGGAAATGTCATCCTGCAAGGTGAATTCCTTCAGCAGCTGGGCTCAGACACTCAGCTGTCTCAGTAGTTGCCCTGGGTTTCTCAGTCTCTCCAGCTGCTGGCACTTGGACTTACGAGCCTCTGCGGCTGCAACCCTGCAGCTGCTGCTATGGAAAACTCTCTGACATGCAAAAACACACACACAGAGGTGGGTCTCAGTTGGCTCCAGATCCCACAGTCTCTGATCTGGACCCTCTGGTCACTCCAGCAGCCAGCTTGGTCTTTCCAGACACCAGAGTTTATCACCAGAGACACAGGGGCCTCCAGCCCCTGGTCTCAGTCCAGGGGCTATCACTGAGATGCTCTGCACAGAGGACAAGGCCCTTGGCCTGGGAAAATTGCTAGAAATGGGGTTAGTCAGAGTCCAGGATGGACTAAGCTGGTCACACACAGAGCACAGCCAGGGCACAGCCAGGCAGGTGCACTGCCCAGCCCATACTTGTACATTGCATCCCCTTATCTTACTGTTTCCCCACTCATCTCTGTCCGAAACAGCTTGGTCCCCCTTTTCCCCATCCTTCACAGAACATCCCATAAATCCTGTGCAGTCCTAAAATACCCTTTCCCTGCCTCCACAAAGGTGATTGTCACATCCCTGGCAGTGACCCCTTTGTCTGTGGAGTGATGGCCACTCTCCCTCTGGCTTGTGGGGTGCTCCAGCTCAGGGCTTGAGGCTCCCTAGTACAGCCCAGAGCAGTGAATTGGGCCTCATGTCAGTGATGGGGATACTGGGAGTCTACATTTCTCTGTGCCTTAGGGTCCTTCATGATAGGGAACGAGCCTTCGGGGAGTTAGCCACTTTCCTTTGATGCCCAAAGAGCAGCCACTTGGGATGTATCTGGGGCTCCCCACAGTGATTCTGAGGGCTTCTCTGCGTGTTGGGACCAGCTTCATGCTACATAACCTAGCACAGGTACTATTATGTGATTTGCCAAAGGCTGCACAATTACAGTAGGTCGAATTCTTCACTTTAAATCTTTGCCCTGCTTAAGTTCTTTTAAAAACTTAGCCCTATTTTCAGTCACCAAAACGTTGATTAAAAGAAAAAAAAAATAATCTGGGTTTGAAAATACTCATCCGAAGAAAGTCACTTAGGTTCTTATTTCCTCAAACCTGCTCTCAGGCCTAAGTGGTTTCTTCACAAAAATGCTGCTACAGAGTACATATATTTCCTGTGGTATCATCTTTCTGCCTACAGAACTGATATGAAGTACCTGAAAACCTCACTTGTGCCTGAGCCCTCTAAACAGCCAAATTAATTTTTCAGGAACAAGTTGTCAAAAATTAATCCATTCTGATGCAGCTGAACTCCTAAATAAACCATGTTTTTTTATTCTTTTAGGCTCATTTTAATAGGAAGTTATTTTTTTAATAAAAATAAAATAGAACAAGAAGTTGCTAGCAGAATTGTAATTTAGTCACTGAAAAAAGGCTTTATTGCAAATGATTCCGTGAGGAAAGTTTTACTTAAACTGAAATGCTGTACTCCAAAGATTTTATCATAGTATATAATCCTACCGGTGAGAAATAAAACACGTCATAGCCTTGCAAAGAAGAATGATTACAATGTGTGAATCAGTCATATAGAAAGGGATAAGCTCCCCATGGTCTGAGGAACTTTAGTTGCTTTGCTGAACAGCTAGGCTATTTGCAGAAACTCAGATACATTATTTATAATGTAAAGAATAATTACAAAAAGTCCTTTTCTCATATGTAATCTAAACCTACTCATCCAGTTTGAATCTATTCCCCCTTGTCCTGTCACTACATGTCCTTGTAAATAGTCTCTCTCTCTTTCTTGCAGGCTCCCTTCAGGTACTGGAAGGCTGCACTTAGGTCACCCCAGAGCCTTCTCTTTTCCAGGCTGAACAATCCCAATTCTCACAGCCTTTTCCTCGTATAAGAGATCCATCCCTCTGATCATCTTTGTGGCCTCACCTGTACTTGCTCCAACAGCTCCATGTCCTTCCTGTGCTGGGACCCCAGAGCTGAATGCAGCCCTGCAGGTGGGGTCTCAGCAGAGCAGAGCAGAGGGGCAGAATCCCCTCCCTGGCCCTGCTGCCCACGCTGCTTTGGATGCAGCCCAGGGGATGTTTGGCTTTCTGGGCTGAGAGTCATGTCATGGCCAGGTCATATCCAGCCTCTCACCCACCAGCACCCCCGAGTCCTTCTTAGCAGGGCTGCTCTCCATCTGCTCATCCCCCAGCCTGTGCTGATACCAGGGGATGCCCCACACAGGTGCAGCACCTTGCACTTGGTTTAGTAAAACCTCATGAGATTCCCTTGAACCCACTTTTCGAGCTTGCCCAGGTCCCTCTGGATGTCATCCCATCCTTCAGGTGTGTCAATAGCACTGCTCAGCTCGGTGTCCTCTGAAAATCTGCTAAGGGTGCACTCAATCCCTTCATCTATGTCATTAATGAAGATATTAAATAACACTGGTCCCAGTTCGGACCCCTGAGGGACACTGCTTGTCACTGACATCCATTGGGACTCTGAGTCATTAATCATCACCCTCTGGATGTGACCATCCGACCCATTTCTTATCCATCTCACAATCTACCCATCCATCTCTCTCCACACTGTACACTAACCCAAATTAATACAGAAAAACTTCAATATAATTAAAATATTTTATACAGAAAAGCCTTCTTAGTATGTCCTCCTTTTCTTTGGTGTTATGCTCACCCTGTCAGTGCTGTTCTGGGTACTAATGGTGACAGTCACTCTTTGGGGTGTCAGCATTCTGGGGTCTTTGCACAGAGAAGGGCTGGGAGCAGATGTGTCGTCCTCCCTTCAGGACAGGTTGGATGGTTATCCTGATTGTCTTGGGGTGCACATGGCATAATTTTCTTATCCTTTTTTCTTTATTGCAAGTTATTTAGCTTTGTTCAGTTCTGTTTGGGACCTCAAAAACTTATTTTCCTGAACAAGTTCCTTGGAGCAAGCCAGAAGTTTTTTCTCACTCCATCTTGTCCATATAATGAGCTGTCCAGATTCTACCTTTTTTAGGTAAACCATATTTTTATGCTTATGCTTCTGAAAAAGAATATGGATTATGGGAGGCATTCTTTTTTTCCAGCCCCAAATTATTGCTGGAGTTACATTTACATTCAAATCTCACCTTCTCTGTCCTTTTTTTTTTTCCCCTACTCCTGCCTTAGTTTTCTCAGTTTAATTAGGGAATAAATTAAATCCTAATATCATAATATTACTGGATGTACTGGCATTTAAATAAGTTATTAACATGTTGTTTGACACTCTGAATAAAACACTTGGGCACTGCAATGTTCCAGTACCAGGAACTTGCATTGCACTATGCAATTCATAATTGGCAAATGAACTTCATGCAAGTAAGATGGCTTAGGCCAGGAAGGGTAACAGCCATTGCTACTTAAATTTTAATATTATTTTAAATTTTATTTTTTAATTTTAAATTGTAGTTCATTTTAAATCAATAAGGATAAATGTTCCTTTTCCCTTTTGTTGAATTATATATAAAAGAGCCCTACAGCATGGTGAACTTATTGTTTAAAATACAAGTAGTTTTTACACAGCATCCTAGTACTTATTTAAGTTCCTGTGCCTCCATGCTAGAGCAATTTAACAGACTTACAATGAAATATGCAATCAGAAATACATTATATATGGTCAGCAGGCTGCACAGCCTTGCCTAAACTGAACAAGCTGTTCAACTTATTCATCAGTGACCTGGATGTGGGGACAGAGTACACCCCCAGCAACTTTGCTAATGATAAAGATCTGGGAGGAGGGACAGATACCCAAAGGCAAATGCAGGGTCCTATACCTGGGGAGGAATACTCCCAGGCACCAGCACAAGCTGGAGGCCAAACTGCTGGAAAGCAGCTCTGCAGAGAAGGACCTGGGACTCCTGGTGGACAACAAGCTGTTCCTGAGCCAGCAGTGTCCTGGTGGCCAAGAAGGGCAGAGGGATCCTGGGGTGCATTAGGAAGAGCTTTGCCAGCAGGTTGAGGGAGGTGATCCTGCCCCTCTGTTCAGCCCTGGGGAGGCACATCTGGGGTGCTGGGTCCAGTGCTGGGCTCCTCAGTGCAAGAAACACAAGCCTGCAACTGGCAGTCCTGCCTAGCAATAGGGCTTGGCTTCAGCTTCCCAGAAAGCTGACAAGATGTGGAAATGCTTAGCTGGCTTACTTCCTGCCAATGAGCAATGACTAAGGTTGTGCACAGAGAACATCCTGAAATACTTTCCCTTGTTTGTTGGCACCTTGTGTAGGTTCAGAAGGAGACCTATAAAAGAGGTACACAACATATGCATTTTTGTGTTGGGGTGGTGTGTGTGGTAACAGATTGCTTACAGTGTAATTCAGCAGAAAACAGTTCTCTGGATTCAGATTATCCTCATTTTTGTCAATCTGTGTCTCAGCAGGTTTCATCTATCTGCATATGTGCTTTCAATCACTATCAGGTGTCTCATAATCATTAGAAGGCATTATCCTGACAGCATTCTCTAAAACGGAGGCACTGCAATCCATATTTTATAAATGAGGAAATGAGATACAGTAGCTGACACAGACCACCTATGATGTCCATGATGAAGCAGGTGAACAGATGAACAGGTGTCCCAGGCCCTGGATACAATCACTCCCGTGCCATTTTTTTTCACACTTGTGAGGATACAGGTAGCAGTCCAGAGTGAAAAACAGTGCCAACATCTTAATTTATATCAGAGAGATAAACATTCTCTTTTGGTGAAATCTGTAAATTGCAAAACATGTGCTAGGTGTGGCAAAACTTTCGTTAAATCCACTCGCAAACTTGCACTGACTCATTTTGCTCCTGTTGAATCATTCCTGTTAAGGAACAGAACTCTTGTTTTTCCCATTCCCATTCCCTGACAGCTGCATTTTGAGCTGTCATCGCTCCGTTGCCACACAGGCTTTGAAGTGTGGTCTCTGTGAGCTCCCAGTAGATTCAGCAAAGCTTTTAAATACTTGCCTGAAGTCAGTGGGATAACTTGAGGTGCAAAGCTGGTCAAGATGGGTACCCTGAGGAGCTGTAGGTTTCAGGGTGAGTTTCCAGTATCCCCTGAAATAGGAAGGAATTTTTTCACCGACCGCGGTGGAATTTGGTTAAAGTTCATTTTCACTTCAACTTGCCAAAGACATGAAAGGAATAATAAATAAGGAAAATAGTTAAACCCTTTTTGCTCAAGCCAGTCACCTCACCAGGTCCACGCTTGCGGCGCATCATCACCCTCAATTGCATGAAGCCTTTCCTGTGCTAAGGGGGTGTCTGCACTTTCTGGGAAGCATTGAAAACCCATGAACCAGAAGTTAAGATCAGAGGCTGCCAACAGCTGCAGAGGCAGCAAAGGTGCTGCAGAGTCTGAAGGACTGTGGTGGAGGTCTGCAGGGAGGCTTAACAGGCTTGAAATGATAAAGTGAGTTGTCATCTATGAAGATGTATCATATCGATTATAGGAGAGAAAAAAGCTTGTCCCAGACCAGCAAAATATAAGACAAAGTGAAAGAAGAAAAATGCATATCTGTTCAAATGAATACGAATGATCAAATGAAGGCAGGTGCCACTTTACATCTCCCAGACTCATATTAATCCATCAAAAATTACATTAGGTATTGGTTTTAGCTGGGGCAGAGTTAATACTCTTTCTATTACCCACTATGGGGCTGTGTTTTGGGTTTGTGCTGGAAACTGTTGATGACATAGGGATGTTTTCATTACTACTGAGCAGGGCTTTCACAAAGCCAAGGCTTTTCTGCTCCTCACCCCACCCTACCAGTGAGGAGGCTGAGGGTGCACAAGGGATTGGGAGGGGACAGAGCTGGGACAGATGACCCCAACTGATCCAAGGGACATTTCAGACCTTATGGAATCATGCTCAGCATATTAAGCAGGGTGAGAAGAAGCAAGGGGGACACAATCAGAGGGACGGAGTTTGTCTTCCGAAAAACTATTACCTGTGATGGAGCCCTGCTTTCCTGGGGATGCCTGAACCATAGCACGGGATGAATTAATTCATTGTTTTGCTTTGTTTGCATGCACAGCTTTTGCTTTTCCTATTAAACTGTCTTTAATCTCAATCCAGGAGTTTTCTCTCTCTTACCCTTCTCATTCTCTCCCCCATCCCTCTGGAGGCAGTGAGCAAGCAGCTGTGTGGGGATTAGTTCCTGGTGGGAACTAATCCTGGTTCCTACCATGACATTGGGNATCCCTCTGGAGGCAGTGAGCAAGTGGCTCTGTGGGGATTAGTTCCTGGTGGGCTTATACCACAACACTGGAGAACATAGGGCTTCTTTCTCTTTGTCATACATCTGCCTTTCTCTGCTCATGTAGTGCAAGAGAAAAAAAAAGGAAAGCCTAGCAAAGTTTTCATTTTCTTAACAAGAAGCCAAGGCCTGTTGCCCAGAGAAATGGTGGAGTCACTATCCCTGGAGGTATTTAAAAGACTTGTGGATGCAGCACTTAGGGACATGCTTAAGTGTGGGATTTGGCAGTGCAGGGTTAATGAAAGGACTCAGTGATCTCAGAGGTCTTTCCCAGCCTAAACAATTCCATGATTCTATGAAGCCATCACCTCTCTGTCGCTGTTAGCAGAGTTCCCCATGCTGCTCGAGGCCACTCTTTGGCAGCACATGGAGAACCAGTGTGGCATTTACCCGTGTCCAGGACAGAGCACTGGGGGGGAAGCTGTGGAGACAAGGGAAGCAGCACAGACAGTGTTAGTCATGCTGGGAGGCAGGCAGAGGAAATGAAGCAGGAACGGAAACAAACAAGCAAACCCAGCTCAAGGCTAAGCTGCGCCCAGAACAAAGGTTCAACTAAAAAATAATTTATAGCACTGTAAACAAGAAGGGAAAACATTCGGCACATGGAATGAGGAAAACAGCTGTGTCTATTGCTCTATTCTCACACCCTCCCAGCCAGCAACATCCCCTCGGAAAAGTTTCACAGGCATACACGGAATTCCCCCGGGAGGGCAGTGGTGATTAGGACTGCGGCTGCGCTACTTCCCAACCTGTGCAGAACCTGGCACAGGCTGACATGCACTGCTGCACTTGACGTGTCTCAGCAACTGTGCCAGGCTGTCCTGGGGCTCTGCATACTCCGTATTTCCCTGTCCAACTCATGTCAAATGCTAAATGGAAAGAAGCAAACATCATACTGCTCTGGGCATCTTGTGGGTTTTGGTGATGAGTCCTTGGGGTTTGGAAGGGAGAAGCTGTTTGGGTCGGAAGGCAAAACTCTAGTCTAGACTATGAAAAAATGCATTCTGCTCCGAAGAAGGCACAAATTGTTACTTGAATCCCACTGAAAAAGAAATTGACATCTGAAATTATTTTGTCTCCAAGGCTGAGGATGTGGCTTTTCCATGTCCAAAGAATCCATGTGATATCTCATGCAATGAGATAAACATATCTAAATAATCTAAAATCATGGTTAAGGACAAAAAGCTGTGACAATATCTCGGCTACAAGATACTGACCGAGGAATTGTGTATTTTACACTGAGCATATTCTTCCAAAGTACTTGTAACTAAGCACCCACCTGTCAGAGATTCAGAAGCAGACAGGACAGGCAGCAGATCTGATCCAACCTCACTGGTGCCCACATTCAGGGCTTCTCATCCTCTGGGGTCATTGGAGTTTTCCCACTGTCTTCACAGAGGCACAGACTGTGGTGTTTGTGCAAAACCTTCTTCAGCTCTAAGAATAAATCTGTATCCTGTAGAGTCACACAACCTTCTCACCTCTGTCAAAGCCTACTTGGCTATTGTGTTTCAGTCCTTTTGGGGGAAAAAAGAAAAATTTAATTTAAAGTTCTTGCATCATTTTTAATCCTCCTTTTCCCTCAAAAAGTGTGTTTTCCTTTCTGCTAGAGTAATGTTTTCTCAGTTCCAGGAAACCAAACACCCACACCATGTCAGATACAGGTTTTGGGTCTCCCCAGAGATACCATGGACTGTCTGAGTACCGTTTCAGTTCTCAAGCCCTCTGCCCAGCTACAGCCTAACTTTACAGTAGCTGAGAGCCTAAGCAGACAGCAGCTCCCATCAGGTGCTTATCTTCATGTCTGCATGCTTGTTCCAGCCCACCAACAATTGTATCCCTGTTGAACTGCTCAGAGCTCCCATTGCAGCCTCTGCCACTGACCCCACCTTAAACCTTGTCATTGCCGTTCCTGTCCTCACAAAACACAGACAAGTGCATTTCTTGGAGCAGGTTAAATCCAAGAGCTCACAGACATAGCAATTCCTTCTGTCTGAAAGAAAACACAGGAGCATGACAGAGAGTGAGCTGTGAGTTATCCAACTACACTCCGCAGAAATGATGGGAAAGAAGAGAGAACACAGACCTCACCTATGGAGCACATTGGCAACAGACTTTGAGGTCCTTCATGGCAAAGGTTGACCTGGGTACACTGACTGGGAATGCCAAGTGCAGGTGGATATCCACTGCTTTTAAATGGCAGGGATTCATGAGGAGCCCACTCCTATTAGACATGTCATATTTAGTTCACTGTGTATTCTGAAAATTCCCTGCTTACACACCTATGTGTCTCCTTGCATTGCTCAGATGAGTCTACAGGCTGCACTGAAGGGAGAGAGTGTTCCTGGCTGGCAGTAATAGCTGGTTCTGATTGATTCTGTCAAAGGAAATACACTAGAAATTATTATAACTTAACCCAAAAGGCCTAAAAATCAAAAAAAAAGGTAACTAAGTGTCAGAAGTTGAAGGATTTATACCTCAGTGTAGATGACTGTAACAATATTTGGCATTAATTGAAGGGGGAGGAAGATATATTTTTAAAATTTTAAAAAGGAAAAATAATAGATTGGA
This sequence comes from Vireo altiloquus, assembly GCA_013396875.1. Classification (NCBI taxonomy): domain Eukaryota; kingdom Metazoa; phylum Chordata; class Aves; order Passeriformes; family Vireonidae; genus Vireo; species Vireo altiloquus. The sequence continues at coordinate 275,018 of VZRF01014340.1, read as the reverse complement.
TCTCAACCTGACATTTTAGTGTGGTTTTCCTTGTAGTGAGGTCTACCAGACTGTAGATCTACCAGACTGAAAAGCCTCCCAAGGGAAGGGATGGCAGCTCCATCAATTGGGTGATATAATTGCTGCATTTTGTGCCTTTGGTAAAGCCTGAGAGCCTCTCTCTGAATTGAATCCAGTCCAGGATATTCTTTTCTAGAGAAAGTAGAATGTCTAATAAAGCTACCAGAATATTTACTTAATTTTTACATATTTAACAACTGTGAGTTGAACAAGCATGCCATATGCTTGTAAGTCAAAGCATCCCTTTTGTGTCTTGAACTAACCCTATTCCCTGGAGTACGGGCAAACTTGTGAAACACTTTCTTTATTTTCAGCCTCATAGCTGTTTTATTCTACCTCTTCCCAGTCCCTTATTTAATTATGTGTTGGACTCATAAGTAAATATTTGCTAGGTTTGTTCTTCACACTGCCAAGATCCTGGCAGCCAGTGCTCAGCAGTCAGCTTCTGAGTTATACATTCAAGGTGGTGATGAAACAAATAACACACAATGGTTGCTAATTTTGATCATACAGATATTGTAGTCAACATCTGGTATCTGTCTCTTCACATGTGCACACAGGAATATTAAGTCAAAACCACCCAAAAGTAATCTATAGTCATTTCGGCAAACTTCTCGGGGGATTGAGGAGTAGCAGTGAGGATAACCATCCCTTCATCTTTTGTCCATAGAGCTTAAAGTATATTAGAAAGTTGGTATCAGAAGCTCACAAGTTAAAATGGAGAATCAAATGAATAGAATACTCTGTGATGTGCAGGGGATGTAAAGAGCATGTATTTTGGGGCCTTGTGGAAAAGTTGTTCGTGTGAATATAGATTTTACATTTGAAACCCATTTTTCAAATCTCCTTTTCCAGAAGTTAGAAATTTCTACCAGTTCTGGTAAACTCTTAGGACAATGGCTTTACCATCCTCTCTCAAAACAGCACTGACTCACTAATTTTGAGCACCAACCATGTCGTAGGAGTCTGGGCTGACCAGCTTTCATGCACCTGTGGAAACTTGCTTTTGAACTGGTAGAACTGTCTCACTGTAGGCCGACATGAAGAGCTGGTTTTGTCCCAAATCCGCACCTACACAGAAATACTGGAGCTCCTGATGATAGCTGCAAGCCTGGTGTGGCCCATGTTTCTCTCACCCCCTTTGACTGGCAAGGTTCTGGTGTGCTTTGGGGTACTAAAGATAGGATTTACCTAATTCCATGCATCTTGAGTTCAGTGTCTGGTCCAAGCTGGTTGAGTTCCTTTAGTCAGTAAAAAAGAAAAGTGCATCCAGAGAGCAATTCGTGGTATTTTTTAACAGTTCTCTGTCCCTATAATCATCCCAAAGGAAACTGAGACACAAACAAGACACTTTGGACACCTGGAGTTAAGGGAGCTGATTCCACCCTCCTAGATGACTGCCAACACAGTTTGTTCATGTCTGCATAATTCTTTGTTCTGACATATAGGCTAAGAGAGCTCCTTACATTTCCCAGCTTATTTTGCTTTTTCAGCACCAACTCCAAACAGCCGAAGGGCCCTTGGTTCCTGCACCATGTTTGGGTCTTTGCTCCACAGCCCCCCGTGCTGAATCTTGCTTACTGCCCTTGAACCAGGTGGGATCCCACCACTCTGGTCAGGATTTTGAAAACATTATAATTAATTTCTGGAGGATGAAGGAAGAAATTAATTTTCTTCACTATTAGCATTCTGTATCCTGACCTCTATCTCCTGACTTCTAGTGAGATTAATCCACAGACAAAAGCAGCTGACTATACTGTGTCAAGCAGCTCTTCACAGATAAAGTGTGGTTCCACCCTGGGAAAATCACTCTTCTCTGTGCTTTAGCATTTCTTCCAGATAGCCTCTTCCTTGCTGCTGTCAGAGGTCCAGATTCTGTTTACACAAGTGGAGCTGAGGCAGGACTGTCTATGGTCTGCCTTACCTCTATTTTTAAGATCTTGATGTTGTTGTTGTTTATATGTAAATATGAATATGATCAGAACTAAAAAGGAAAGACAAATAGGTGTCTCAGATATTGTTTCTTTCATTATCTTCCAATATTTGGGAGAATTTATAATTCTTTTTTATAATGAATTCTGCAGGATTAGGCTACAATTTTGCTTCATCAAAGCTTCTTCACTTATAACTCCACTGCATTTCTCTGTCTTTACTCAGAGACCCACACATGAGTAATAAATTACTTTCTTTATGAGAACTTCAGCATCTCTAGACAATTGATTTAACCACTGTCCCTGGTTCTGACTATATGGCTCTGGCTCTACACCAGAACTCCTGCACTGGTGACTTAGGCACGAGCTTTATATGTCCCTGACTTGTTTTGCGTTTTGAGATAATTTAGTATTCAATGCACAATTATGACAAAGACAAATAAGTGGCTGTGCTCATCATCATCTGTGTCTGCGCTATGCTATTAATTCAAAGCAATGTATTTTGTGTGCACAAAGTATTTTGTTTGCCTGATTTTTTTTACTGTTGCATTACCACTTAACTGAACTCAGAATGTTTTTCTCCATATTTTACATCACTGTCATTTCATGTCCTTCTACACACCTGTGCTTTTCCTAGGAAATTAAATTCTCTGTACTGGATGGGCCCATTTCTGTGGAAGCAGAATCACTGCTAAGGCATTTTTTTTTGGGTCCCTATCCATAGTTCCATAAAACAAACGCAGTTAATTACATGCAGTATAAATTCCCTCATCACTGATTATCTTGAAAAAAGGCCTTCAGAGCTGGCAATTACTTCTAATGTAAGAGGGAACTACATGTCATTTTTTAAAATCTCTACTTTTTTCCCAATTTCCAGATGTCAGAAACATCCAGATGCTGGTGAAGCTGTTTCAACAGAGAGAGTGAAACTCATCTGGGAGGAATGGGGAATCATTAGGAGGATACATTTGAAAAACCAAGCAAACAGAATGAAATGGAGTACAAAAGAGTTTGGATATCTGTAAATTTAGAATCTAATGTAATCTAACTACCTAGGACTCCTATAAGAGATAGAGAGAACTTCATCCTTTAAATGAAATAACATTGGGCTTGATTAAAGGGTCTTGCCACGGGAATACAAGATTCCCAGATCGGCCCCAGATAAGAGATCCATAGGCAGGTCAAATACACAAATTGGAATGGAAAATTATGGCTGTAAGTAATCTTTTAAAGTAGAGATAGTTTGCAATTAAGAGAATTTAGCATGCATACGGTATCCTGTATTGCATAGGCTTGATTTCATATTATCAATTTTATTTGCCAATATCATGTGTATTAGAAGAAGGAAAACTTTAAAACAAGCTGAAAAATGACTTGTTGGACTAGGATTGTAAATAGGTGCTTATTTGTGATGCTGTACTAAGTTAATGGGTTTTAGATTTTGCTATTTGTCTGTTCAAGAAAAAATCTGAGCATAAAAACGCCATCTTGCTTCTCTGAATGATGATGAATTTCCATGGTATTGAGATCCTCGCACTAAACACTGTAAGAATACTTAGTGCTGTTCACCTCTAGACATCAATTTACTTCATATTTTTGTGCTTTTACAAATCTTGAAACTGGAGATGCTTCGGGGTCTGTCCATGCACCAAGGCCCTGATGAAATCATGAACTGAAGCAATCTGGTCCTGTCATGGTGAGCTGCCTCTTATACCCATACTGTGCTTCTGCTGGAGGGGACAGCAGTAGCTGCAGCATTCTCCAGCTCCATCCTCCCTGTCTGGTGCAACCCAGTGCTATCATGCCGTGTCCCATCAATGCCACAGCTGCATTCCTTTCTGTGTATCATGGTGTGGCATTTTGCCCCTTGACTTCCCCCAGCTTTTTCCAGAATCACTTCTTTCATACCTGGTTTTGCACTGCTTTCCAACAATTTGTATCTAACTTCCCCTTTAACAAGATTAATTCACTCAATATCATCTTTCACAAAACATTTTGCTCATCAAGTTTTCATTGATTTGTGCTAATTCGGTGATGATCAGGAGCTTTGTTCCCTGTTTTCGTTACTCTTACACAATCATGTCTTGACAGAGGGACTGACAAAAACAACAGTCCCTAACGAGAGAATAAAGAGTCAGGTGAGGATCCCACTTATGCAGCTCTGCAGAGCACCCTCATTGCCAAAGCCACCTGGGGCTGGGAGAACCAGGGTGACAGTCCTCTCCATCTTGAGTTCCATCCTCCCCATCCTGAGAGGTTACAGAGGGACATGACTCACTAATGTACCAGTTAAGCACAGAGCATGCACATGTATGAGTAAATTAAATGTGCCCAGGGTCTTTCTTTGGCCCTGACACCCACAGGGCTGAACTGGCTTGTGCCCACAGAGTGACCTCTCTGAGCTTCCAGCATTGGGTGGCTGCATCCAGGCAGCCCCTGGGAAATAGCCCTTGTGTCATATCCAGGACTAGTGCGGGTGAGGGTACTGGCAAGAATGAAAACCATATAGGGAACGCTATTAATAGGTTAATTTAGCTCCTGTGCCCATTAACATCTTTTCACCACTGCTTAATCCACAGGCATCTGTGGTGGAGGAGGAAGGGAAGAGAGGCATCTACTATATTTTTGTGATATACCATTACACTGGAGGTTCCTTCATCTTTACCTTGGAAACTGCAAGAATTTACAGTCCTGTGGAAGCTGTTTAAGGCAAAAATGGACTCCTACACATGGCTTAGCTACAGTGAAAAGTGCTGAAAAACCATTTCTATCACCCCTGCTCCATCTTTCAGTCTTCTGAGTAAAATCCTACCCAGTGTGCTGGCCAGTGCTGCGTTAGCCTCCCTGCGTGGCTTTGGAGGGCACTGCAAAGCTTTATACAAGCTGTGGCATCCTCAGCAGCAGCAGTGCTGGCAGTGTGAGTCTGCCTGAGCCTGGGAACAGGTTGGGCAATAGGCACCTTCACAGGCAGCTGCCTGACTCTGACTCACAGAAAACCATATGTGAGTCCCTAAATGTCATATTGAAGAATTATCTTTAGTCCTTAATAAGAAGACCTATCCCTTCCTATTTACTCCCAGTGTTCAAGGAATTAAACTTTCTTTTTGAACCTGTGCCTTCTGTCTCAGTCTGGAAGGGTACAGAGATGGCCTTTAATTCCTGAAGGAAATGCAAGTAAGAAATATTTAACATTCTGCAATCATAGTAGAATTATTTTTTATTGTTCAGATTCTGTGAATAAATCTGGAAGGACTTGGACATGTAGCTCCCCAAAACACTTAGTACACAAGAGAGGTGAATCACAGTTTCCAAGCTCCAGGATCTAACGCCTGTTCACATTAGTCCATTTTGTGCATTGCTCACAAATACAGTTTTTTCACTCCTCACTGCTCAGAACTTTTAGATCAGGCTCCTCCATAGGAAAAGCTTTCCTGATTCCTGTAATTTGTATGAGATGGATTCAGTGGGACTGTTTTTTCCTGTCTTTAATTGCTTCCTCATCAGCTCAGTTCACAAAACTCCCAAAACACAGCAATACTGTCCTTCAGCATTTTATTTTATCTTCATATGAAAAGAAAAACTCTGATCTGAATCTACCCATGTCTGAAAAGGGTGGTGGTTTATTTTACTGCAGAATAATGAGAGCATATGAATATAAAGACTTATCAAATAGTATTCACACATGAACAAGCAACTGCAAGTATTGGCACTGTCAAAGGAAAGCTGTCAGGAAAAGATCATGTTGTCACAAACCAAGAGAAACTAAAAATTAAATTAGATGCTGAACATATTGAACATACAGCCAGTAACTAAATTATTCTTTCCTTTTAAGAAATCTGAAATGGCTATTTTTTGTATGCTAAAACCCACACATCATTAAAATATTAAAATTACAAATTATTTATAATAATTAAGAGATGTGAAGAGCATGCAGCAGGTGTATGCTGCACATGTACCAAATGGTTATAAATGTATCATGTACATAAATACATTAAATTGGCAAAATAATGACCTGATAAACTCTGTAATTTAATTCTTCATTGAAATATCTATTAAACCCTTTTACATAAATTTATATATGAAGGTTTTAAAAAAATGCCTCCTTTCCTACTCATGCTGTAATGACTCAACACAGCCTGAAATACTATTTAATAAACTTTACTGTGCATCAGTGAAGTACATGTTATGAGATGATCTGAAAACAGTCTATTACTAAGGATTTGTTTCACAGAGCTGAAAAAGAAAACACAGTGTGGTGCTATTTGTGTTGATTTTCCATTCCTAAGAACTTCACTCTGAAACTGGAGGAAAGCTAGGAGAAAGAAGATGGGCTTTCTCCTTTTTGGATAATCCAGTCACCTACTAGAAGAAACAACAGAAGACCAGGTCACCTCGTTATTTCTTACACCTGTCCAAGGAATTTTAAAACAATAAATACTCCTGGAAAACACACATAAAAATGAGTATTTGGAAGCACTATGCATTCTACAGCAGGGTTCTTTCCCTTACCCAGCCTGAAATACAATTCATCCTCAGAGCCATCATGTATTTTGTGTTTGCTGCAACACCTTGGGTTCTGGAAGCTCAAAGCCCATTACAAACAGAACTGCCCTTTCACAGCAGGCAGGGTGAATATATATTGGCATTAATATTTCACACAGTGGTGAAGGAATCCAACACCTCGCTGAGTCACACAGGCAGTGGAGTGCTCTATGCCAGGGAAGATCAGGAGGATGCTCCCTGCTCACTGAATCTACTGAGCAGGCTCCTGCCCAGCCTAAGGGCTGTCATGCCTCCTTCTTTTCTCAGATGTGATGCAAATGTCAGAAGAAAGAAGTTTTGACTCTCAGTTGCTGGTCCTGCTACATGTTATTCCCCTTAATGATATATCAGGCACAGTTACATCCTGAGGTCCCCCAGAAAACACCCAGCATGTCACTCACTCGCTCATAAAAGGAGAAATACTATCTGTCTGCAAAAACACAAGGGGTTAACAACACCCAGTATGTCACTCACTCGCTCATAAAAGGAGAAATACTATCTGTCTGCAAAAACACAAGGGGTTAACAACACCCAGTATGTCACTCACTCGCTCATAAAAGGAGAAATACTATCTGTCTGCAGAAATAAAAGGGGTTAACTACAGTAATTTACATATCATCCGCACACCCAACAAACTATAAGTGATATAATGAAATTGCAAAATGTGTTTGCATGGTTTAAGAAAAAGCAAATATACAAGAGCTGCCTAATTAGGCAAGAAGCTAGGACTGCACAGATGTTTTCATCTGTTCTCATGCTATCAGGAAACATTGAACAACCTCACCACAGAAACTGGGAGGTCATTTTTCAGAGTTCTTTGCAATTACATAACAGATAGCTCTTTGGAAAACAGCCCTTGTTAATGAACCACAAATAGACACCTCCCTGAGGCCATGTTAAAGCACATTGTACTCACTGTGACTAGGACACTGGTAAAATGGGATTAAAAAATTCTCTTATCAGCTCATATAAATCCCCCATAAAATGCATATTTATTATTCAATCTTTATTATAGCAATGCTTATCAGGGTTGATGAGACACTTCTAAACTACTAAGTAAACCTGTATTCTAGATGTGTGCAAGATTGTGTTTTAGATTCTGTGGAAGACAAGGGGTCTGCAAAATTCAGCTGTAAACCATTTGCTTTTTTTAAGTTTTGTATTTGTCCAGGGAAGCTCTTGAATTCTTTTTTGTCAAACTTCAGGCTAATATTAGATTTTATTAATTTTTTTATGTGTTACTATAGAATATTACATATGTGTTAGCCTTTAGAGTTCCATGGCTACAGCTCTTACAGACTTTTAGTTCTGGTCTTGAGATATTTATGCTAAAATATGTGAATAAGAGTTTCCACTGTCAAAAGGCCAGAAAGCTGACCAAGTCCCTCTGAAAGTCTTGGATTTTCGCATTGCTTTTGATAATGGTTACTTAATATCTCTCACCCTAGATAACTATATAAGTTTAGAAATGCTACAAATTCTCATAGCCCAGGCTCTGTATTCAGTGCCTAAAGTTAGTCCTTAAATCTCTTCTTTGCTTGGCTGTTAGAGATTCTGGCTAAAAAGAACCATTGAAATGTGAAGAAGCTTTAGGTGCTCGGCATATTTCAAAATGTCAGGCTACTTTTACCTAAATGCTAATTAGATATGTCAGATAAGGTAATGGAAATTCACAGCACCCTAAAAATTGTGTTTACCCTTATTTTGGGTCACTGAAGAATATCCAAAGCCAAGAAAAAGTATGGCTAGCTGACAGTTTGCTCACACGTTTAGCAAGAAACGACATTTGCATCTTTTGCTTTAACACTTCTCCAACCAAAACCCTTCTCTCAGCCTTTCTTGCCAATCAAACCCAATACATCTATGGCTCTGAAAGTGTTTTATGCTGTGTGGGACACTTGCCTGTCTGCTGGAGATGTTCATCCTGAGTACCACTTTGCTCTACCTTAAGCAGCAGAACAAATTATCGGCTGACAACATGCACCAAGAGACTAATAAGTTATCTGAGTGAATGCCAATATCTTGAATTCAGATATGTAGAGGCCTTAGACTCTTCTCATAATCAGCGAAGAAATTAGGGTGCCTAGTGTTTCTCTGATGGATTTTATCCTGAGTAGATGTCTAGAATGGACCAGCTGATGCACAGCACAGATTTCCATTTCCCTCCAGTCATTATGAACACACTAGAGACACAAACTCAGCTATAGCTATTAGTACAGATGTCTACAGCTAGTTAGGATCAATCCCTCCTGTGCTTCTAATGAATGACATAGAATAGGCTAGGCAGCTCTCCTACAATGGACTGAAGCCTGGCAAGAGAGAGCTCTTTTGATCTTATGCCTTTTAATAGATAACAATGAATATTCAGATAAAAGAAGGAAGAAGACTCAGTGTATAGTAATGTTACAAATATACACAAGAATATGCTGGAGCATTGCAGAATAAGAGGACAAGAATTAGTGCATGTTTTAGGTATTACTGCAAATTTTGTTGGAAAATATTTGTGATCATCACAGATCCACTTGACTGAATAATCTACCCCTTCCTCAATAACATCACTCTTGATCACAAAATACAGAGGACAAAAATGTGTTAACACTGGAAGTCCTGCATTAAATAGTTGGGGAAATGCAAGTCAGGCTAAATATTTTGTATGATCCTCTCTTAATAACCTCAAACACCCTGGTGTTTAAAAAGCATCACTTAAGCCTACATGTTTGGAGAGAACTCTCTGAAGAAACAAATATTTCTCTTGTATTTTTCAAACTGCATTTGGCTCTTGAGTTGATATCTTTGTAATAGTAAAATCTAAGAAAATTTTTATATAAAACAAATGAATTTATATGCAAGCACTTGATTCTACCAACTGGGTTCTTATACAGCAATGCAGAATTATTTCAAATCCTCAGATGTAAGTTCAAATCCTCAGGTGTAAATATCTAAACCTTATTTTTTTGTCCTGGAGTCAGAATGACCGTGAACTGAGGCATTTTGGAAAGCATTTAACATGCTTTTCAGTGCTATAAGATCACAAATGTAACACATCCAACACTGTATGAGCAGCCAAAGAAGGAAGTCTGAAAGAAGTTTTTGGTATGAGCATTTTCACTATATTCATATAAACATTATTTTTCAGTGGCCACAACTTCTCTGTGTAATATAAGAACTTGGGTTTTTTTATTTTGGAGCAGAGGGAAACTTAGCCAACAAAGTAAAAGCCAATAACAATAATAGAAAATTCCATGGACATTGAGGACTTCTCAAAAACTGGCCTTTATCTTCTTATGGCTATAGCAGGATCATAAAATATTTAGCAATATGATGTAAGTAAACATAATGTAAATCTGTACACGCAAATTCAACTTCTCTGATCCAATGAACTGGTAGGATCTTGACAAAATTTATGCTGTAGGGAATGTTTGGGTATATGCTTTCCAGTAATGTGTATGAAACTTACACAATTGGTTCCCAAAACCAAAAACTATCTATACTTTAAATAGGCCCTCCTTGGAAGAAATTCCTCACATATGTAGTTTTTACTTACTAGCAGTGACTGAAACAAGGGAAGTAAAAAGATTTTCATAGCTGAGTGTGATTTACAAGCATTACTTGAGGTGGCTGATAATGGCTTGCTGAAGTAATCAAAAATCTCTGCTGAGCTCAATCTTCCAAAAATCTTGATGGTGTTGTGTAAGAGACAACATGGACTCAAAACCGTTTTAGTGAAAAATAAAAGAATATAAAAGGGATTTTGAACACTCTCAAACTGGATTTTGGTACTAGAAAACAATCCACAATAATTTCTAAATCTTCACATAAGGAACTGAATTTTCATTTTAATTACTGTTGGGCTATTATTTTGCTGGAAAGGTCTGTTCTAAATATACCAGCACAGAACTCTCTGTCTCAAAACTGAACAAAGGTTTCTTGTCTAGGACAGTTTTAACGTCATGCTCTGAAATCCATGTTGCCGCATTGGTTCACTGTGCCAAAGGTCATAAAATCTGTTACAAATGCTCAGATCTTTAGATATTGCCTTGGATACACTTACAAAAAATGGTGCTTGTTTTTCTGCACTTTATCCGTGTGACATTGCAATTTCAGAAGCCTTTTTTTTCCACAAGAGCACCACTAGGACATCTAAGAGAAGACCAAGCCAGCTACTGTCAGGTTCTCCTCTTCCTTAAAGTCTTTGATGTGACTTACAATGTGTGAAGTCCAAGCCCACAACATTCATCAACATCAATCAGACAGAGAAGTTAATGAAGTCATGTAATTGGGAGACTGCTGCCTGGATCAAATCTCTAGGCATCGTTCCAGGTTATCTCAGAGATGCTGAGCCCCGTTTGTCCTATCTTGTTTGAAATGGCAACAGACTCCTCAAATTCATGCACTGTTCGGCAGTCACATCAACACCAAAACAAGCATGTGAATTTAAGAACTGATCAGTTAATTTAACTGATCAGTAAATTTAACAAGTCCTTGATCTGTGGTCTTGGTTAGTTCCCTATGACCTCTCAGGAATATCTAGATAATGCAATATTAACCCTATCGTTTTTGCAGGCAGATCATCAATCTTGATCCCCAGCAGAGCGATACCAGTCTGGAGATTCACATGTGTGAGACAGACTTCTAAAATGTTTCACATAAAAATCCCTAATTGGGTGTACAAAGACAAAGCCTAGATGATCTACTAACCTAGGGGAGAAGGTATGTATGTGTTTTATTGCCAACAGGTCTAACATGGTTACCTGCCTGATGGGACAAACATAAATTGCCTCTGAGAAAGTGAGGCCCAGCAAGAGGAAAAATGTCCTAATCACCATCCAGCCCTTGTGGCCAAGGCAGGAGCAGGAGTAGGACTGTCAGGAATATGGCTGTGACTTGAAGGCTTGTGGAAGCAGCCTGCCAACAGACCTTGTGTCCCACTGCACATACCAACATGTTCCTGCTGACCTTCTTCAGCTATTCCCTGTTCCAGGAAGACATTTGGTAATGTCAAAGTCAGCATTTCCAGCTAATGGACTCCCTCCTGTCTAAACAGCATGGCCCCAGAACTCCAACCATAAGAGCTTTGGAACAGCAGCCACCTTTTTCCCAGCGCAGAAGAAGCAGCTCTCTCTCAGGGGACATTGGACACCATATTATTGTTTTCTTATGCTGTAGGTCTCTTTATCAGTAGCATGGTTGTTCTTGATGGGTTTTTATTGATTGTGGTCTGTATTCCATGTATTCCATGTATCTTATCCTGTGACCAGCAAATGACCAGTAACAGTCTTAATAAGATAATGACCTTCCAGGTGCAGACTGTTGTAGCACTGGAATACATCAGCCCTTTGCATAAAAGACAAAAAAGGGGGAGATGTGGCATTTAGGTAAAAAACTTATAAAATGAAGACCCTGTAGCCTTTGTAAAATCACGGCTTAGGCCTGTTACTTCAGCTAGAGAAGGACCATGGGAAAGAGGCATAACTGAATTACAGTCAGAAAAACATGCTGCATGATAATCGCCTGTCCAGTTATGGGTGTGTGGTCATTGGCTGAATTTCATCTGTTGTACCCAGAAACAGTGGAAACATTAGAACTGTATAAAAGAGGGCGATGTGATAATTAAAATGGAGCTTTCCTTCCACCGCCTGAAGTTGTCTGATGTGTATATGTGTCATGACCTGTCTCAGCAGCGACAATTCCCTCCAACCAGAGTTTTTCCAGAAACTGCCTCCACCTGTGCATTTATGGTTATTGTCAGGCTATGCATGCAATTCATCAACCTTGACACAAAACTATGAGCTTTTCATACAAAGTAACCAGATTTTGGCTCAACAATAAACTTTCACAAGAGCCATCTTGTTGCTGATTCAGTCTACAATACCTAACACAATCTATGCTTCCTATTTAAGTAACTGTTAAATTAAAACAACTTTTGTATAATTTAAACTAGGAATTTGATTGGAGCAAGAAGAAAAAGTAATATGAAGTTTGCTGTTCTTCCTAATGCAATAATTCTTGGAAAGAATTTCAGAAGCAGATGCAACAGCTGTGAGCATCAGACCAGCTCTTTACGATTTCCTGTCCTGTAATTTTTGCCAAAACTAGCCTCACCATTTGCTTTGCAGCTGTTAGGCAGTATTGGGTTGAATTTTTGGATACAGATTTGTGTTAAGTGCTTCAGTGACCCATCCAACAGCAATAATGACATGTGCCAGAGGTTATTCCAACATAGATTATATTGCTAAGGTAGCTTTGAAAAAAAGCTTAGGTGTGTTTAAAATCCCTTTCTGGTCTTTATTTGTTGAAAAAAATAACCAAGTTCACAAGGACCATATAGTGCTGCTGTGTTGTTGTCTATCCCATGAGGTCAGGGAGTTTTATCTCGATTTATATGTGTAGCCAAATATAAAAGTCAAACAAGCTTTCAGCTTACAGCAGTATATTTTGATTTGTTCTGGAAATTCCATCATAAATGACATCTAAATGCTTATGATGGTTGCAAAATGTTCTTGTAGCAAGAAGGAAACCTGCATCAGGCAATGCTTTCTGTTTTCTCAGTAGGTTGCCCAGTTTAGGAAAAATCTCAGTATTTATGACAAAGTAAATTTATTGGCATATTTAACTTCAACAGGTTGCCATTTCTCAGCAGAACAGGTTTTTCATGAGATAGTTATATACCACGCCACACTATGTCACACCATATTGTCCTCTGCTTTTTGCTCTTGTGAGATATACTCTCAGTAAAAAGGTCTTGTACATTTTCTGCTCTTAATTCTATTTCATCTTTACAGTTCATTTTAAATTCACCCTCACTCTCCTAAGCATAAAAAAATAAGGAATGCAGTTTTCTATTAAAGGTCTAAAAGCAATGAAGACTTTTTCAGAAAAAAAAAAAGGTGTTTTAAGTTGCCAATGTCTGATAAGACTTTCTGAATGAGTATGGTTTACTGCCAATCTTCATCCAAGAGAGATTTTTATCCCTAGAGCCATTTTAAAACTTATCCTAGTAATGACCCATGAAAAGAATTTAGGGAAATGAATGGAAAATTGTGAAATGTGGATCAGTGAAATTTAAAACCATAAAGAACACAAAAGAAAAATAGGAAACGGTGGAATGAGACATAGACAGCTGGAGATACAGAGGAATGTCAGCTGACAAACTAATAAAGGACAAGATCAACAGTGACCAATAATGCAATATCAATCAAGAAAATTTCCTAATGAAGATTCACCAAGAGCTATCAGATCAACTTAAGATCAGCAGCTGGGGGCAAAATGTCAGAATCCGACCTTACATGACATTTATAAAATGGAATGGAATAGAATAGTTCCAGTTGCAAGGGACCTACAACAGTCATCTGATCCAACTGCTGGACCACTTCAGGGCTGATCAAAAACAAAAGCACATTATTATTGCCATCCTTCTAACTCTTCTTGACCGCAGACAGGCTTGGGGATCTATTGCCTCTCCAGGAAGCCTGTTCCAGTGTTTGTCCACCCTGTCAGTAAAGAAGTGTTTCCTAATGTCACATTTGAACCTCCCCTTATTTTGTTGGGCTTTGGTTGTTTGGGGTTTTTTTATTAAATGAGGGCCACCACTATGCTTAATTTTTTAGGATTTCAAGTCAATATGTGTCATGATGACATTGTATATGAAAGTTTACTGAAGAAGAAATTCTTTAAACAGCACTGTACAGCACAAACACAAAACAACATGCAGATATTTTTAGGCAGGTAAGTTGAGTTACTTGCTGTGTGTCTCTCAGCATATCAGTGAAAGATATTTAGATACCAAGACCCTTATGATATCCTGCTTTAAGTTCAAATTGACAATTCCAGGCTCCCAGAGATGAGGTAGAGGGAAGATATACTGGGATAGGTACAGAAACTTATATTTTCACAGGAAAAAATGGATAAGAGAGTTTACAGAAGACGTAGGGGTGTACTCAACATGGTTTGGTGTCCCATCACACCATATTGACTTAACCCGGATTACACAGGATACCTGTTTGCAGTGAGCATGTTTCTGGTTTTCCAAAGGCACACTAGTCTTCCTCTGAGTGAAGCAAAAAAGTGTCTCTTAATGTAATACAAGTTTTACTTCTGGTGCTTAAGATTTTCTAGCTACATCCACTTTTCAAACCGTCACTGCAGGTATTAGTCACTCAACAGCTTTCATTTGCATTGATCAGTTGACACAGTCTATTCTCGGGAGAATTAATCATTAAATTACATCCTAAGATATACAGAAACAGCAAGCTCTGTGTTAATTTTATGCCATTCTTAATTTTTCATATCTCCTAGGTGCTGCAGGGTGTGAAGAACACAGGAGAGTGTTCATGCATCACTTAGTAATGAGACCTATGTGAGTTTCAGAAACTTCTTTCTCATTTTCTGTATTCAGGTAGTGTAAGAGCTGCAAAATGCCAGATGATTGCTGCACAGCCAATTTTGCCTTTGAATATACAAGCATGTCCCATAAAAATCAAAGAAAATCTCTTTGATTCATAAAAACTTTTGACTCATTCTGACTTCCTTTTTCACCAGTTTAAATTGAGAGTAATTCCAGGGAAATTAGCATGTCATGAAATCAAAATTCACACCCCAAAAGATGACATCGAGTTATATTAATAATTATTCACCAGCAGATTAACCTGGCCTATGTGATGAAAGCATTTAAAATAGTTTAGAAAGGGCAAGATATCAACTGATACAAGTACAAGATATCGGCTATTCCAATTCTTTGATAACAAACACTTTTGAAATGTTACCATCAAAGAAACTCTGATCATTTCATAAAAGTTAATACATCTCATTTCCCTTTCTGTGAAGGTTCAAAAAGAAATTTCCACAGTCGTCAAAATTACTTTCCAAGGTGTGATCAAACCATCTGTTTCTTTGTATACTACATTGGACCCCACGAACACTGCCCAGACTCTTTCAAGTTCCTAAGAGTTCTATGAACCAAAAAGATGTTTGAGATCCTGGAGTAGAGCTAAAGATTATAGGGAAGCTATATGATTGAAGAAAAGAGGACACATAAAGTGTGTGAACTGGAGTTCTTGGTCCTGCATCGTGCTGCTGAGGCACCATATGGCCAAGCACAACTTAAAGGGAGAGGTTCCCAAGTGGAAAGAGTTTCTAGTTATCCACAGAGATTTTTTAAATGGGAGTAGAGATCTCATAAATTTCTCTTTCAAATTCAGTTTGCTCTGGCTAAGTAACTACAAACAGAGGGCATTTGCCTGTGACAAACACTATTCAAAAGTACTGAATTTTGCCTCTTCAAAACAAAAACATGAGGTTGTGTAACTTTGTGATCTTGGTGCACAACATTTTCATTGCCATTAGCCATAAGAAGCTCTTTAAATCAAGTTGATTAAGCTCTTTCTATCAAACTGGTCGGGTACCTCAAGCCCATCACATAATAGTTTGAGGGCTCGTCACGTGGCCAAGACATGAGAGCCCTTGCTTTACTCATTTACCTACGTCTGATGGCTTCTGAAATAAAAAGGCAGGAGGGAACAGGCTTATGCAGATGGATTTTTCTGGAAGTCTGGATCCAGTAGCCTGAACAGAAGTTGACAGCTTCTGAATGCATAAGTATTTACATAATTGCTTTGTGGGTACACTTTTGTAAATGGTCTATATGAAAATGCTTGAAATTATTTGAGATCACTGAATAGAAGGATAAAATATAGGAGATACCGCAAATGTCAAAATTTAGCATTGACATCCTTGTCTTTTCCTGGTTAGTCCAGTGATAATTTAGTATGGATTTCTTTGCAAGAAGCCAACAGAAAGATCAGAGGGAGAGGAACGTAAATTATGCAAAGCTTTGAAGCAATGTCCTTTATGCAAAAATTCCACAGCTACAGACAGAGTTTTAAAGAAGAAACTGAAGGTGAGGAAGGTAGTCTAAAAACACACATCTAAAGCTAAGCCCAGCCTACTCACCTTCCCCTCTTTGCCAGCTCTGCTTTTGCAAATTCATGGCTTACGGCAGTTCTCTGTTCCAAAATTGTGTTTGTACCTTCAAGTTTTGATCTGTCAGAGCACAACAGATTAGCTTGGGCAAAGGAATAACCGTGGCTTTTTTTTTATAGACTTTGTTTCTGTTTGATAAGTTCACAGGAAATGTATGGCTCTAACTTTTGCCCTTCTTAGCTTTCCTTTCTCTGAATAACTCTGCATAATCTTTAGCATGCTCAAGCACAGTTTGAAGTGGGTGAGTGGTGGTTTGTAAATCCTAAAGGTATATATGCCAGTTAAGCAGTATTCAGCTGTATCTAGCTTGGCTATTAATTAAAAGTCAATTAAGAGTTTCCATAGCACCCAAACAAAACAAAAGAATAACAATTATGTTTTGAAGTTGGAGGGAAAAGCTACAATAATTGTTTCTGCTGATAGGTCTCTTTCATATTTCAGCAAAGAGGGACAATACAAAATTATCAGGAAAAAATAGTACTGAACAAATTGCAAGGCAGGGAGCTATAACTAGATGGAAGAATGAGTTTCAGGTGAATATTTTAGGAGAATGAATAAGGAAAAAGTGTCAAAACTTTGCCTATGATGGTTGCTTTGAAAAAGTACATTAACTCTTTGGGCATTTTTCAACATGCAGTATGGAGAAAAATAAAGTTGGTGCAGCTCCAGCTAATTAAGATGAATTTTTTTTCAGTCTCATGTTGAATTTTAATCCTCAAAATTCTACTAACAAGAACTCTTGAAAAGTTTCATTTTCCTTGTGACAAGATTTTGTTCAGCCATCCTGAAGGACCCACTGAAGAGAGAGCCAAGCAGCTATCACAGCATCATCTCTTAAGGCTTCCTGACCATCAGCCTGAAGTAAAAGTCATCACATCAATGGAAGAAAAAGTGATAGACTTTCTCAGGGATAAGCTCTTCATTAGCATAACTGATATATTTTTCTAGGATCTCAGAGGTGATAAAGATTCTGCCACAGTTCTAGGCACCATATTTTCTTGTGGCCTTATTGGCTCACTTGATTTGGGAAAATAAGTGTACTTCAGAGCAAGACTCAGAACGGTTTTACTTGCCTTTAAGTTGGATATCATAGTACAAATACTTTATATGATTGACACCAATGGGAAACCAAAGGTCACTGTTTTTATGAACAGAATACCTCAGAAAAGTAATCTGCAATACCCAGGTAGTCAGCTGAAGATACATACTAAGCAATAGGAATTTCTTAATACAGGAATGTATTTGAATTTCCCTATTTTTTAGGGCTAATAGGCAGATGACTCTTCATATAGGGTCCAGTACCCAAAGAAATTATTCCCATATTAACCACTTGCACAGTGTGTTTAACTGTCCCCACAGTTTTCTAAACATATGTGGGAGAAGGTAGGACTTAAGATGGATGCCTGTATGTAAATGTATAGTGATTAGAAAGCTTAGGAAGTAGCTTCAAAGGAAAAGATTTAACAAGAGTAAGTGTATCTTGGGCAAAGTCTTGTTGGAAGCCAGTTCTGGATTTCAGGAGCTGAGATCCATCCCAATCCCTGTGCGTTGGTCTATCCTGGTTAAATATCTAGGCTTTCACATCTAGAATAGGGCCAGAAACCAGTGTCCTACCCTGCATAACAGCAAAGTGAAACTTTTCCACTGAGTGAGCAGCAGACAATGTCTTTTAGTCCTTATTGTTCCCATTAATTGTCTTGGAAGACTTTGTTATAGTCCACGATGAGTCATCAGTGCAATTATAATAGCAGAGCAATATTAAAGTGATAGATGAGTCTTAGGTTCCCTTGGAGCTGAATGACACCTCAGTAACCACAAAGAGTGCCTGGGACACAGCCAGCAATGTCTGAACGACAGCAAGTTAGGCCATTACTGGAGCCAGCTCCTATTGACAGCGACAGAAATGAAAAGGTGCATAAAACCTGCTCAATGGCTTATTGAAAGGAGTCTCGTGGCTTCCCTTTACAGAAGGTAACACTAAAACGAAACTTTACTGGAAAAATAATTAATGTAGGGAATTAATGTAGGGAACCAGTAAAGCAGCTTCTCAGAAAGGCTCACAGTGGGGTGGAGGGATTTCCAACAGTGCTCCACATGCAGTTTTATAGCCAGCAAGATGCTCTTGTCTTGAAGTTGCCAGTCAGGCAACTTCAATTGATTTTTAATTCAACTACAAACAAGAAGAGAATGTGCAAAAGAACATTTGTTTGTTCTTTGGGCAGGGGGAGGCAATGCTGTTCTGCTTTGCTGGGAAGGAGAGAAATGTGCTGCTGTGCACTTGCAACACAAAAGCTTCAGGGTAACACCTCCTCTGGCGTGATGACCTGCAGTCATGCACAGTGCCATCTGTGCCCACTGAATCAGAGGGAAATTTAGTTTAATAGTTTGATTCAGGTCTATCAGCAGGCTAAGTTGAAAAGAAAAATATGTAAGCATAACAAAATAACAAATAAAATTTGCTTCGGGTATACTTCAGTAATAGGAGAAGTCACTTTGGGTGAATCTTTCACTTTAAAGTTAGCAATTCCTGCATCTTCTAACCAAAACTGTTTTTGCATGGAATACCAAACACAGAATACCAAAGGAGCTTCAGTTGCTTCTTCACCCTTATAGAACAATGCAGCTGGAGTGGGAAATACAAAGCTGGTAAAAAAAGATTAGTTTTGTTTGTCATAAAATATGTATTTATGAAATCCATTGCTATAAGGGGTTTCTAAAGCCTAGAATCAGCTGCTTATGGAGACCACTGAATTATCAAAACGTTGTGGGACACATGAATTTCCACATTTCAGATGCTAGAACAAGACCCCATCCTTTATGCTATTTCTTGTATCCCTCTGCGAAAGATTTTTTAGACACAACCCTGGAATACCTGCTATTTCCAGTCCACTGTCAGTATTGAACACATTGAATATGCAAGTGTGGACTTGGAAATGTGGATTTGTAACTTCCTTGCAGTTCCTCGGGTTATAAGCATCAAAATGAAAAAAAGATCCTCTTTGTCTAACCTGCTATTGGCTTCAAGTTGGCCATGTTGGCTTCAAGTTTTCTTCTTTCAGATTCTAAGCTGTTTCATTTTCCAGCTTCTAATATATGTATCATTTGACATGAAGTGAGTTTTACAGACAGAAGAAAACAAGGCACATACTAACATGAAATTATAGTAAAAGCTCAAAAAGATTAAAGAAAAAAGCCTGTAGTCTCAACATCAAGTGCTAATTAAAGCTTTCTACAACACGACCTGTGTTTTACATTTACAGTGGAAACAAAGTTAACAGAAGTACAAAGTCTACACACAGATCTGGAAGGCGAACAAGTCAGCTAATATTTGTTAATGCACACAGATATCTTTTGGTGTAAAACTATTCTATTATGGTGTTAAATGTGTTATATAAGAGGTTGTTAATCATGTTTTCTCAGAGTCACTTCTCTTAAAAGAAATTAAACTCTTTCATTCCCCTTCTAACTCCTTGCACGGGAAAAATGAAGTACTAGGAATGTGTCACACTGAAGGAAATCTCTATGTGAAGTCAAGTTTTGCCTGTGCAAGCAGTTGTGAACTGAAAGCTTAATAGTGCTACGTAAGGACCTGGAAAGGAAACTTCATATAATAAAGCCTGCACACAAGATGACAAGCAAAGAAATAGCAAATAAAAAATACACATGAATAGTAGAGGAGCCATAAACTACAGCCAAACAGATTGATGATGAAACTTTACAGTCTTTGCTTCATTTACATATTATCCAGTTTATAGGAAAAAGAAGCAGCTGACTACAAAGCACACCATTCATGACTCATAGGTACTTTGTGCAAATACATAATTCATGAAAAAATATGCTGCTGCAAGAAAGAATGACATTGACCAGACTACTCCATTTTAACCTGGAAAATGCATAGAGAAATAAATCACCAATCAAGCCAGACCACAAATGTCTACCTATCTGATTTACCTCTCATTTCCCCATTTTTTTAAGCTCTCTTCTGGGCTCATGAGAAAACAAAATTAACACCTCTGGAGGTGATGTAAGTATCACTTAATAAAATAAACTATTACTTCCTCACTATGACAGTGATGAGACACCAGCATGGGTTGCCCAGAGAAGCTGTGTCTCCCCCATCCCTGGAATTGTTCAAGGGCAGGTTGGATGGTGCTTTGAGCAGGCTGGTGTGGTGGATGTTGCCCCTGCTCATGGCAGAGGAGGTGGATGATCTGTAAGGTTCCTTCCAATCCCAAGCATTCTGTAATTCTATCATTATGATGCCAAGCACTGATCGCAGTTAGTTTTCTGCTAAGGTAAGATGTTTTCTGCTTGAAGCCTGGGGAACAGTTAGTTTAAAAAGGTTTAGATCTTTAGAATGCTGATGTCAAGACTCTTAATTTCTTTCCAAACAGACCCTGTGGACTAGGATTCAAGAAAACAGAGGAAGTTTATGAGAGAGGAAAGAAACTTCTTTTACTCATTCTGTTCCCAGGCCTATAAAAGATAGAGGATCTGAGACTGACTGACATGTTTATTCAGACAGAGGAAGCTAGGAAACAAACCAAATAAGTGATTTCACCTTTTCAGGTCTTTTTTTGAAATTCAGCTTTAAGAAAGGAGGAAACACTAGGGATGTCTCTTTGCCTTCACCTCTGTCCTCCCTGAGACTTGTATCAAACTTGAGGACTTGTATCAAACTCGGAGCCTTGTAGCAAAGGCCCCAAGAGCACCCCCACAAGCACAGGGCTCAGCACCAAGGGAGCCAATCCCATCTCCTCGCAGGGGATGTCCAGGAGCAGAGTGTCCCTCCTTGGGTCTTTTTTCTAGCATCATGAGAGTATTCACAGAAAAACCCAAATAGAAAAGTGAGAGATGCAGAAGTTCTAGTACACAACAGTGTTTCTGTGGCATCCACATAACCTGGGGAACAGCCACAAAAATTTCCCAATATCAAAAATTCAGTAACTTTTTCTTAATAAAAGATAGGATGAATTTAAAAAAAAAAAATCTCTGAAATGCACTAGTATGGTGTAAAAATTATGAGAGGTTATAAACTTCCATATGTTTCAAATGTAAAAACAAACTCTCTCAGGATGCAAAAAGGCATTTCAACATCTAATAACAAGGCATCACCATTAGTAATGCCATAGGCTGTTCTCTCCTGCCAACTGCTTTGCAGCTGTGTATGACCTGAGAATCAGAATTTGAAAATGCAAAAAGGAATGAGGCATACACAGCTACTCTGGGTAACTTGTGCCAGTGTCTCACCACCCTCAGAGCAAATAATTTCTTCCTAATAGCTAATCTAAATATACTCTCTTTCAGTTAAAAGCCATTAGCCCTTGTCCCATCACTACATGCCCTTGTTAGAAGTCCTCCAGGTGTCTTGTAGCTCCTTGTAAATAGAGGAAGGTGCTATAAGGTCTCCCTGAAGCTTTGTCCTCTCCAGGTTGAACAACTCCAACTCTCTCAGCCTTTTCTCATACAAGAAGTGCTCCATTCCTCTGATCATCTTTGTGGCCCTCCTCTGAGCTCAGTCCGAGAGGTCCATGTACTTCTGTTACAGGGCTCCAGAGCTGAATACATGTATGACTTATTTTAAACATGACTTGTAGCAAAGACTTAAGAAAGGGATGCAAAATATGCTTCCAAGGATGTTTCATGTAATTCTGTTGATGGTGGAGGATTGATATATTCGCCATATCTGCACTTCATTTCTCATAGTGTGATAAACGGAGACTTCACCATGACAATTGACATTCTTATTTGTGTTTCTTTCCAATTCTTGTTCCCATCTCCTTCCTTGGCAAGGAGATGCATCACATTTCACTTTTCAGTCTGGCTATCCTCAATGTGACTCTTTCCCTGGCCAGTTACAAATACTGCTAGCTCTTTTCACAGTTTCTCCGTTCCCACTGACATTTAAAAATCTTCATACATGCACAGACTTTGCCTGCTTCTTCTTTTCCCAACTGGAGTATCCATAATTTATGCAGTGAAAAGGGTACCATTTTCATGTCTTTAGTCCCAAATCCTTGTGACACTATTGAATTTTCCTCCAGCAAAAACTTAGAGCCAGGGAGCTTCTTTGATAATATGTCTGTATCCAGTCATGCCCTCTCTGACGCATCATTTCTAAATCCATTAGTTAGCAGGAAGTCATCCAATTATATGATCCACAGTTTAAACTTCACACATAAGGTTTCCCACCCACTGGAGAAGTGTGAGGTTTCTTGCACTGCAGTATTCCTTTTGTTCTCTCCCAACCTAGTTTGTGTTCTTGCTCCTTTTGAGACTGATGAACTGCTTTTTTAGACCACCCTAACACCAGCCGGAAGACAGAAATTGTACACTTTGAGAAGTGAAAAATAGACAGGAATTTATATCTTGATCTGAAGCTGGACGGCATAGAATGAGAGAATATTAAGTTGGGAGGGATCTGTGGTGACTACATGGTCCAAATTTCTGTTCAAGGCATGGTGAACTTCAGAGTCAGATTAAGCTGCTCAGTGGTTTCTCCAGACCAGTTTGCAGCATTTCCAGAGATGGAGATTTCACAGCCTCTTTGGGCACTGCCACATTCTGTTTGTAAAGTTATTCCCCTATGCCTAGTGAGAATTTACTTTATTATGACTTGCAGTTGTTCTTGTCTTTCCAGCATGCACCTCTGAGAGAATCTGGTTCCATCTTTCCTATAATTCTCTTCAGGTAAGTGAAGAGAACAGCCAGATCTCCATTCTAGTCTCTACTCCAGCTGAAAAAAAAACCAGCTCCCTCTTTTCATACATCTTGAGGTCTGGGTTCTTGAACATGTAGTTGAGTCCCAAGCCTGACCATACTCAAAATAGAGAGCAAAACCATATCTAATTGGTATTTCCTCTCAAATTTCGTTATTGCGAAAGGATCCCAGTATAGCCTGGTATTCATCACTTGAAGAATCACTGCAAACAGTTCTTTCTTGGTAGCCTGTCCTAATTCCTATTTCCTGGCAAAGCTTCCATCTCAGATTCCTTTATGAATTTGACCTCCAACAGGAATCCCCTGGTCAGCCAAACTGGTCTCCTACAGTGTCTGACTCTTTTCCTGATGATCAGGATAGAGGAAAGACCCTCTGAGCAGGGAGTTGATATTCAGACTCCCCTGTAAGCAGAATATAGACAAAATTGCCACATCCATATTATATAGTGGTTGGTTTGGGCTCTCCTCTGGGCTTTCTGTGGCTGCACATCTCTGGCATAAATGCTGTTCCTGACAAATGTGAAGTATTTTCTCCAAAACAAGGAGGCTAATTCTGAGATATGGGTGAAGTTCTAAATATAAAAGGACTTCAGCCTTTTTACCTGACTCTGCAACTGCTTATCCTGGATGAATAGGGACATTTTGAACAGAGTGGTTAGAATTTTGCTTTGCTCAGATCTTGCTTTAGCTTTGCCAAATTGATCTTTTAGTATGTTTCTGCTCATGCTTATCTTCCTAAACATATTTTCCCATGCATCATATTTCCCATACTTGTATTTCATTCACAATTATTGAATCTTTTCCAAAAGCAAAGCCCCAGAAAGTATGGATATAGAGAAATGAATAAAGAAAGTAAATTAAAAAATAATAGTAACCATGACATATAAATAAAAAAATTATTGTGAAATCCTTAGTATTACTGCACATAGGAAGCATATTTTCTTGACTGGCTGAAACCAGCTAAAACTGTCTCTGTTCTTTCAGCTCATGAGTGATGGTTAATAACAGGTCCTGGAAATATATTTCTATAGTCATGATACTTCACTCATACCTAATTCATGACAATGAACTTTATCAAATTTAATGCTGCCTTTATAGAAGAGGAGGGCCATTTTTTCTTTTTCAGTGGTTTTAATTTCACCTCTTCTTCAGAATTTTCATTAACTTAAGTAGGAAGTTCAAATTAGATGCATCAACACAGAAATATGATTATGGTGGTCATATATGTAGCAAAGCATAACTCTACAGTTTTTATTTTCAGATGCACACAGTTGCAGTGAATGTAGCAATATCTGCACATATACCAGGGCAAAAATACTGGGTTTATGTCTTGTTTTGATGCACAGCAAAATGTATTATTCCTTGATATTTGCATTGGTTTTGAACTCATCAATATTTAATATCTTAGTTAATATTTATTGATTTCTGACAATGGGGATCAACTTCCGATTCTTACTTGATAGCTGCTCTCAAATGAGGAGTCAAAAAAAATAAAAGAGCAAACAAAAAAAAAGAAAATAAAAATTGAATAGAAATAACTATTCATGGTAGATCCCTGGAGAAAAAAGATCATAGAATCATAGAATGGTTTAGGATGGAAGGTACCTTAATGGTCATCTAGTTCCAACCCCCTGCATTGGCAGAGACACCTTTCATAAGTCTTATGATGAGAGACAGAATTCATTAAGATCATGTAAGTTACCATACAAAAGAAAGCAGAAGTCATCACACCACTTTTTTAAATTTCCACATTTTTGGAAGCTGGAATATTCACTTTCTGGAAGAATTTCTTAAGAAAGTAATTACATTAACGGCAATTGAGCTGAAGCAGCCAAGGTTCTGGTTAGGATTCATCTCCTGTATCCATGCATATATATCTTAGATATTTCATGCATGACACTGTTTCATAGTGCCCAGTTTCTTATCATTACTCAGAGAAGAAAAAGAGCTTGAAATTAGTTCCCTGTAGTTGGTTGAGATTAAGACCAACCTGTGGTTACCCATAATTTACTAAATTGTAAGTTTTACTAAATTTTAGTAAAACAATCAATGTAAGAAAGCAATAGAACCAAATTTACCCTGTCCCACGGTTTTGATCTTAATAAAAATATTTTTGCTATGTTTGTGTGTACATATGTATGCATATATCCTCTCCATTTATCTTCATATTGTTTTGAATTGCCAGTGACTGAGCAGTTGCATCACCTCCAGAAAACCATGCCCTCTTTTAATTTCCAACCAGGACAGCAGACCATGGGTGGCAGACAAATGATTGATCACCATCAGATCCTGAATAGCCTTGCAAGCCTACTAGAGCCTTCTGTGGGCAGTGAATTGCAAAAATTTAGACAGAAGAGTTCCGTATTGATATTTTCTGAACAGCTGCAGCCAAAGTGGAAACATTTTGTATGATTTTGCTCCCTCTTAAATGCTTAGAAGAAACAGCTACCTTATCACTTGTGAGTGGCGGCTGTGACTAGCACTGACTACTGGACGTTGACCATTGCACAGAAACCTTGAGGTTTTACACAAACTTTTGCCAAGAAGCAGAGCTTTAATTCCTGTAACTCTGCTCTGCTCCTTTCTGCTTGTGCAATCCAGAACAGGAGCTTTTTGGAAAAGCTAATGTTCAGTGCAGACAACATCATGAGGACAGAGAGTCAAGTTTTCTGGTTTGTATTCACAACTATGCCAATGAATTTCTCACTAATCAGCATTTCCTGACTTAACCTCTTTTGTTGTAGGCAAATAAGAAAGCAGAGCCCAGAGGAAGCAGACAAAACTATTCAAAAGCTGGATACAAGATAAAACCAAATCAATCTGAGCAATAATAATCCCCAAAAATCAACTTGGTTGTTGATAGATGTGTTACTTGGTTGACATAGCGCAATCAAAGTCAGCAAAACCACCGACAATGCACTGGCTGTTTTCTGCCAGGGTACCCATACCAGATCTCCACATGGCAAGATTTCACAGGAGCATAATCACCTCAGTTGTAAGGAAAATCATGAGGCCACCTAGACCACCATCTTACTTAGAGAGGGTGAGTTTCCATCATGAGATCAGGTATCATGGATATGTCTAATCTGCTCCTGAAAATTTCCAAAGACAGAAATTGTGTGATCTCCCTGAGTAATTTGTTGTGGTGTTGAGCTGTACTCCTCATACACTTTTTTCCTGTGATTTCTTAAAAGGGGAAGGTTTGATGTGCTACATTTGCCTAGTCTCAAAAAGTCAGCTGCAAAAAAAATGCTAGTGATACTATAAATCAGATGAGGGTGAAATTTAGATGCCTAAATCCAAAATGAAGCTTACTGCTGCAAGACAACGAACAGTGGAAAGAAGGGCAGCATTATCTTCCTCTATAAAGCCTGAATTTAGGAGTATGTCTCAAATGGAGGTGCAGATCTATTTTCTAGGACTTAGAACTATGCAACCCCCATGAAGGGAATATGTCCTGCGTCTTTAAACAAGGGGCTAAGAAATGAGATGTCAAGAATCATTCTTTGCCTCAGTATTTCCTGGAATTATTTCAGGTTGTTCGATGTTCAAGAAGTTTATAATGAGTCCTAAAATACTCTCTAAATCTCCTAAAATGAACATTCCATTCCATGGGCCACGACACCTAAAAAGTTTATCACTTTTTATGGACTGTCATTACTGATGTAGAACTGTCAAAAACAAACTTCACACCAAATTCAGCTCAGCATGTTCCATGGGAAGACAATGATGAGAAGGAATGTCAAGATTTTAATAATAAAATAAAAGTTTAAATTATAATGCTAGGCCTATCTTCCACAGGGACCAGTCATGAAATTTAATTAACAGTCGTATGCTTTGAGATCCTTTGATACCAAGCAGTGTGTGTAAATGCAAATTAAAATGATTCTTTACAAAAAGTGATCAGTGGAATTCATTCCATACCTAATTCTGGTAGGGTTATTCTTCAGGGAATTAATTCTGCTGAATGTAAACCTGAATAATTATTTCATTGGCATTAGAAGATGAATAAGCTTTCACTTTCAAAAATCAAGTAATGCTACAAACTAAGTACTCAGGATAAAGACTGTACAAGAATTATTATCTATAATTTTTACAAGTTATTCACAGATTTCCTGTATTTAAATACATGATAAATAATAAGGTGTTCTTTTTAATGGTTTTTTTTTCCAGTTGGTAGTGTCCTTTCCATACGGTTCAAATGGCTGGGAAGGAATGTATAAGATGGATACCTGTAAAGTACATTCTATTTTATTGAATAATCTTCTGTCTCGTTCCTATTTAAATTAATTATAACTTTTTTATTGTCTTAAATAGGTTTCTTAAGGGTAAACTATATATTGTTAAATTTGGGGCCAGAGGGTATGGATTGGGTAAGAACTAGTGCATATGAGTTTTAAATTTTCTTTTGAAAGTACTTTGAATTTGGTAGAATACTGTTCCTGTAAAATCTGTTTATTATGAAAGACAATCCTTTATCTGATCTGAATAAGCAAGAATCTTTGTTGTTTCTGTTAAAGTGATTTTTGAAGACATTCTGCGATAGTAAAAATACACAAGAATGAAGAGTGCAGGGAAAATAGTCACCAAGCATAGAGTCAGAATACAGATGCTTGCAGGATCCTATTATGGACGTCCTTTTACTGCAGGCTATAAATGCCTTTCTACTCTCTCCCATTCTCTGCTCCTTCCATCTCCACAAGTACCAGCTGCTCTTATTTGAATACATCTCATCTAATGCATTCCTCTGAGCATTGGTCTTTAAATTTCTTATTTCTGCTTCAGATCTGGTAAGAGATTTGTCCATCTGAAAGCTTGTCACATTCTTCCAGCAAGATTGCTTAATGAACATATTACCTCTGCCTATAAATACTGTTCTGATATTCTCCAAAGTATCTGTAGAGATGCAACTGTCTGCCTTTGCATATTCAGCAAATGCACCAGAAGATCCTTATTTTTGGCAAACACCCTTTCACAATGCCACATATCAGTCTAACTTAATACATTAATCAGGGAAAAAAGAAATCTGCCATTCAACTCTTAAAATAAAGGTAAGCATTTGTTCTATATTGTCACAACAAACAAGAGTTAACTGTGTAAATCCCATACTGAATAGGAGCCTTGAGGCTCCTGCTTCCCGCACAGAAGATGGTAAGGGAAGCAGGTTACATAATTTTTATTTCTATGACTGATCATTTGTAAGAATCACTTCTATGTAGAAGATTTTCATTAAGTGAACCTTAACTGTTGTCCAACACTGGTAAATAATTATTCACTTAATTACTATAGTTAATTCATCAATTCATTGATTAGACTTCAGTTATTTTAGTCTGGAGGAATGCAGTACTCAAATTTATTTAGTTTAATTACAGTTATAGAATTTGAATCCAATTTTGATAGGCTTTGATTTTTTAATATTTAGCTATTAAACCCATAAAAATGACAAGTTTTTGTGGTTTTCTTCATTCAAAATTGTAACAAGAATGACCAAGACAAGAAAACAAAACACGCATCTAGACAATTTTTCACTTTCCTTCGTTTTGCTTCAAAGCCTTCACACTCACATGTCAAAAATGAAAAGTTACATTCTCAGATAAAGAAATAATATCTGACTAATCAAGAATCAACATCAACTCATCTTGTTTACTACTTCAATTTAAAAACAAAACATCAAATATGCAAATATTCATGAGTGGATTCATCACAGTTAATTGATGTGGGCTAAGAGTTAAATGTCTAATCAGAGTTATCATCTAACTTATATCAGAGAGAAATAAGGACCTTTATATAGCATTTTATCTTATATTATGAAAGATATCTCGTTTAGGGAAAGGTGTCTGTTCTGGCAGGAGGGTGTCATTGTCTCCATTAGCTGTCAAGGGAGGCCCATAATGAGTTCAGACCAGGCATTTAGCTTTTATACAGAAACAGGGTGACATGGAGTCCTTGCCTAATATAGATAATTCCCTACAATTTTTTTAAGCTTTTTTTCATTCATGGAAGTTAACTTGAAATCTCAGGAGAGCTATCTGTCTCATAAGCTTCAAATATTTCTGATTTCAACCCCAGATCATAATTTTAAATTATGAAATTAAATTCCTATTTCTGCTCAGTTATCTATCACAATGAAAGGGCAAGGCACTCTAAAAGCTTTGCAGAAGCAAGAAAAGTCTTCAGATTTCTTAAGAATCTTAAGATGCTTAACCAAGCAGCACGGGAATTCTTAAGATACCAGTTCAGTGGGAGCTGAGAACTGACTGAAAGCAGAAATACCTGATCTTTGAGCTGAAGCCATGATTTAAGAAGACTTTAAGCATGCTTATGGCGCAAACTTTACACTGGACTTTTTCGGTGCAGGAAAGCCTGGGACCATCAGTAAAGGAAAGAAAGCATTTTTCACCATGGCTGGTCTAGGTCACAATAAATGTAAGCATTCATGGGAATCCCAGTGCAAACTGGTACCTGCTGCAACTGCCGAGTTCCCTTGCCTGGCACAAGAGGCTTCTTGTAGTTGCCATGCATTTATTGGGTTCTGTAATGAGCCACAAAATGCAAACCTCACTGCCCATCTGAAGCCAGCAGAAGCTGCAAAACAGAATGAAAAATCACCTAGATTTTTCTCTAAACTTTGAATTAGGACAAAAGTTCGGGCAGTTTTCTCTGGGCTACTTTACTTGCAAGCAAATGAAAATTGATTATTAGACAAATTGTTCTTGATGTTCTATAAATAGCTCTGTTCAGAGTCAGTTTCCTTGGGAAAAAAGTAACTTACATTAATACTTCCTATTAAGAAAATGTTTTCTTAACCAAAAATCCTGAGCAGAGCTTTTTCTATCTGCAAATATTAACATGCTTACATATTGCTTTATGAAAGATTAGGGTCACTTATTGAAGTCATGGAGGGAAAAAAGATCAAATGTTAATGGTTCGAAATTGCCAAAATTCCATTAATTCCTAAAGAGCAAAGAAAACTATAGTATATACAAGCTGCATTAACTGTGTTCTTGTGTTGGCAGAATATAACTAATAGATTAATTTGCAAGCTAGAATACAAATTCATGGCAAGTGGAATTGCAGTCAGGAACAACAACAGAGCAGTATTTCACTATCTGACAGCTTATGCTGAATACACTTTGCATTTTAATGCTGTTGCTGCTTGCCTGCCTCTTCTTCCTTCCCTGTCAGGATGCAGGTAACTTCTCCTGACAAACAGCACTGACAATAAAGGCTATGACCCACCATAAGTCACCTTTAAAAAGCTCTTCCAAACACTGAGTTGAGATGCTAGATCAGCTCAGACCACAGTCTTTCCCCATGTACCAATTCAAATCTCTTTCTTTCCTGCAGATGTGAAGCAAAGAGCAGCTGCTCTCACATTTAGAGGCTGTGAATAGTAACCCAAGATTTTGTGTAATCTGTCACTGATCCATCCAGGTAGCAACAGTTCTGCCTACATACCAAGGCATCTTGGGATGGACTGCATTTTACTTATTAAAAAGACTTGAAAGTATTCAGATAGCTGAAGGTGCAGAACCAATTTTATATGCATTTCAGATAATGAAAACATTTTGTCTCGCATGTTGATCACCAGAAGTCCAATATTTTTAACAGCTTTCACGGTACCAGCAAGACTTTTATGAAATTCTTGGTAATGCTATTCCTTTGGAAAATACCATTATGGACAGGAATGTCTAGGAGTCCTGGAATATTCCTATAAGGCAGAGCAGGGTTACCTAGTAACCATGGATGTCTCCTCTTTCGTTCCACCTACTTTAACAAACATTTTGTTTCTCTGTTCCAACTTTGCAAGACACATTATACACTTAAGTAACAGTCACAGAGCTTGTCCATTATCTTGTGGAAATTGCCTGCTGGGTCCAGTTGCAGATGTCTCTGGAAGCAGGTGTTTCTATAAAAGCTGCTACCTCGTCTGATCTACCAACACCTTCAAAGCTAAAATACAACTGTCTTTAACCTGGCTGTGACCCTCAAATTACCTGTGGATACAGCACTGAAGAGAGACCATAGCACACTGACTAGGAAGCTGAATTTGGTAATGCAAGAAGTAAATTAGTATTAAGTAAAGAGTAGGGAAAAAGCTAGAAGAAAGTGAACATGGCAGTTAAATGCCTGTGAAGGTTTACTTGCTTGTTGCCTTCTTTGGGGTGAGTGGTTTACATTCAGCTTTCTGGTTTTCACTGAACATAGCTCTAAGTTGACTGATAGGCAGTTTTCTCTTTATTTTCAGCAACTTTTGTCACAGTAATGCAAGATATTTTGAAATCAGCTTCGGACTTGCTAGAAATTAAAATTCCAAGCACTGATTTTCTTTCCCTTCCTCTGAAAAGGCACTATGAAATTCAGCAAACAAGCAAAAGAGTAGCAGAACACACTGAGACAAGAGGTGACGTGGGAATTCTTGCATGAGTATAGATCAAAACAACACTTGAGCCAATCCTGCCTTTCCCTCTCCACTCCCTAAACTTAGGGATAACAACTTGTGCCTCCAGCACCTTTGCTTGGACCATAAATGCTCCAATTCCCGCTTCCCAGCCTCCTCCCACAGCTGAGCCCTGATGCTTTTATTTCTTCCTCCTGCCTTCAAAACACATCCTTCTGCTGCTGCAAAGTGCCATTTAATCACCATACATGCAGGATCCAGGGGCTGAGGATAATCCACAAGGCATCTCTATTCTGTGCCTAAGAAGTGTGAGCAGTTTGATCTGCACCTCCATAAGAGCTGGTGCACAATTTTGTGACAGAGGACCTGCAGCCTATGATCCTACTGGAGACATTATCGAACTTTTAACTGTCAATAAACACAGCTATCTTGAGAATAATTTGCAACTACAGAGTATCTTGTGTTCCTGTGAGTATGTTCTTTGAAAGGTATTTAAAGAGAGTGGGTTTCTTCAATGTCCTTTGTAGGCTGAGACACAAATACAATATCTTAAAGAAAATAGCACGCCTAGAGTAAAAATTAAGCTATGAAACAAATCCATAATAAATAAATAATTGCAAAATAAATAAAGGTTAAGAAAAAAGGAATAAATATGTAACCTGTGCAGCTAATTGCAATATCTATTTTCCCTCTAATGGATAAACTTGCAAGTTGTTGCTGAACGGGATGAGTGTGTGCAACTGAAAATGTAATTTGTCCCTTAGGGTAATAGCTGTTTGTATGAGGACAGAATCAGGCAGTGCTCTGATTAGACATATTTCAAATTGGCCATGTTTTTGCCCATTAACAGCTGGAGGTAGAAGGCACTCCTAATTAGCGAGAGTGTTGGAGTTTTTTAAAAATAGAGATTGGAAAACTTAGTGGCTGACTGGATAAATTAGGAATTGAAATTGTGTTGTGTGCTGTCTACTTCTGAATAACCCACGACATGGGAAATAGTCTAAAAGAGCCCTGTACAAGAGCAGACATTTAGACCATGATTAATTAAGTATAAATTAGTGCAGATGTTCTTTTCCCTCCCCCTTTCCCTTCATCAGTTCCCATGAGATTCGATCAGAAAAACTGAGATTACCACAGATTTTAGCAGTGTCTCATGTTTCAGTGCTCTTTCCTGTTTGGCAGTGTCCATGGAGCTGGATCACCTGACAAAAATGCAACCTCCTTCTTCTCCAAGATTAAAGTCCATAAATAGCTTATCCTAGAATACTAAGCACTCAAAATGCAGAAAGACAAACAGGACCTTTGAAAGACAGAGGAAGAACTGATAAAATAACAAATAAAGTTTTTTCTTTCTATTTCCACACATTTGTCTTTTATATTTTCTCACATTTGCATTCTTTAAAAAGGACTCTAAAGTTCTGTGTTGTATTTCTCACATCAGAAAAGAAGTTACAGTTAGAATGTTTTACTAATAACATTCTAATTAATTTTTTGATTGCCTGCAAGCATCCTGCTTTGGGAGATACTCAGGCTTGACTGGTGATCTGAGCAATAAAACTTTCCAAAGTCAGGTATTGGTAATATCAGGGTAAAAGCAAAGTGCTTTTCCTTGTATTTTAGAACAATAATTCTGTGAAAATATGTCATGATTTAGGTAGATCAGTGTTTATTTTCTTGCATTTTACAGCAGATGGGTGTTTAGATACTTACTGAGAGATGAAACCGGAGGCTTAGTCCAAGACATAAAGCACATGAAGAAGGCACAGCATTAACTCCAAGTTAATTTGAAGCAATACAGCTGAAACTCACAGTCACTCACAATATAATAGGATACCTTCCATTAATTCTGTCAGAAACAGGAGAGGATGAAAGTTCAGCTTTTCTCAGAATCAGGTGTGCTGTACAACAGAGAGAGAAAAGTCAGATTAAACAGAAGCTACTCCTACTGCCCTTATTGTCTCTACAGAACTGTATTTCTTACACTTAGAAATTGCATAGTTTTCAGTCAGTACCTTTTTCTTCCACACCCAACCCCTTCCCCCCCATCCAACATGCTATGACCTTGGAGAAAAAAATGGGAATCCTTTTCAGAAACAGGACAGGCTGATTAGTCCATACAGCTTTCAAGCAAGCCATGCCAGAGAGGACTGGTGAACTTGTAGGACAGTCAATATGAATAGTTTACAGTGAAATGTTTAGGTTAGCCAGCGTTTTATAGACTGGCATTTTCAACAGCTTTGTACTTTTTTGTATAGCAAAAAAACCCTTTACTTGCAAGAATTTTAAGTTTGTGAAACAGTTTCCGCCTTTGTGCTACTATTGAGCTGAGATTTAAATGCACTTTTATCAGACTTTCTATGTCAATTTCAGAAAAGATAAAGACCCATTTTTGTAATTGCTTATGATAGGCAGCAACTGTTTATGTAAGTGGTCCAGTCAAGAATTATCCAGGAAGTATATAATGCATTTTGAAATGTCACCCCTACATTCAACAATAGGAGTGACACTTGGGCCCTCAGAAAGAAAACTTTCCTGATCACTTTTCAATAGGGAGGAAGTTTGTGTCCCTTTCCTATACCACATGTTAAGGACCACAAGATGAAGTGCAGATGTGGGAGTCACAGGAAGGTAAAAAGAAGAGTTTCAGAGACCTAGATGGGAAGTTTAAGATCTGCTTTGACTAAACCACCAATATTACAAGTCTGGTAGCATGTCTTACAGTAAAACAAGAAGTACTTCTCCAATGCTGCATGGAGCAGGACCAGGAAGACTAGCCTTTAGCAAAGCAGTTTAGAATTAGAAAGTTAATACTAGGCTAAAACCGGATAAACAGCAGAGAAGGCTAACCAAAAATTATAGAATGTTCCCTTCTTTGGATTAAAAAAATAAAAAATCCAAACAATACCAAACCCCAAACACCTACTAGGGATTATCTAGACATATTTTTCATTCTTTTTATAAACAAACGTCATAGGGCAAATTTTTTGCCATCTTAAATCGCCAGATGTGTGTCTGAGGTCTGATTTTTTACAATGTCATTGCTGTCAAGTTTTGTGATTTAACATATATCGCCACACAAGAAGGATCAGTGGGACACACCAGTAGGTGGAGGATCTCCAGTCACCTTCTCAGATCTCTGGATAACCATAACCATGGAAGAAGTGGCATCACTATGGGATTCAGGGAAAAAGCAATTGTAAGTTGTACATGAGTTATAATAAATGAGTAGAAGATTTCAGAATTTAGCATCAGATCTCAGGCATCTCCGTTAAAAATGGCTCCTATCAGCTTGAATTTATTGTTGTGTCTCCTCCCTGGAATTTATTAGCAGCTCAGTGTCTTGCTGGCCCTCATGATCATATCTCAGAGGCTCTGCAGTTCAGTGTTTTAATTTGAACTGAGCTACAAGAGCTACACAATTATAGCAGAAGCTCAGTTTTTGGTTAAAAACATATAAAGCAAACGTCAACCTTTAAGCCTGAAAATATGAGCAAAACAGTTACAGAATTCAGAATACAAAGTCTATGAGGACATGTATTATCTTCTGGAACTTAAAATTTCAAAATCACCCATGAGCTTGGCACACTTGGGACTGGTGGAACTGCATCTATCTCTTAATTTGAAGTGTCAAACCTATTCTGAGCATCTGGCCATGTTTTTCCCTAAATTGACAGGAGCTTGTAACCACTGTCCTGCAGAGAATTGATTCCTAAGTGAAAACCTCCAGTTCTGCATAATAAAAGTAGGACAGCACTGGAATCCATGGAACAAGATATGAGGCTTATAAACCTTTTATTTAAGACTGTTATTCTTTGTGATTTATAGTCTATTTACTTAATTAAATAGGCCTGCAGTCTTTAGATCACTTAGCCTTGCACTGACACACTGTAGTGCCAACTTCCATTGCTTCCTCACAGTAATAACCTTGCTGGTTTTGCTATTCCAACAGCAGTGCTCTGTCTTATATGGGTTTCCATGTGGGATTCATCCCTGCCTTTAAGGTTTTACAGAAATGTGCTATCAGGGAGTCCTCCTTGGAGCCAGGTGCCTTTTAAACTGCTGCAATCAGGCTGGCCTAAGTAAAGCATCTCTGGGATAATCAGAATTGTTTGCACACAGTACGTACAGCACAGGACCAGGCAAGAAGAGATTTTTAAAGGTACTAGAAACCAGTCAGGGGCCTAAAGTTTTCCCAGAGAAAAGTGACAGATAATTAGATGCCTGGAAGACACAGCAACCATTGAAAATCCTCTTCTGTACTGTCTTAAATTGTCTTCTAATTTTCCAGTTTAGAAGTTCAAAGTATGGAAAAAATCTGTTTCCTTGTGAGTCAAACTTAAGGTTCAACTGAAGCAACTTTTTTATTATTCTCCATATGGGAATATTTGCCACTGTTTACTTCTAAAAATAAATACACCCACCACAATCCTTTTGAGAACAAGAACATAGAACAGATACACAAAAATGGTTGACATAATGAACTGCAGCATAAAAGGAGATGCATTCTGCTTCTGACTCCTCAAGCCAGAGGTCAAGTGTACAAATGGGAAAAAATGAGAACTAAAGACTAGTTAGTCTATGTGAATTGTGAATTGAAGTGTTACTGAATTTCTGGTTTAGGTACAACGAGGAAGGACAGTTTCCCCTGCTGATGTGTGACAGAAAGGTAAGCACAAAATGAGCACCAAAAGTTCCCTGAGACTGAGAACTAAACCTAAAAATGTTAAAGAACTTCTCCTTTTGAATGTCCATGCATGTTTTATGTAACAAAATGGGCCCCAAGTGTTAAGAACCAGCCTTTTTTGCCCAGATCTATGGTAAATACATAAGTTTATCACAGACATAGATCACAAAGTACTCAAGCCTGAAATGCCTTGAAGTCTGAATAATAATATAAAAGCCATTATTTTTTTCCAACCGAATCACAGAAGCCAAAGGCAAACAGAAGCTTAGTGAATTTCCATTGTAGCTCACACAGGGGTGGTGGTCTTGCAGGACAGATCTGCTTCATTCCTGCTATTTTCAATGCACAATGCCTTCCTTCATCAAGGCTTCATTCTCCAGAGGGGAACTATATTATTTATAACAACTACGGGCATCACAATTATACCCCTTTCCACTCAGCTTTTCATGGGGTAAAGCTTCCTGTAAGAGTGACTGTAATGAGTTTTGCTCTCAAACAGGGCACATATGGCATTTTGGCATGCCAGATCAAGGTGTAGCAGGGGCAAGCTCAGCTGTTTACCCTATGTTAGCCATGTCAGTAAAGTCAGGGACCATTGTTTTAACTGTATGACATCTCTGAGCTATCAGGTAACTCAATTTTTCCTTGGTCTTATTATTGTAAAAAATTCCCTGTGTTTCTGGATAGCTATTGCTGACGCCAGCACAAAAATGGTGTTTGGCTAGTCTCAACCCCAAGAGCCCTCCAGAGTCTCAAACCTCTATGAATTTTTATGTTGTGCTTCCTGGTTCTTCTTATGCATCACTGAGAGAAGTCCTATAACTGAAAGGTAATGAACCTGCTACTCGCACTGGTTAGACACACTGACAGTGGCAGGAATTGCCTGAGCTGCTGAGTTCAGAATCAGGTGTCTGCATGAAATTTTTGCCTAGCAGAGCCCCATGCTCCATTACAGAAAGCAGTGAAGCAATCAGGACTGCCAAAAGCTCTACAACACATCCTTTCCAAATCCTTTTGGACAAGAGTATCAGCCTTGCTGGTGTACCCCAGCAATAACCTTTGCAGCTCAGCTATTGCTGTGCAATATAAGCCAATTTAAGGCATCAGCTATGAACAGGACCTAATGGAGGTTCAAGATATTCTGGTTTGACCCCAGCTGGTAACTCAGCCCCACACAGCCACTCGTTCACACCCTCCCATCCAGTGGGGTGGAGAACCAAAAGAAAAAAAGCAGGAGAACTTGTGGGTTGAAATGATGACAGTTGGATAGGTAAGAGAAGCAAAGTAAGCCAAGGATTTAATTCACCACTCCCCATGAGCAGGAGGGTGTTCAACCACCTCCAGGTGACCAGGGCTCATCATGCATCATAGTGATTTTGGAAGACAAACTCCATCGCTGTGAACATCCCTGCTGCTTCCTTCTGCCTCCCCCAGGTTTCTGTGCTGAGCATAACAACCTGTGGTATGGAATACCCCTTGGGTCAGCTGGGGTCAGCTGTCCTTGCTGCGTCCCCTTTCAAATCCTTACCCGCACCCAGCCTCCTTGCTGGTGGGAAGAGGTTTGCTACTATGAAGAAAATTAAGTTTATCCCAAACAAAAAGAGGACAAGGAGCATTCTTATCTTTACCACAATCAAGGCAGTCATGCCCACACTAACAAATCACCTAATTTGCTCAGACACGAGTCAATTTCTTACCTGAGGTACCCTGACAAAGATGTAAACCTGAGTGACATTTAAACTATTTGCTTCTGTTCAGTCCATAGCTCTAAAGGTGCCAATTAAAACTGACAGCAGAGCTTTGAAAAGGTGCCCAGGTTTAGCCCAGTTGCAGTGAGAGCTGCTATTAGTTAATAGAAATTTCTAAATGGCTGCTGGAAATGGGTCCCCAAAAAAATGCCAGAAGGTTCTTGAAATTACCATATAATTCATATGATGACCAGGACTTTTAACATTGCACACAATTACATACTTTACTGGGTCTTTTGGGGGTTTCTTTGCATTTAAATTTATATTCCATTATACCTTTGTATACATTTTAATGACTACATAGATTTTGTAACAGCATTCTCAGACTCGTGAGATGGAGGTTAAATACACAAATTTTCTTCAACCAGACACACTCTTAGAACATGGAGATGAAAAAGACCTATAAGTACACCTACTCCATTTTTCTGGCCACTGTAAAATTGTTCCCTAAAGTGTATTTTGCAATACTTTGCTGAGACTACTTTTATTTTACCAAAGAACTGCCCACTGCTACTCATGGGACATTTTACCACAGCTTAATGAACTTTACATTTAGAAAGTACTTTTCCAGACAATCAGTCTTGTAAATTTTCTTGGGGTTTTTAAAATGTCTCTTTAGAACATACCCCCATAACTAATTGCAAATGTTTCCTGAATTATATTATCACTTAATCTGAAAAGCATTCTGAACTTGAGAAACAGTATATTTCCTCCTGCCACAAACTTGCCACAAATTACATTTTTCTTTTCAATTACTGACCTACATAAAAGATAAGAATCTACTCTTGCTAGCAACTTCTTCTGACTGAACAGGGACTGCGTAAGTTTTTCAGATATACCTGATGGCGAGAAAGTCAAAAAAACCTGTCAGGTACCTAAAGTAGCATTTAGGGAGAATGGACTCAGGAAAATCCTAAATGGAAATCCTGAAACGTTCTGGCTGAGCTGCTGTGAAATCCACAATCTTTGCAGCAAAATCTCTTCCATCCTAAAGTGTTTCTCCCTACACTAGGAAATCTTAAGCTAGATTTGAAAATTTAGTTTGAGGTTGAAATTTTCTCAAAATGAAGGGTGTTTGGATCTAGGATTTTAGTTTGCATTTATCTCTAAAGTTAAAGTTTTATACTTTTTCTATGTTTTTAGCAAGGAAGTCAGTCCCTGTATTTAGGAATATAACACCTACTGTTGCTTTGTCACTTCTAACCTTGCATGCTAAAAGTGGTAGGCCTGCACAGAAGTGAATGGGAAGAATCCCTTCCACTTTGGCAGAATTCATTGTGGCATATTGTCCAACAGAACATATTTTAAGCCAACAGTACAGGAAAAACAATAAAATAATATGCCTGAATTCATATATATATATGTGTGTGTGTTTATATATTTCAGATATAAATATATGTGAAAAACCAAGCCAAACAAAAACAACACTGATGCCTAGGAAAGTGAAATAAGAAAAACCCCAAAGAGCCAGATGTCTAAGTCTTATGGTACCCTAGAGCCCTCATAACTGCAGGTGCTGCTGCCCACCCTGATTAAAGGTTTTGCTTACTCCCAGATTGAGAACCACATTTTTCCTCAAGCTTTTACCCTCGTTTTATGTTCTTGGAAAATCATGTCCTGTCAGACTAGAATTGCAAGATTACATTCAAGTAGGGTAAAATTCAGACACGATAAGAATTCAGATGTTATGGAGCTGTTCCTCTTTGCAAATTCTATGGCTCTTGTTACTTTTAATTTACTCAATTTTCTCCCTGTGTCACTGTGATAATACTCCCTTGGTATTTTTTCATCCTCTTTCCAAGTTTGGAAAAAATTTCAGTCCATGCTGACTTGTCTGTAATTGATGGTTTAGTAGCACAATGTGCAAAGTGGCTCCTGAGCAGTTTTAAATCATTGCAGTAATTTATCTTGGGTACAGAGGTAAGTTTAACTCATCTGTGCTTTCAGGAAGAGATATTTTACCTCTGAAGGATTTACTTCCAAGCAGTGCTTTTATACAACAGCATCATTTTTACATTGTTTTTTAAAAAACACATATCATAAGGTAAACAATGAAATCATACTTCTCTAGTGCATTAAGTGCACACAAGACTTTGTATTCATGAAGGTTTTTAACTGGTTTTAATTTTTGTTCATGAAAAGCAAGATTTAAGCATGGGACTTTCTCAGGGGGCCACACCAGAGTCGTGTGGAAGAGCCATGGAAGAGCTGATAGCAACTGAATAAATGCATGCTGCAGAAATCACAGCTGTGGAAATGTCTTGAAGCTGGAGTCTGTTGGGCTGCAGAATACAGAACTCTGTGCTGGGCTGTCCCTGTCCGTGACACAGCCCGAGGTGGGCAGTGGGAGAGCCAGAGGCACGGATTTGTACATTAACATCTCCAGAAGCTGATCCCAAAGCATCAGTATCAAAGGCAGCACCACTGTTTTCAGGCTGTATTAGCAGATACATCTTTCCACCTGAGTTGTGCTGGAGGGAAGTTCAGCATCCCCTGCCCAGACGATTTTTGTGCAGACAGGGAGGAGCAGTCAATGAGGGTTTACCCCACAGTGTACAGTGAAAAGCACATTAATACTCAAGATTCTTTTTTCTCTAGCTTGCCGTCTGTGAGCCAAACTACTGTGTCCTTAAGAATCATTAACCTCTGATAGAAAAGAGAAAGGTTGCATAGTGAGCCTTCCTTTTTTATTTTTATTAGAGTTACCCATAGATGGAGAAAAGAGATGTCAGCATGTGGTATTGAGCCTTGCATGCCTGGAAGCTTATCTGTACTTTTAGCTGAGTCTAATAACTCTGATAAAAGATGTAACCACTCTCCCCAGACCTTGCACTGTTTACATCCTTAGACCTTCACGGCTATAGCACTGCTGCTACATCAACAACCTTATTGTCATTTTCAGGTCACAGCTGAAGTAGCTGGAAAGTGAGTTCCACATGGATCTCACAAGCACCGTGAAAACTGTCACTGCTCCTAATCATGTTATATGCAAAACAACTGGAAAGGACAAGAAATTGCACTAATCTCATGGCTTGTGTGCCACCTTTGATTCCTGGAGGTTCCATTAAAAACAGATCAGATGGATAGGCAGATGAACAAAAAATTTGCAGTGGCTCTTTCTGCACATCCTGGCAGTGAGAGATATCTAATGGAAAATGCCCACATCCCTTGGTGCCCTGTGCGCAGGGTTTTCTGGTACCATTTCTAAGGGAGCAGGGATAATGGCTTGGAGAAGATTTGGTGGCTCCTGCTCAGCTATGTTACCCCCAGTACTGCCTACCCTGTGCAGTCAGCTTGCTTGATCCACCTCCTCCAGCGGTGGATAGGAAATGCTGGGTGAAGAGGTTAAGTCAGGACGTGAGTTGCAGCCCAATTTGATACTACCCACACCTCCCTCTGTGGGTCACCCTGTGACGTGGGTGCTGAAATACTTGTCGTTGTCAGCAAATGCTTACTTTGAAGGTGCCCCTGTCACTACAAAGCATTGCTTAATTCATCCTTTCAAAAGGGAAAAGTATTTAGAGCAAAGTTTAAATGCAATAAAAAGCCTGTGCAGATGGAAACTGCCCGATTTTTCAGCTGTCCTCAGCTCAGCTTAACTCTGCCTCAGGGGCTGTCAGCAACTCCCAGAAATGCTGTAACTCAAGGGGAAGTCCAAGGGAAGCTGACTTACTCAGAAGACAATGCAAAGGATTTTCTTATAAAACAAGATATGCCCTTTCTAATGAGCTCTCACGGGTTCAGGGTGAGGACGGACAGGAAGGGACAGCTTGCAGATCAGCACACAGGTTCTGCACGAGGGTGGAGAAGCTCTGCAAGCACTGTGCCACCCCTGTCTCAGCTCAGGAAACATTTGGCCAATTGAACATTGAAACAATGACTTTGATGTGAGTTTATTGTAATTCTTATGCATCCATTTGTCCCACTGCCATTTGAGCAATGAAATGTTGCCTCTTAGTGTCACTTTCCAGGTATTTTGCGAAGAAAGTAGAAGTGTCTGCTGTGACACAGAAGTTCAACAGCAGGCGCAGAGAATCTGACTTGTGCCTCATTTTTGCCTGAAATGTTCTCACATGGCAGATGTTTTTATAGGTAAATCTCTTCCACCATTTATAAA
Organism: Vireo altiloquus; assembly: GCA_013396875.1. Taxonomy (NCBI): domain Eukaryota; kingdom Metazoa; phylum Chordata; class Aves; order Passeriformes; family Vireonidae; genus Vireo; species Vireo altiloquus. Next base: position 232,837 of record VZRF01014340.1, on the reverse strand, counting down.
TATATGTGAACAGAGATGCCTAGAGTGTTTTGGCACATGCACTAGCCCCTGATTTTTCTTCTTTAAGAGTCAGTAGCCTTTTGGGAAGATACTGCAGCTGAGCACATGAATTTCTACTCAGTCAGTAATAAGTGACTTCACGGACAAGTACATTAAGTTACTTATTTTCCATTTTTACCCTCAGCAGTCCTGTTGGTGGAACATTATGTCCCATTTTTGATGCTGCCTCTGGTGAACCTCTAACTTCAATAGTTGCCAACAGAAATCACCCTATGAGAGTTCCAGTTAGCCCAAAAATATCCCACACCTTCAAACACTACACATCCAGGAAGAAGGAGGGTTTCTCCTCCACTTTCAAAGAGAGATCATGAATTTGAATATGTCTTGGAGCGTGGACATCTACACTTGCCTCATCCTCTTTTTTCCCCAGCACTCTTTCCACAGATGTCTACTAATAATGGGGCACAGATGCCCATCTCTGTTGTCTTCGAGGCCTACAACAGCCACATTTAGATTTAATTTTGTTTAAGAAATTCTGATTTTCACAGCTACTTTCAGAGTGCTTGAGGTAGAAAAGTAAAACAAAACCAAAGAACCCAAGTAGAGAAGCTACCCTAAAATCCATTATTGCCCACTAACTAACCAGAAGTCTATATGCATCCTTTCTTAACCTTCTTTGTATAGTGCAATGAAGTCTCCAGAGGCAAAATGTAACATGAATGCAACATGGTTATTAAAAAATATGATCTGGATTTCTTCCTCATTAAACATTCATGAAACCCTCATATTTGGGAAACATCTGTTTACCTGGACCTCAGGCCATAATAAAACTGATTCTGTACTATTCATTAAGGCAGAAGATCCCCTGAACAACCAGACTGACTCATTGATACAGGTCTTCATCAGGTCATTATGACTTTAGGTCATATAGGCCCTCTGTTACTCTCTGTGAAAACAGAGTGAAAAAGAATTCACTTAACTAAACTGGAACTGATTCTGTAAACAACTGTTTTCCTCATTTAGTTTAAAGCCACTTGCATTTTTAAATGCAAGATCAAAAATTAATCCAAATTCAAACAAATGCCCAAATGTCTGTCATTCATGCATAAATTATTTGGAATTAGCCAATCTGGATACTTCTAAGGAAAAAGTGTGGATCTAAAATTCATGCACTGTTAGAGCAGCAAGTCTTTATGACTGAAAACAGGTTTGTAATGGAAACTGCAACTTTTAACTATGCCAGCATGAGCATGCTGCTCCAATATGCATAGTAAAATGCTATAAAATAACAAGACTGCAAACTATGCTGCAGCAACTGTGCATTAAGAGGCAATAAAGAATACATCATTTATAGCAAATTCAGTCAGTTATAAATTTCAGCACTTCCTGCTATTTCATAGTACCTATAATGAACAGAGCTGTGATCTGCATTCAGATGGTGCATGCAAGAAACAATTTGGGAAAACATGCAGTGCCTTGATGGACACAAACACGGTTCTCTGTCCACTGCTGTGTAGAAATTGTGCACAGGGATGAAAGGGAGTTCCTCCAAGAATTCCAGTAATTCCAGACAATTCCTCTTCTGTTACAAGAATGCACTATATGCCTTCACATTCACAACTGCTGCTGCAGGAGCAGCTCATCCTTCTTGAAATTAAATTCAGTGTGGGGGAATACAGGCCTGCAGAACTGCTGATGAAAGGTAGGGCTGTGTCTAGCCATAAGAGAAGGTATTTAACTAGAACTAAGAATACTAGACTCTTCAAGATTGTGAATCTCCTTTTCCTGTTTACAAACTCAGAACTGCATTTTGCTGCAGCTAGAGGCTAGCGTTAATACCCAAATTTAGGTCACTGAAAGTATTTGGATGATTAAAAGCCTTGCAAGTGAAGGCATCCCACTCAAGCTCTTCTTGTGGATGAGATTGTCCTCCAGATCTGAGTCCAAAACAGGATCTGTGCTGACTCACTGCCAGTCCTAGATGAAATGAGGGGAATTTTTTTGACCACATCTATACCGCAAAACTCAGAAATGCTATTTAATTCCCAGAACCAATTGTGTAATCCAGCTGTTTCCTAACCTCACCACGTATGGAGACTTGAGCACAAACCATCTCCTGCTGGTTCTCTCCTACTCCCCAGGATACATATGCTGTTCTCCACAAGAGGAGTCTGCCAGGAGGCACTGGGCACTCTGATCAGCTGTTGTCCACATAATTAACAGGAAGGTAGCAAACTGGAGTCATCCAAGAAATGACCTGCACTTCCTTTTGTAAGATAAAGTTCTGCAGTCCTTTCAACTGACCTTGCTTCTATAGACTTAAGTCTATTTTCCTATGCGTTGGGCACTGAGCACTGTTTACTTGCACTAGATCTGCTGAGATGGAGTTAATTATCTTTATAACAGCCCATATGGTTCTGTGGTTTGGATCTGTGACTACAGCAGTGCTGATTATACACCAGTGAATTTTGGCTGTTGGTGAGTTTACTGCTATTCAGCAGTAAGGCCTTCTCTGTCATTTTGTCCCCACAGGCAATAAGGCTGGGGGTGACCAAGAATTTGAGAGGAGAAGAAGCTGGGACAGCTGACCCTCATTGTCCAAAGGGATATTCCATACCAGATGATGTCATGGTCAGCAATAAATGAAAAAAGATACGTAGAGGTTGTCTTCCACTGTAGCTCTTGCTCAGAGTCTGGCTGAGAATTGTTCTTCTTGTGGGAGGTGGTGAATGATTGTGTGCATACTAGTTATTGTGTGTTGCTTTGGTTTTCTCTTCCTTCACTTTTGAACTGTCTGTGTCTTGACCTACAAGTTTTCTCACTTTTGTTCTTCCTGCTGTCTCCCCCAGCCTATGGAGGCAGCATGGGGGGTGGGCAGTCAGCAAGCAGCAGTGTAGGGGCTTAGCTGGTGGCCGAGATAAATAAACCACAATACATGTGGTATTTTTGGTAAAACTGGATCTGCATTTTTAGGCTGTGTTAGAGCAATACCTGATCACTGATGACTACAGATTTTCTGGAATGTATTGATCTGGTAATGACCCATTTCAAAGACTACAGTGTCAAAAACCCATTCTGCTTGAACTTATATTAGCACAAATAGTCAACAACCATCAAGAGTAGAAAAAAGATGAATGTATGAAAACTATTAACAATTAACTAGTAACAATTGTTCAACAGATCACACTACTATGTTATAGCATCTTTGGATTCACACATATTTTAGAGTGGTCTTTTGTCTGAATAGTATTAGATGGTGTAAAACTGTTATGATAAACCAACAGGATTGCACGTCAAAGGCTAGCAATTACCTGGACACTGATATATCACTGATATATCAGTATTCTGATATATATTACCTGGACACTTAATCAGATGGCTTGTAGCACAGATCAAAGGAGAATTGCATTTCCAAATTACATATATGAAAAGAAGGCATGCTTTTGTACAATTAAATGTCTACCCATTTCCAGTACTATAAAAAATCTTAGCATGGGGCTTTAACCAACCTGATCTAGTGGAGTGTGTCTCTGCCCAGGGCAGGAGGATTGAAACTAGATTATCTTTAAGGTCCCTTCTGACCCAAACCGTTCCATGATTCTATGATATTAGAATCCTAAATAGAGTGGAACCAATGACAATTTTGAACACATTCCTAATACTTTCTTCTCAGTACTCAAATAATTTAACACAAACCTGGAAGGTGTTATTGAAGATGATGAAGGCTTCAAGGATGCAGAAATGTAACATTATATTATAAAATGAAGTTTTCTCACTGGAGTGGTGTTTCTATAGGAAATGGGAAAATATGGTGGGAGAAAGGGAACAGTTTTGAAACAGTGCAATAAAACAACTTGCCTAAGCTTGGCAAGTTTCTGGCCAATGCAGAACCACTGTTTTTGCCACTGCCAAATCTAAGAGACAGTCTGACACACCACACAAGTTCAATTTTGAACAAGTTACCACCTGTCAAGTGCATACTGTCCTAGCAGTGAGATATGATGAACTTTCTCAATTTCTATAAAAAAGAGACTATATCAATAGTGTCTGAAACACATGTAAATAATTACTGCAGTGATTCTTACTTCAGTATTGGAATGTAATCATCTCACCAACTCTTCCACCTCTAGATACTTGCAAGTTAGTTTCCTTAAAAAAAAAAAAATAAAAAGAGATTAAGGTCTTGTGAAAAGTTGGGTCAGCTGAAACCTGTGCATACTCATACTCAGAAAAAATTGATGACAATAGCCAAAATTCAAGTAAACTAAGGTTATAAGATAAATGCATGCACAGTATCTCCACTCTTTTTACTAAAAAGTATAATCACAGTTTTCGAGTTAAAACTTTCACATGGTTAGGATAAAGCATTGACAAGGCATGGACTAGGGGAGTAAAATACTGATGAAATTTTCTTTCATGTTTACATACGAATGCATTTAGTTTACTGCTTCATTCCCCTCCACAGCTGTAACAAACTAGGTTCTTTTGGACTCTTCCTAATAAAAATAACAAAATATACTGAATTAAAGGGGTCAAACAATTGCAAATAATGAATATTAGGCTGGGTTTTTTCCCCTTTTAGAACTGCCAAAACGATAGTCCAGATGGCCATTTGCTGTCCTTTCAAAAACCACTCCTCTTATTGCTAGAATTAGAGTAATTTCTCCAATGATTTCATGGTGTTTTTTTCTGTGGAATGAGGTCACTTAGCCATCACACATCATTGTCTGGCTGCAATTTATCATCATTTACAACTATTTCAATATTTTAAATTAACATTACCAACTGTTCAGTTTCTTGTCCTTGCTATTTTATGTAAGTAAGACCTGGCCATCAGTGTGTTTAGATGCCAGCATTGCCAGCTCACAACACATGTGAGATCACTCAGGGCTGTTTCCTCTGGGTCAGGCTGCCCCACACCATTTAACCTGAGGCAGTGTGATACTAATCATTATCTTTCCTGACCAGCCATGGAGCATAGGTTACATGCAAGAAGTGCTGGCAAAACTATTGAAGTGGGGTAAAAAAATCTCACTTAATATCCAACAACTGCATTTTATTACAGTCATTTGGCTGAAAGGACATATCGTGGGCTCCATCAAAAGCAAGAGTGGCCAGCAAGTCAAAGGAGGTGATTATCCCCCTCAGCTCTTGTGAGACCCCACCTGCAGTGCTGCATTCAGCTTTGGTTCCCCTCAGCATGGGATCTGTTGGAGTGAGTCCAGAGGAGGCCACGAAAATGATCAGAGAACTGGAGCATCTGCCCCTTGAAGACAGGTTGAGAGAGCTGGAGATGTTTAGCCTGGAGAAGAGAAGATTTTGGGGAGAGATGTGGTAGTGGCCTTTCAGTATCTAATGGGATCTTACAAGAGAGCTGGAGAGGGGCTTTTTTACGAAGGCCTGTAATGACAGGACAAAGGACAATGTCATTAAACCAAAAGACATTAGATTTAGATTGGATAATAGGAAAAAATTCTTTACTGTGAGTGTTGTGGCACTGGAACAGGTTGACCAAGCTGTGGATGCCCCATTCCTGGAGGTGTTCAAGGCCAGGTTGAATGGAGCTCTGATCAACATGGTCTAGTGAAAAGTATCCCAATCCAAGGGGATTGGAAGTAGATGAGCTTTAAGGTCCCTTCCATCTCAAACCACCCTACGATTCCATGACTCTATGACAATTTGACTCACTGTCAGGTGACTTCTTAGCTAGCTGTGCACAGTTAGCAACTATTTGCTCTTTGGAATCAGTCTTCTTCTCTTAGCTTTATGAGTAGCCTGGAAGCATTTCTAAGGAGCAATCCACAATGTTTGAGGCTTCCTGAACTCATGAGAAGACAAATTGAACTTCCAAACTTGAAAAGGAAAAATATCTTTGCAGTATAAAAGTATAAATGCCAGAGAAAATTGCTGCACATTGAAGATGTGCAGGAAAGGTGAACACTGCCTTGCTTGCTGGGATCAGTGATATAGAGCGTTTACAGGAAAAGACATAAGTACCACTTAAAGATATTTTTTGTATGCCGATCTTAATTCAGCTTGATGAAATGCACAGCTAATGATACAGATGCAGGAAGTACTGGTTTAAAGCATAGGCATTTATAAAAGATGATAAGGTGGAGATGACTTGAAAAGATGATATTGTCTTCTCACAGACTGACGTATATTTTATGAATTTCTGGTCTTAGGTCATTTTGAAACCTTTTGGTGTTTGTACTCAAGTTAAGAAGTTCACAGGCATGTGACTAACCAAGCTTTAGCACCAGCTGCAGGAATGACTCATTGCACACTTTCCTTCTTGGAGAAAATAAATGTCTTAAGCTAAAAATAGCAGTTTCATTTTGATATTGCCTTTTTTCTTTTTTTTCTCTCATTGCTGAAAGAGACAAAGAGTTCTCCATAAACACACTTCTAAGAAACTGTGTGTAAGATTAAAAATTTCAAGATTCTTCCTAAATCACTTATGTTCTCCAGACACATATCATTTAACTTCACTATAGCATTCTCAGTTCATGCCATTAAACATTGTCTCAAGGTTTTCAGTATAATAGGATTTGGCAAGTTGATGTTCAGCATAATAAGTCCCAGTCTGAACTGAACATCAATATTCAATACTTTGGGGAAACTTATGAAGCACATCAGCCTTTAAGGGGCACTTTTAAAGAAAACAGCACAAGCATTTTATGTGCACATTTTCACCCCCTATGGATCCAAAATTTCATGCAGAGGGAGAAAAGCAAGAATGGTCTTTATATGCAGGTCTGCCTTGGTAAAAGTTGAATCTTGTTCTAATTAATAACCAATTACGCTAATTGGTTTCTTTTGTGTTGGGTTTCTAGGGTTGCTAAAATAGGGTCAGGTTATATTCCATGTTGGAAATCTTCAGCCAAAGTTTTTCTCCAGAAAAAGGAACACAAGTATTGGGCAAACTGCACATCTTCTCATATTTCATAAAAAATAGCCACTCTTGCCTCCAATGTGTAATGTTCAGCCCATTATCACTATGCAATAAAACTGTAATATATTAATGGAATCTGGCAATAGTCTCGAAGACTCATGTATTTTTCAACATATTGAAATGTGTCTCAGCATATTTTACTACCATATAGCATTGTCATTTTCCATCATGTGAAGAGGAAGAAGCAAGGGAGAGAAAAATACTTTCCTCTTACAGGTGCTGAAGTTACAATGGCTAGAATTAGAATTAGAGACAATAATTGCATTGAGAAAAGGCCCCTTTGTCAATGTTTGATCTGCTGCAGAATCACCAAAAAAAGCCAGCCTCCCCAAAATCCAGATATCCATCTAAAATGCCATTTAAAATTTAGTCATGTCCTAGATGTGATCAGAGCTCTATCTTCAGTGTGAAAATTGCACCAAGTATACACCCAAGTATAACCCTTTCCTACATGCTACTAAATGTCTTCTGTTGTTTTGGGATTTTTTTGGTGTTGCTTTTGGGATTTTTTCCTCAGACAGAGAAGCGTGAGATATAAGGTCATGTTTAATATTTATAGGTAATTGCAAGAAGCTGTTTTCTGTCACCAGGGAAGATTGACTCAGGTCAATTGAACTAAACCATCATTTTAATCAGTTTTCTTCTTCAGCATAATCTCTAAAAATAATTCTTAGCAGTTTAGTGCAAATTTATATGACATAATTGATATTATTGCCGAGTAAAATGGTATATTCTCTTCATATGTATTTATTTTAGAGACTGTATATGTTGGCATACATTGTTAGAAACTTCGTTTTTCTAGCAATATTTTAGAGACTGATGAATGGCATATTCCTTATTCACAACTCATTGTGAAAGTTATTTCAGACTGCATTAGTCAGTAAGTTGAATTTGAACTGAAAACAACTAAGAGAGAATTGTTGTGTTTCTCAAAATTAATGTACCTTTTTTCCTGGAATATCCATCGCATTTGAAAATAGGTTTAAACTATCACAAGTATCTGTTCTTGAATCACAGTAGAATTAACAGAATTTAGTAAATTTAGTCCAAAGCTATCCTTGACCAAAAATCTCAAGATAGTTAGGAGCTTAGATATGCATATATACAATTATGCAGTTATATTGAGCAGACACATGGTTGTCTAAACCACTTTGAAAATATAAGGCCCTATGGCCTTTAAATCTTTATAATGAGAACTTCCCAACCTTTCTAACTTATTGTTTCCTTCACAAGCTGGAAAAAAAATTAGTAAAATTTCATATACCATTTTGTCTTTTTACTTCAAATGATCAGCTCTAAATTAATTAAATACTTTCATTACAGCAGACAGACTGGAAGAACATGTAAATAAACAAAGATCTCTTCATAGTGCAAGCATCACACTGATCTTTGGAAAAAAAATAATTCTAACAGCATGATGCTAAAAATTTGTGAGTGAGTCAGTAGATCTTTAGAAGATTAGGGCGTTTCCCAGTTATTTACAAAAATAGAAGCAAGAACACTCTTGAATTGAGTGAGATTTATATGATGCTACATTAAAAAAGAGCAAATAAAAATATTCAGCTTAGTGCAAGCCTTCATATACTTTAGCTGCAAGTTTCATTTTTTGAGAGCTGTAGTCCTGTTTACTGTATTAATAAAGAAGAAAGGTTTTTTTCCTATTAAATGAGGACACATACAAAAACTTCAAGGGAAAAAAAATCTGATATTTTCCTAGAAATTTGGCCTTCACTTATAAGAATAGCATTAAAAATCACAGATTTTCCTCAAATTCCTGAATTTCAAAACACATTTTTTCAGAGTAACTGTAAGCTGGAGTGATAACCTGATTTCAAAATATAACTTAGCCTAACTATTGTTTGTTGTACTGTTGGGCAAGTAGGAGCAAGTGGGGGAAAGAACACAGACAAATCGACCAAACATCTGCTGTGTGATTTAACACTTGAGCAATGTGAAGTGTTTGACTCATCTGTTGGCAGGGAGGTTTCAACACAGAATTCCCCTGAATTGACAGGAGACTTCAAATACCACTAAGAAAAATAATGCCATTCTTCTATGCTTCATTCCTAGGCTCCTACAGAACCCTGTGCAGGACTGACCCTCCTGGGTTATGTTAGGTGGATTTACTATCCACCTAAAGGATAAAGCTAATATACTGTAGCATATGTTAAATAAGGCCATTTATTGTTTTTACCATATAAATGAAGGATTTAGCACTTCCTCTGAAGAATAAGGGACGTTGAAGTACTTACAGGTAATTAAAATTAAATTTCTAAGGCAGTTTTTTGTTTGCTTTTTTCTTGAAGGCAAGCAGGATAGCATGTTGAGCTGAAATAAGGTAAAAAAAAAAAAACAAAAAACCTGTTATTTCATTTTTTAAAATGTTAGTTTTTATTAACAAAATTCGAGAGAACTTCTCTGCCATAGTGCTATCATTCAATTATTATGATGCAAATACATTTACATTTCATTTTGCACAGTTTCCTTTCTCATTTATCACCACGGATTCTCAATGTCTTCAACTTTTTATATCATTACATATGATTTTCTATTCATATTCTCCTCATCTAAAAAACATTTGTAATTTTACTTGGTTGATGATTAGGCTGCTGCTGGTTTGATGTAAGAAGCAGATATCCCTGTGCATTTCTGTATCAGAAGACAAACCTATATGCTCTTTTATTCTGATGAAAAAGACAATAAGATATGTGGCACTTCATGCAGAAGAACTCACTGTACCAGCACCTACACCCCTTGTAGGAGAGCCTTCCCTATTATTCCTATTATTCTCCATTGTGCCAAAAACTGATCTGTCTCCCTCCCTCTCTCTGTCCTCTCTTTTCTTTCATTCTTTTATTATTCTTAATGTTAGAAAATAGGAACAAAACATATATCAATTTTTATGCTGAACACGTAATTTGCTAATAAAGCTGAGCTTTTTTGGATCCGGCTTTTGCCTTTCTTTCTCGATAATGAGCATTAATAAATCTTGAGTGTTCTCTTCCACTTAGGAGTGGGACATGACAATAATGACTTTAAACTAAAGGAGGGTAGATTTGGATTAGATATAAGGAAGAAATTCTTTCCAATAAGGGTGGTGAAATACTGAAACAGATTTTCCATAGAGGTTGTGGGTGCCCCATCCCTGGAAACATTCAAGTTCAGGTTGGACAGGGCTCTGAGCAACCTGACCTAGTTGGAGATATCTCTTCCCAAGGCAGGGAGGTTGGAACTATGTGACCTTTAAAGGTCCCTTCCCACCCAAACCATTCTATGATTCTACATTGCTATGATTGTATCTATTGCATGCATGAGGTGACCAAGTACCACAGAGAGATGCACTCAAGTGCTCCATGCTGGATCATTATTGAGTAAGACGTAGTGGAGCTCTTTATTTTGCTAGCTAAAAGTGATAAAAACTTATTCACTAGTGCTACTGTGAGAGATTTTAGCATTAAGAAGAAAATCAAGACTGTGCCTTTACTATGGGCTGGTCAATATAAAGACGGTCTCCTCAGCCAAAGACTACAGCCCATTTAAAATGCACTCCAGTTTTTCAGGTTCATCTCATGCAACCTGTTTTTTGTACATGAACTGATATGTCCTTGGAAATAAAAGCACTTGTAATGGACAGGTCAAAATCAAAGATCAGCTTAGATAGGGCAGGTAGCGTAATTATGCAGGTAATTTAATACTGAAAATCAAGAGACACGCAGTCTACTGCTCAAATCCATAAAGTGCTCTATCTGTGTGCATAGGTGGTGAAAGCAAAACATTTTTATCTTTATAATTTTCCAGTCATTATTTTGTAGCAAGCCATTAAAGTCCTAAGCAGAACAGTAATATGTACAAGCCAAGTGTGTGTAGCAATGCAGGTCATCAAATAGAAGACGTGCTAATTATTCACTCAAATTCATCCCACCAACACAAGATATATTGAAATAAAAACTTTAAAGCATTATCAGAGACAAATCACTTTGCCTGTGCTTGGTACAAGCTCATCCATGAATGACTTTATTGTACTATAAATCTCCACTTTTGAAAACTTTCAAGAATCTGCTCTAAGTCATTAAATGCAATTGATACATTTTTTTTAAAAAATGATGACATCAAGTAATGCTGTGAATCTCCTTTTCAACCATGCCTCCTCCCCATCAAAGAAGTCAAGCAATTGTTCCTAGAGTCAACCAGCCAGTCTCAGAACAGGACTTGCTCAGTAAAGTTTCTCAAGTTGTGTAAAACGGTTGTAGCTGGATACTTGATGGTCTCTTAAAACAATTCATAAAAGCTTAAGGACAGTTATACTCTGAAGGAGTGTTCCCAAAGGTCTCGTAGAAACAAGAAAACTGGAACAATACAGATCCATTAAAATGTAATTTCCCAATACCCTTTCAAGAAACAGAGTTGCCTTTTCATACAGAACCTTCCTAGAGGACTCCTGAGACCTCAGAAGAATGTTGTATCTACTGATATTTTTATAAAATAAAAACCCACCTGCAAACCCACCATTTCAGAATCTTGAAGTTGCCAGGTGGGCTCTGGATGCTGAATTATTTACTCAGGGTAGCCCAAGGAGCACTCTATCCATAACTGTGTGTTCTGGAATAAGTGGCCCTGTGTGGGGGACTCATTTTGGCCTCAATAGCATCAGACTGGCAAGACTTCCTCATGTTAAGGCATATAATTTTGGATATTCAAGGTCTTGAAGAGCTTTTGTTGTTTTATGGTTTCCATACTCATGGTTACAAATCCTGAGTATTTAGCAATTCTAATTCAGTATCTCAAAAATCCAAATTCTACTGACTAGAAAGTCAAAGACTGCTGGTAGTACAAAAAGCATAAAATTTATGTGAAGCATGCTAAAGATGATGTGGAAATGCTATTACACTTAGAGTTTCCATAAGTTTGACTAGGTTTAGATAAACCATGAAAATTATGTCCTAGCACATCCTCAAAAGAGAGAAAAAGGATTCCAAAAGAAGCAGAATGAAAGGAAATGTCCATATGTGGCAAATGGTGCTCACACATCTAGAAAAAACAACAAAATTAGATTAAATTGTCTACACAACCACTGAAATTAAAATTTAGGTTAAAGGTTAAAGACAGACAATACATTCATTTATTATGCTTGTAATAATGAAGTTTTCTCTCATTGATTAGACCATAAAAATTCCAATCAGCTGTTGTAATGAGATACTCTTTTCTGGCTTAACAGCTGAGGCTTGGACAAGATTAAGCCTTTCTTAAGCAGATCACCCATAAATGTTTCTTAATATTTAAACCTTAGAGGAATCAATTTATTAAACCACTGTATATTTACAAAATTTCAAGGTTTATAGGCTTCTTTCATGAATTATTGTATACTTATTTGACTAATTTAATGTTTACATAAGTGGTACTTCGGAAAAATCTTTGACTTTCAGAACACCTTCACATGAACTACCTAACCAAAAGTTGAGCACTGTAGCTGGGAAAAAATGAGTTTGCCACTACTTGGTAAGAGGCAACGGAGCTTGTATTAACCCAGCAATACAAGTTCTCTGGACTTGTCAGCAAATGTGTTGTCTTGAGCTGATTTTAGCATGTCACAGCTGTGACAGCAATTGCCTAGAGGTCACATAGCTATGTCCTAAATTGTTTTAGCTTTAGTTTAGCTGTGTGCAATGGTGCAGTGCAATGAATGCCCACTGCTAACTAAGAGGTAGTGATAACAAGTAGTTATTCTGAGTGGAGTGAGCTGCCTAGAATAGGATCCTACAATAAAAAGGCAGTGTGGTATAGAAACAGACATAACGTAAACCACAGGACTGCAAACACAAATGGTAGTGGTCAATTACTTGGCACTGCAGGTGTGCAGCCATGTGTTGTTTGGTAAAATGTTTTTAAAGCATTATAACACAAAACAGAAAAGCAAGCAAAATATGAAATTGGGAATAACTAGAGTTAAAGGAAGGAACATTTTAGTTTGGATAGCATATAAAGATAATTCAAGCAGATCCCTGGCTGAGGAATGCCAGTGTCACACTCCTCCCTACAAACAACTTGGGACACTGACCACTTCCTGAAAACATCCACTGTTCTCTTGAGAGGGCTGTGGCAAGATGAGGGAAGAGGATGGGGGAGCAGAACAGCAGGGAAAAGTGATACCAGAAAGTTTGCATACATCAGCCCTAAACGTGTTGTTAACAGTGTTAGCAATATTGTAAATGAACCAAGAAAAGTTTTAGTTAGACACAAAAGATTTTAATTTAACTAATGATGGATTCTTGGTTCCCCCTAGGAAGCTTAGTTCTCATCAAGATTTTTGATGGAACAGCACTCATTTGGGACAATTTCCTTTTCATCTGTAATTCAGATTTCATCCTCTTCTCTTTTCTATCCTTTTCTTTTGAAATACATGAAACTGAAGCAGGAAGAAAATCAGACACTTTGCAGAATATTTCCTTAATTCCTGCAGATATTTTGCAATGCTTGCAAGTTATACAATATTGAAAAGTGCTGTGAATACAGTTTTTAATATTTGTTAAAAAAAAATAACATCCCTGAATTCCCCAACAAGTGGAAGCCTTTAATTTCTTGAAGTATTTGGGGGGAAAATAAGAGTACTGACTTGACTGTTTCCCAAGAAGATACACAGTTATATGAAAGAAATTACCAACAAAAATTACCAATTAAAAGAAATTACCAACATTGTAATGTGATCGACTCATCATTTTATAACAGCTAGTATGACATGGCTCTGTTTACCAACAAGCAAGACTTTACCTTCATGAGGAAGAACATAACTCACTGAAATGCCTGACATTTTGTCCCATTAAAATCCACGAATTCAGAAGAAGGAATTCAGTAAAATATCTCCACTCATCCTATGGGAGAGTACACTGCCATGGAGGCTGTCTCACCGTGCCAAGAGAACACAACAGCTCTCTGCCGGGGGACAGCCAAGAGCAGAGGGACTTCTGTGGCTCAAGGCCAACCCAAGCTCTCCCACACTGTGCTCTGGCTGTTAATATCAGGCAGAAAGTCAAGGCCAGGGCAGCCCTCTGTCCCTCTGTCAGAAAGCACTCGCGTCATTGCGGCTGCTGGTTATGGTGAGGGAGGAGGGACTGAAGTCAGGCTGTACAGACGTGTTAAGGGCCAGCCTTGGGCCAGATAAACCAGAAACCAGACACTGAAAAGGGAGCTTGCAGGTGGCTCTACACTGCTCCACAAAGCCTTGCCATTGTCCCCAGAGGCACAGTCAAGAACTGAATCCAAAGTCTCACGGTGCAGTGTGTTTCCTTGCTCAGGATATCAACTCTTTTTGGCTTGCGCAGGGCCTTTTTTTTCCCAAAACTACAAACACAGATTTCCTTAGGAGTCATGCTCAATAGACATTCTTGTTTGTATTAGACTGCGCATGCACTGGGACAGGAAGCTGCAGCATTTCCAATGCATTGATAACAAAAAAGTAATAAAAAGACACATTCTGCGCAATGAGGTGTAACTTTGTACGTCAATGAGTGATTGTTAATAGATAAAAGCTTCATTTGACTCAAAGATTTTCACCATACTAATGGAAAATAAACCTCATTTCCCATATTTAAAATGGATCTGAAACCACTAGGGGAGTGCTTCAAATGCTAAGCATTGGCCTGATCATCATCTGAGTTAACCTAATGCACTGTGGTTTCCAAACACTGCCTCTATGCCCTACATTATTGCCACAGAATACCTGCTGGGCCTGCGAAGAGGCTTCAGAAACCCTAGAGTACCTCAAGTTGAATGAGATAGGTTTCCAAGCTTGGGAATGGCATCCTGCTCCATTGTCTTCTAACACCATCCTCATAGCAAAGAGATGTCTCTGCACGAGGAGAGAGCTGGCAAACATCTTTCCCCCATACCATGATTTTCATGTGTATAAAATCTCTCTGAAACATAAGGTATCATTTCAGTTTATCATGAAAATTACAATCCTGTGTTCATCATGTTCGCTATGCTCCATGAAAAACTGTCATTATTTTGGGGGAAAATAATTATTTGTAGATCCACCGGTATTGGGTCTGTCCGGGATGGAGTTGGCATTCCCCACAGCATCCTTCATAGCACTGTGCTTCCTAGCTGGAAGCTGCTAATAATGCACCAATGTTTTGGCTGCTGCTGAGCAGCACTCCCACAGCATCTGTCTCCCCAGCCCTACAAGAAGTCTGTAGGATTGTGTAGGTCAGGAGATTGGGAGTGTACATGGCTGCGACAGCTGACCCAAACTGACCAAAGGAATGTTCCACACCTCAGGACATTGCACTCAGCAAAAAATGCTAAGACAAGAGAGGAGGAAGGGGGGAAATTCATTATGATGATGTTTGTCTCCCTAATAAATCACAAAACATAAAGGGGCCCTGCTTCCCAGAAAGTGTCTGAACACTGCCTGCTTTTGGAAAGTAGAGAATAACTATTTTTGTTATCCTTTGCCTCTGAACACAGCCTTTGGTTTTCCTTATTAAGCTGCCTTTATCCTGACTCAAGAGATTTTGTCTGATACTTTCCCCCTGACCCTTTGAGGAGGTGGTCTGAGAGAGCATTTTGGTGGGCACCTGACAGTCAACCAGAGTCAACCCACCACACCATTGTTCCAGAAAATTATTTCCATAAGAAAATTTTAGTTCTTTTCAGTTCGTTTCTCTACTTAGAGTCACATTCTTCTGTTTGGTTGGAGTTACTGGGGAAAAAATTGAAATTTAAAACTTTCTTTGACACAGATTCTGTGCAAACTGAAAATACGGCATTGGTAAATGAAGACAAATTCTTCCATGGACCACAGAGTGTGCAGGTTAGCAGTCTGGGTGGTAAAGGTGCCATGTAGCCACACTTTGAGCACTGGGCAGCTTGATTGACATTGGATGTGACTTCTTGAGATGTCTCTGTGATATGCAAAAGAAAAAACAAAATGACAAAATAAATCAAAAAATCAGTAAAAAAAAAAATCAGTAAAAAAGCCCCCCAAAAATTTGTCAGTTGTTGCTGAAATAGTAAGGTTGGTGGTTTTACACTGCTGGGAGTACAGTAGGAACAAGATCTTTAAGCAATTATCCAGTTTGTGCTCTCAGTATTGCCACTTTCTTTGGACTAAGACCAATCTTAAATGAGAAACTTCATTGGGGAGGACCATGAAGCCAATGGTGCAGAGACCATTTTCTGCAAGAACCCTGTGCTGTATGGCAGTCAGAGCCTTACCTGCCTCTCATGTTTGCAAAGCCACCTTCTGCCAAGAGGGCCATGATGACCATTTGCCTCAGGCTTTTTTGCATCAAGCATCCAAAAATGAGTCTGTTTGTTTATGAGTAGAGCACGTCAACATTACAAGACTAGGCTAAGGCCTTACATCATTCAAATGGAAAAATTCAAAATTAGATAAGTGAATAATGTGATCAATTGCACAACAGTGTAAGAGGTACAAGGATCCATGTGAGTTACCTGGCCCAGCAAAGCCCTGTGTGGAGGCAAGAAGTCCCAGCCTCCTGGCTGGATGTTTGCTCCCATAACATCACCTCACACAGTAGACCAGCGTAAAGGAAAGAAGTTTCCAAAAGATCTGTGCCAGATTAGTTCCCTTGCTAATGACAGGAAGGATGAGGACTTGAGCCAACTAAGCTGAGTCAGAGTCTATCCCACCCTGCTACATGCTGTGCTCCTGCTCTTCCTCTCACTCTAGCTGGAGCCAAGGGAAATTCCTGCCTCTTGGGGCAACCATTTTAGTGACCACTGAAGTGACTCTAGGTTAAGAGCTTCACCCCAAGTCCATGACATATGTAAAGACCTATGGGATACCCATTACTGCTGTAGAGTTGCAGAGGACTCCTTGCCCTCCCAAAGCCAGCTGGCCTTTGGGTGATGGGAATGCACTCCCCTGAGACAGCTCCAGGCCTTAAGAATCCAGAAGTAAATGAGCAAATAGAATCAGAAAATTAGTAAAATCTTTATTAGAAGTGGAAACATTGAGACACTCTATTCTAAGCAAAAAATACACAGAGGTGAGACACAGTGAGGAACAGGACAGCTACTGCAAGGGCAGGACATTGTACAGAAAAAGGTCTGGAAATTTTGGAGACAGCAATCTAGGGAAGAAAATGGATACACATAAAAGGAGCAATGAATGATGTAGTAGAAAAGAAGGGACTATATTTTCCTGACAGGAGCATCCTAGTGTCTACTTGATGTAGACCTGATCTTTCTCTGCAACTCAGTTTCCTTACACCATCTCTTCTCATTTAACTTACCAAGTTAGAAATATTTCACTACTGCAAAACTTGAAATTAAACTTCTCATTTTCAAATCTCCACACTTCCTTCTCTTCTGGAAGACTATCATCAATTTCACAGCTTCATGTGCCACCGTGGTGGACATCCAAAATACCAGGAAATCACAGACATTATTTTCATCTCCCAAAGTCAACGAAAATAACCTTTAGCTTGATGATACCTCATTTAGAGTCAGCATTCTCCCATGTGCAAATTTCTTATTATATTTTTCTTTTGTTCTTTTTGTTTTGTTTTGGGGTTTTGGGGTTTTGTTTTGTTTTGGGTTGGTTGTTTCGTTGCTTGATTATTTTTTTTAATTTGTGTGGTTTTTTGTTGTTGTTTGGGGTTTTTTTGGCTGGTTAGTTTGGTTTGGTTTGGGTTTGGATTTTGTTTGGTTTGCTTTGCCTTTTTTTTAATGTAATTGCATTAAAAAACCCCAAACAAAACACGAAAGCATGGCAATGGGAGCCATTCAAACGTAAAATCTAAGTTCAGTCCTCATGCAAGCATTCAAACATAAGAGAGCTGCAGATTTCATAATGGTTATAGTTCCCACTCCACCATCCCTAACTGACTCAGGGCCTGGAATGAACAGTGCTGCCTGAATAGTAGCTATTCATAATTTATCGCAAGCTTCCTGAGGAAGTCATGCACTGAATCCTTTTCTGTGGAACTACTCAAAAATATATCTACAGGGAGGCTATTACTACAGTATCTCAAACAGTAGCACTATGTGCATCTTTGTCTGCACAGAAAATTGCGTATAAGATTAAAGCTTAGCGAAACAAGGGAACAGAAATGGGGTGAGGGAAGTAGTGTTTTTCATTCAGCGACAGAGAGTTCAATTTGTAGGTACATATCTTCCCTCAGAAGCAAAATTTTGCAAATTTCAAAGGTCACATTGAGATTAATCTCTCAATATCAAGCATTTCCCAGGTAATTACGAGGGTAGAAATTAATATTAAACTCCCAAACCACTGAAGCTTTTTGATCTTATCCAGGCAGATAGCAGAATATAACTGCAGTAAAGGGCATACAGAAAAATTCTGTGTCCCTCTGATAGCAGAAAATGGGTGCAAAGATGATTCCATGGTCTTCCATCTACTTTCTACACATTTTATGAGCAGAAGTTAAAAACATTTTGCAGTGTCTCTGAAAAAAGGATGACATAAAGCAGAAGTAATGTAATGAATAAATCAACACAACTAGGGCATAAAAATGTTTAACCTAAATGGCTATAAAAGTTTTAAGGACAATCAACACACAATCAGCCTTGGCTGTTTTATCCAGGTTGCTGAAGACCAGGAGAAATGCTTGTGTCAGCTCTCTGGAGACTAGCTGTAGTCCCGGGAATGACAAGCTCTTATTTTCTTGTTATTGGTACTGTATAAATATGTGCAAAATAAATTTTCCCACGTTTAAAAAATTACGCCTGGTTCCATACAGAATAAAGTAGAGACAAGAGAGACCCTTGGAACTTGAATAAGATCTACATAGATATAGAAGGAGCGACTAAATACCATGGTGGTGGCAAGGCAAGGGGCTGGCATGGCCTGTGAATGCTGGACCTGTGCTCATGCTGGAGCTGGGCTCTCTCTGTGTGGAGCAGTTTTATACACCTCATTTTTGGGAACACTGGTGTTTGTAACATGGGCTGGGCGTCTAACAGCTAAAGGTGGTAGCCAAGGAGTTAGATAGAGTGCAAGGTTTAATAAGGAAAATGAAAATCTAATTCAACAGATGCAAAATTAGAGCAGTGGTTAAGTTACCACCTATTTAAAACAGAAGTTGAGCAATGTGTGTCATCCTGAGGCCCACACATCCACCCTACAGGGCCTCGTGGAGGGTTTTACTTTGGACTGGCTGTTATCTGGTGCTGTGGATGGAAAACCCCATAGGCGATTGCCCAGCTGTGGCTCGGGCATGCACCCCTCCATTCTGCCCTGTCTCCAATCCTGGAGCCAGAACACCAATGACAGGGACAATCAGGAGATTTTCACTTCAGAATCCAAGGCAATGTGGCAACACAGGTTAAAGGACTTAAAGGACTTCCCGAAAGATCCCTCGTGGAAACTGTTTGCCTCTGTGTCAGCAGCCTCTGTGTCCCATTGGGGTTTCCTTACTACAGATTGTAAAGTGCTACAGAAAGTGATTTTATTGCTTTTTTTGCTTGGTGGAATTGTTGTGGTTCAGCTCATTTACTGTGGTTCAGTAATAAGTATTGTTAGCAAACATTTACTACTGGTATATATGATTTATTTACAAACTCAAAATCTTCCATCAACTTTTCTGATAAGGAATTCTAGCAGGACACCAAATTCTGCTGAATCACACCATATTGGACTCAAACCCCCCTGATTAATTATTATAATTAATACAAATTACAGGTTAAGCAATAGCCATCTGTCTTTTCTCCCATTCTTTGTAAGCATTTCAGGGATGTAAATATCAGGCAGGGAAAAAACTGTTTAAGCTAAAGGCCATGCTGACACAAGAACAAATGGGTATAAATTGGCTATGAATAAATTTAGGCTTGAAATTAGGAAGAAAAAAGACATAAGCATTAAAACAGCAAGGATCTAAAAAAGTTTTTATGGGAGCAGTGCAGGACTAAAGCCTACCCTTAAGGCTGAGACAGATAAGTTTAAAAGACATTAGGGGTAATATGGAACTTGTTAAAGAATGGAAAAAAAGAGGTACCTTCAGAGAGGCTCTTCTGAAGCCATGTACAGGGCAATGTGGCTACAGCCATGTCTCCATATGGCCCAGGAACAGGGAGAGATCAAGCTTCAGGTGACACAGGAGGATTCTCTAATCAGACACTGTTAATTGCTTCACTTTATCTGGTCTGGATAAGATCACATGTTGTTCCACAATATTTTGGCTGAAGTTTAATATATGTGAATTTTGTTTGAAGCAAGAGAATATGTTTTAAACACCTAGAAAGAAATATGGTGCAGATGGGAATATTTAAAAGGAAGGTAAATCATAATCTACCACTGCAGTTTTGCTGGTGAAATAAGTCTCTTCAGCTGTTATTACTTTGGGCTTTCAATTTTTATCAGATTATTTATAGTAGATATAGACTATATTATTCTGTACAATCCTTCTCTTAGCTTTAAGGGACCTACAGAAATACAGAAAGCACCAAGAAAAGCAGATCTGTCATGGGCCAATGATAGATGAAAAAATATTTTTCCAATTCTGGAAAGAAAAATTCTGTTACAGGGTTTAATTTAGTCAATGAGAAGTGAAACAATATAAGCTTCAAATATATTTCTGAAAATATTTCTTACTCCTTTCCTAGCCTTTGTCCGTATTACAAATTCATAATAAAAATTAAGTGGTTTATGAAGCATATATATTAAATTAGCTCCAATTCCAACATTTCTTGCAATCTTTTTAGCCCACATCTTTTTTCTCTGTTTGTATAATATACCTATAATCTTTGATTTGCCCTGCAATTTACTATTCAGCATGACTAAAGGGAATGGACTTTCACCTTAAAAATATTTTAATTAATTACTCCAAAAGAATTAGGATAATATTTTTTAGCTTTTAGCAGCTTATCAAAATTAAATATTTTTTCTATTTAAAAATGCATGAAGTAACATTTGTCCTAGGGGACAAACTACCTACCTTCTAACTACCAGTTAAGAAGCTGAAGGATCATCTAGCTTAAGTACAGCTGGAGAAGACCAGATTTATTTGAATGAAGTCTACCTTTTTCTCTTTGGATGGCTGCAATTTCATTTTTGTCTAGATTGAACCTGTTCAGAAGAATTTCACATTACTGATTCCAGTGTCCAATACTTGCTAAACAGTGTATTATTGACCTGGTGAAAAAGAAGGAAGTGTGACTGCTTGAATATTATCGGTATCTTCCAACACTCTGTGAAACATGCTCCAAAACACTGAACAAAGCAGAAGTGCATAAACTTGGAGGCTATCTTCATTATTGTATTGGCTCAGAAATGTTGAGAGCAAGACCACAGCTCTGTGAATCCATGAGATAAGGGGGTAGCCTCAACGTCTTGGCCGCTTATACTTCACAGAGTTACTAAGAAATTCTATCAGCTTTACTAAAAAGAAAACCAAACCAATCCAAAGTAGAATTGTGGGTTTTTTTTTAATTCAGCTAACTCTGAGATCCCTGTGCTGAGCAGTTCTGAGGCATGCACATCCTCTGCAGTCAGACGCCTGCTCTCTGAGGCTGGCCTCGCATCCCTGCTCCCAGGGGATCCAGGCAGCCGCTGTGAGCTTCTGAGCTGGATGCCTTTTCTGGCTCAGCCCTGCACATGACCTCCCTTTAGCTGGCTCCCTGCTCCACCTGAGAGCGCTGAATGGCTCCTCTGAGACAGGAGGGCTCCCGGCACAGTCAGCAGAGACAAGTAAATGCTCTGCTTTTGATCATTATGGAGACATGTGCAGGGGTGCCTGTATCTCTGTGCTGACTCTGTAGGGAGTCTGGGCACATACCTAAGTGCTTTGCATCCCACTGGCAGGCCATGAACCTACATGTACAACGTTTCAATGCCTGAGTTAGAAACTTTATTAATATAGAACCACAGACACAGCAGTTCTGAGTCAGGAGTTCAGGATTCTGGCTTCCAGGTCCATTGTAGGAATAATGAGGAAAGCCAGCACAGGGACTGTGAGAAACTGCTAAGAGGCATTGGCTTGTTCAGACTGGTAAAGAGCTGGTCTACATGCAGTCTGCAAATGTGCACATGGGAATCATAAAGGAACACAGACAAATTTTTCTTGGTCATGATATATATTATACATATTCAAGGAGTAACAGTCACACATTGTGAATTGAGATGTTCAGCTTCTGCCTTAAGGTCAACGTGTTCACTGGTGGGTAGCTGAGCAATGAAGCAGGTCATCCAGAGTGGTGGTGGATCCTCATTACAGGCTTTACTGACCTGGTCTAGTGATGGTGACAGTTTCCCTGGGAGGACAGACTATATGACTACCAAAGGCCCTTCCAATCAACACCAGAAAGGTTTTCTGTTTCCATCTGAACCTCAGAACCCAGCTTGTAAAAACAACCCCTCAGGTTCATGCCAGTAGTTACAAGCAGAATTTAAGGACTTCGGTGGTGTGAAATAAGTTTCTAAAATGCAGCAATATCTTTCATCTTATGACTTGTATTAACCATCATATGTTCAAAGTTCTTTCCATTCCCTGGTTAAACAGGTAGAGCTGAAAAGAAGCATAGGGGACCTGAAGACAAGTGCAGTGTGTGGTTGCAGTAACCATAATGCTGAGGACAATCCACATCAGAGAGTTCCTAAGAATTGTTTGCTGGGAAGTAGAGAGCATTGGAGCCTTCTAAACACCTAACTTGTAAAAGATATGGGTCTGGATGTTAAGATATAAACAGGAATTTCTTACAGCTCTGATTTTCTTGCAGCAGCAGTCCTCATGATGTTTTGGATCAATTACAGAATTACAGTTGATATTCAAAAGCAAGAGTAGGTGGGTTTTCTTTTACTTTGGGGAAAGAAAAGGAGGAATTGGTAAACATAAAGCAGTTCTGTAAAAAAAGTAAGAACATTTACTGAGACTGATGCCTTAGGTTTCAACTTTTATATTTTTCAAACCCTGTACTGCCTAGTGTGTAACTCTGAAGTTTCTTGAGGCCTGTTAGCTGCCATTCTCTCATGCTGGTTAGACACAACAAACCTCTCTAGGCTTCCACCTCAAGGACACCAGGTCCCAAAATGTGTAAATGAAAAGCCTCTGAGAGGGGGGGAAACTTGGGGTAGTTACATCATTAACTGAGGTTATAATTGGACAATAAACCCTGATATGCAAATGAAAAAAAATTATAAAAGTGTGAAAAACCCTTGACCTTTCGTCCATCTTGGGAGTAGCCCCTGGACTCCTTAGGGTGTACCTTTGAACGCCCATCAAATAAATATCTACCTTTATTCCCTTATTAATGTCTAGTCTCTGTTTTTTGGTGGCCATCTCAGGCATCAAGATGACAGCAGCAAGCAAAATAACTTTCTTTTTATCAGCTTTGTAGGCTTAAATCATACACAAAGGCAAAACGAAAAATAAAGTCAACTCTGAACATTCATTTCCATTTGTGAGAAAGATGGAAAAAAATGCACAATTCCTAAGAGAACTAAGAACTCAAAGAATGGGAAAGAGTATATACAACCTCTCTGATTAATGGTCATAGACGAGAAGAAATTATGGAGAGCTCTAATTTCAAAGCTGGCTCGAATATGGGGATGCTCAAACCTATAGAGGTGTGAGAGTCACTTCTGATTGAGGCTTGAGCCTGGAAGAAGCCCAGCCATGTTGGTTCTGCTCCTGCATTGCTGAGCACACTCCTGAATTTGGGCTGTTTCCCACACTGCCCATCCTCCCTGCTTGGTGTGCCATCACTTCAGGAACAATGCAACAAGGCTGAGCTCAAAACCTGTTTTGGCTGCATGGTGTAGATATGCCCATCATTAGAACTAACACAATCATCTTTACTAGCTGATTTTTTTTTTTTTAAATATATGGACAAATGTGCACTGGTAGAAGTCATTAGACTCAAATTATTTTCCTTCACAGAAGAAAAGAAGCAGAACCTGACTCAGATCTAAACCACTAATTCTGAAGTAGACTTATGTTGAAAGAATCTGTTGTGGTTAAACATATTTATTAATTATAGAAAGTTTCTCATACATATCTCTTTTCACTGTTTAAGACAGCAAATTAGTTAATATAATTATAAGTGATGCAAATATGAAAGTAAAAACTGGTCCAGATGTTGCAAAACTTAAATGTTCAAAAGATTTATTAGATTTAGAACTGTCATTAAATTAAGAGAAAAGGAGTCAGTCCTGAACAGTTGTAATTGCATTACATAATTTTGGATACTTTGAGGTCACAGCAAAGAGAAGGTGGCTATTCCTGCCAGTAGTTGCTACATAGGCAAGATGACTTTTCACTAACTTTCTGGAGTTGTTTCCTGCAAAACATAGTCTAGAACTCTGTAATATACTAAAGGACATAAGGCTCACAAATAGAGTATTATGTTTCGCAACTGTGCAAAGGAAAATTTTTAGGATCAAATAAACACGGAATAATTTCTTGCTATGAATGTGATAATGTTAAGATATGATAAGGGTTCAAATTCCACAATTAAATAATGGTAAGACTGGATCCAGCCTCTGGGAGTCACTTACAGGGAATAAAATGTTTTCAAATGTGAAAGAGGAAGGTAATTAATGGGCATTTATGGCAAGCAGCAGTATATTTCTTTTTTTCCCAAACTTTAAATGTCACCATTTGATATTTAGATTGCTGGAGGCTTCTCAACGTTTCTGAAAAAGAAGCAAAAAATATAGGCTAAGAGCTAACTGCATACCCCAGCAATATGAATTAAGATAATTTTGAACTATAATAGAGTACTAACTCATTCATTATCCTGATATTTAGTTGAAATACAGTTTGAACCAGAAAGCAAGGTCAATCTTGTGAAGGTGCTGTAACAGAAATGGATCATTTAGAGCAGCCAGGATCATTTACATCAGTTTTCATCAAAATTTTAAACCCTTGTAAATTCTGAGTCTCTATAGTCTGGCTTTTAAATTCCACTGCCTGTCTTTAACACCTCCAAGTGAAGGTTCCTGCAAGTAGTTCCTGCATCTTCAGTTCTCTCTGTAAGAGATTGTGTCCATCAATGTTAATGGTGTCTTTGAGGACACATTTTGCACTGGCAAGAAGTGTGATTTTCCTGGGAGCATCAGGGAGGGTGTTGCCTGCTCTGCTGTCAAGAGTTAGAGAGATAAAGTGATCTTCAAGAAACCTGAGCAGTGCCCTGGCTGAGTCCCGTGGAACACTTCACCTCCCTCACAGTGTATCATGAAACTGTGACTCCTTTCCCAGAAGACCAAATCCCATGGAACAGCAGGTCTTTGGGCAGCCTGGCTGAACACACCTCCTGACACCTGGACATCAGCAGAACTCTGTCTGAAGGATGAACAGGCACTCCTGGTGTTCCACCTCAGCCAGCACAAAGAGAGGGGGCACAGTGGGTCCTCTCAGATTAGGCCTGGTAGGAGTTTTCATGGAAGTCATTTAAAATTCTACTGCATAGTACACTATTAGCAGATAATTTTGCAGCAAGGAGGAGGGTTACGACTAAATGGGTCATGACTGCGTAATAAAACACTGCATGTGGTACACAGGTGCTGAGTGAGGAAAACCAGAATTTCAACATCTGCTGTGATTAGATAAGGGGAAGATTCTTACCAAATGCAAACTGTCTCATTCTTCCATGCATTTATCTGACTATGATATTTACTCCAGTGAGGATCTATCCAGTGGAGTATGCTGTCGAAGAGATTACAAATGATCTAGGAAAATGTTCCCAGGGAAGGGTCTCCTCTCCTAGCAGCACAATCCAAATTCAGCCAAAAATCCTAGTCAGTACCAGATGAACATTTCAGTCACAAGTATTAGAAACAAGGCAGGGTTGTGTATAGCAGCATACTAGTTTAAGGTCTGTGGCTGAGAGAAGAAGGAACCTGCCACCATACTGCAGATGGTTTTTATCACATGCTTCTTGTTGTTCATCAGAAGAAAATGTTCATCATTTAATAAAACAGAACAACAAATAAAACAAGAACAGATTTTACAGCTGCAGCATAAAACCAAATAAGCAGTAAAATCTTCAAAATACATTTTTTTCAGCCCTGACTTTGCAAATGCAGCAGGCAGAAGGACTTCAGAGGAAGTCTAAAGCAACTCTCTGTCTGAAGGCTCTTCTGCTATTCTCATGGATAAGACCAGGAACAGCTATGTATCTTGTCATATCAAATATTTGTTGAAAAGCTGCTGTGAATGTAACAAACCAAATTCTGCTTTTAGCAATATTCCATATGGTCCCACTGGCTGCAGCAAACAAGCTTGGTGTGTTAATGAGAGCAAATTTTAGTCAAAGAGATAAAGATTTCTTCCAAAAGGCAGAATGAGAATCAAGCTGCAACTGCATTTCTGTTACTCTTTCTACCCCGGCTACCTAGGGGCAAATATGTAGCTAAAATCTTATCATCCAAATCAACTGATTAACTTCAGTCTAGGCAGATGCAACTATGTATGCCTAATTATTGCATTTCAAAATATCACTAGGAGGAAAATAAGAGCAGTGGAAAATTGACCTCACTGTTCTCACTACATTACCTTAGTTCTGTGTCAAAACAGAGGACGTTTTGGGCAAGTCAAATACTCGCTTCTCGAGGTTCTCCTTTTTCTCTCTATGATGGTGAGATTATGCAAGCTTCATGAAGTAAAGTGCTTCATGTGGTCTTCAGATGAAAAGTAATTTGTAGAGTAGATTATTATTTTAGACAAATAAATGCCATACTTTACTGCAAGGCAAAGATAATTTGACTGCTGTTGAAAGAAAGCAGGAAGAGAGAGACTATAAGATTATTTAGGAAGACAAAAACTCATGCCCTCTGATTTAACAAATTTTTATTTGTCAGATGTAATAATACTAACAGATTGCGGCCCATATGCTTTAATAGCAAAGGGTAGAGTTCCTCTTGCTGACAATGATTGGAGTATGGTTGATTTAATGCAGGGATGTAGCTGATTTAATGAAGTGCAAAAAAAGATAAGGAAAGTCTAGGAGATACTCCAATAAGAATGGAGCAGAATAATTTTCTGCATGGCTCCAATGTCATACAAACAGACCAGTCTCTTAGAGTGAAACCATCACTTTGGCTAGAGCAGTGAATGTATTAATGATTATCTAGATTTTTTTCTACCTTAGAAACTAAAAGAGAGGTCTATAATGTTGGCAGATTATGTTAAAATCGTACAGAGGTCGATTTATAGCCTAGGGAAAGGCTATAATACAATTCCCCTCACCTTCCAGGCCTTTTACCAAAATAATTATACTATTAGATTCTGACTCTGTGACTGAATAGGACCCTAAGTATCTGTGTTGCTGGATACTGCACAAGTAAAGACAAAAATAATATTTTATTTTCTACTTCCCTCCAGTGACCACTGTCAGGCCATTTCCTGGGAAGCAGGGCTTCAGCACACGCAGAAATTGCTCCGAAGGCAAACACTGCAAATAATGAGTGTCCCATTTTCCTCCTCCTTTTCTTAGTTTTAATATCTGAGCTGATGTGATATGGAGCGGAATACCTCTTTGGTTAATTTGGGCCTAACTGTGTCCCATCCCAGGATCTTGCCCATTCCCAGGATCTTGCCCATTCCCAGGCCCTTGATGGGGGAATGTTAGAGAGACAGCACTGATGCCGTGCCAGCACTGGTCAGCAGTAGCCACAACACTGCTGTGTGTTACCAACAGCATTCTAGCTACCAATGCAAAGCACAGCACTATGGGGGCTGCCGTGGGGAAAATTAACTCCATCTCAGCTGTTCCTGTTACACTGGTGATTTACACACACTGCTGGCGGGGCAGGAAAGGATTTCAACATGAGAAGGCTCCTGGGTGTGAGAAGAGTTAAAGTAAGAGCCTTCAAGAGATAAACTGAGATTTATGTATTCAGTTCATCTTTGTTTTCACTGCAAACAAGCCCTCTTCCCATTGAACACTTTTATTATGTGTGTACATTCCGAGTGCACCAGCTGAGAAACAAGTGTACACCCAAGGTGCATCCCCACAGCACAGACACCACAGGCACAGATCATTTTGCCAGATTTCAGAGGCTCGATCCAGCTGCCCACATCTGTGTATCTTGTGACATTGGGGTGACTTAATGCATTCTCCCTGGCCTGCAACTGCTAGCCTTAGAGGATATGAGCATCTGTGTACATCATAAATACCCTTGGGCACCTCGAAGTCACAAGGTAAATATACACATCATAGATTTCTCAAGCTGATAAAATGAATTCCAATAAAGAGACAGTGAGCCATGGCTCAGCAGTGAGCCATGAGAGTGACTTTGGTTGACGTGTCCACAGATGTAGAAGTTACACATCTGAGCTCTCTCGCTGAGCTAAGGAGTGTGAACAAATGCAACATTGACTAGAGGTGCGTGCCAAAAATAATAGAGCTAGTGGGAGATATTCATCAGACTTAAAGCCAGCTTCAGTAAATATTCTTTTGTTTTCACTCATTAATTTAACCATACAGCCAGTTAACATCTAGCACATATACAGGCTATAGCCATCATTTGCCATGGAGGAATTTGGGGCAAGGCATCTGGGGACAAGTCCATCTTCTCAGTGACATAATTCAAAAATGTTGTTGTGAAATAATTTTTCCCTTGTCAGCAAAGAGCAATAGACTAATAGCTACGTTAAAAGAGTAGCTACATGGTTCTGAAAAATTAAATAGCCAGCCCTCAAGCTGACAAAGCAGCTTAGTGATGAACTGCAAAAGGTGCAAACAGCAGCAGGGGCAGCTTTCAGAATCTGAGTCCCAAGAGATGCAAGGAGAATAGGACAACATGACAGTATCTGTCCCCTTAGAGTCTCAAAGCTTTTATTTCTCTGGAAAAAAAAAAAACAGAGCAAATAGGTGTATCATGAATAGAGATTTTGTTCTCTCATATGAGAGTTGACACTGTCATCAGAGCTTGCTCATGGGATCATAATGGGGCAACAATTTATTCTTATTTTTAATAAAGTTTTATAAAGAAATAGCAATATAAATCTACATGATAGTGAAGTGAACTAATACAGCAACTAAAGACCATCAGGTTGAATAATTGCTGACAACTAATTTTATTAATGATTAAAAGATCTGAAAATTCCATAGTTTGGAGTTGGACTCTTGGCAAAATTTTGTCTTCCTCATCTGCCTGAGAATGTCAGCAGGAATGCAAGAGTACAGTCTGTTTTCCTATTCAGACTGATTTGTCTGCAACGATACCTTTAGTCTAAGTGTTGCTCTGGAAAACAAACGGCTTTAGAGATATATATGGAATATTTTCTGCTGCCGTGGGCTAATCACCCACAGGATGTGCCACTATTACAGACGAAATCCAGTCCTGCCCCAATTAAAGGTCATTTCAGGGTTAATATCATATTCCAAGCCTTCCACGTAGTAGCAAGGCCAGATGGAAACAAATTATGGACACTTTGTGTATGTGGGAAACTCCTGTGAGAGAGTCTGTTTATGTTCTATGCATATTTTTTATATCATTAGCTCTCTAATCAGTTTACAAACAAACACTCCTAACACAATTCATTCTCACAAAACAGAAGTATTTAATAATACAGGATATTTCTATTCTGTTTCTACATCTGGGATAATAGCTTTTAATTACGTCATTTCCTACACTGAAATCTTTTAAGTAGTGTCGCTTCAGGTACACTTGCCTTGAAATGCAGACTCCTCTTCTATTAGAGTTTGAGCAGAAACATGACTATTGTGGCAGCTGTACAGCATGATACCTATCATGAGTATGAGGCAGGAGCACTACATAATATGCTCTAAATGTGTGTGTGTGTCTGTGCTTGCGTGTCTGTGTTTGAAATAAAACAGTACATAGAAGGATACGGAAAAGATTGGCCCAGGTATGTCTAACATTACCTGTACTTGCAAGAAGTGCTCTAAAACGGTACTGCCCCTTAAATCATAGCCCAGGCCATACAGAGAAGGCTGCCCAGGCTGGCACCATGCCTGTGAAAGGCCAGTAAGACAGCACAACAGGAATATAAAAGCAGGACCAATGCCAAATTATGCTTCCCATGGTATGTCCTCCCACTTTTGGCAAATTTCAGTTTGGAGATTTTTCAGAGCCAGAGGTTCCCTCTGTTTCTTTGTGCTTCAAGGCAGTGGAGAGGGGAGCCTTCTTTCATTCCTGAGTATGTTTTCACTCAAATCTCAACCACTACTTGTTCTTTTTATGCCATTTATATTTTTATATATCCACAATAGTCATCTCTATTCCAAACTAAAATGTACTTGTCAATCCTATCTCTTTTTATAGCCATGCTATTTTAAAGTCCTGATTATACTTGCCATCCTTCTCTGATTAGCTTACACTGGCATATGCAGGAGCGAATTATGCTTTTGATAGCCTTGTGGTTAACACACTGATAAGGTTGTCCATAACTGAGAAATCAACCCCACACACATATCGCAGTTCCCATGTGGTTTCCAAGGCAGAGATTTACAGAGACTTGAGTAAGAATGACAGAAAACATAGCCCCTAATTTCTCCTTTGCTCAGTCATTCCCTTCCAAAATGACCTATCCAAGATCCATGGTCAGTTCCTTGACCCCTCCCCACCCAAAATGTCCAGCTATAGAAATTTTCGTTTCGGTTGGTCAGAATTGCCAAAACCATAAGACTTGAGAAAGAAACTCCTAAAACCAATATCAAGAGCAAAAGGCAGTGGCAGGTTTGGCAACCAGTGTGCCATCCTGCCAGCCAGAGGCACTCTCAGTTTTAAAGTAGAGATCAGTACTAATTTATTCCATTTCAAAGGCTTGGTGCTGTTTTCTTAAGTGTACATGTTTGTGCTTGACCAATCTACTCATGGCTCACGCAATGTAAACTGTGGGCAAACCTCGAAGTCCTCTCTTTTTGCAATTGCCTCAATCCATTGTCCCTTCCATGTGTTACATCTTTGGAAAAAGAGACATGCTGGGAAAGCACAGCAGCATCCGATTCCTCAGGGCACATAAAATGGCAACAATGGTTACTGGTTTAGATAGATATAGCAACAGTGGAGGCAATGCAATCTATTCCTACAGCGAATAAAATTTAACATTCACGTTCAGACACTTCCTGTTATCCATCAATTACTGGATCAGCAGGAAATAGCATACTCAGGCAGAGCCACCTGGGTAATTGCATGGCAGGTAGTTAAAGGAGTAGACAAGTCAGATGGTTAAAACTTAAAGGAGATCAAACAAATTCTGTTTGAAAATCTCAGATTTTAGTGATGACTATATTATTAAAAAAATTTAAAAATAATTTCTTCTTCTTGGTCAGAATTTCTATAGCACATAGCTGCATGAAAACAGTAAGCAGAAAGATCAGCTGGAACAGTTCTGTCACTTCCAGTGTCACGCCCTTATCTACAGACCTTTTCTCGAAGCACAATGGTGAGTCACTGATAGCAAAGTGATGGGATTTCCCATTATTTCCCTTTTGCAGCTATCTGTGGCAATCCCTGACACTAAGTTTTGTCCTGACATTTTTTGACATTTTTTAAAATCACTTTAACCATCTTAAATATTTTTTTAGATTCCTATTGTATGAGAAGAATAAATATGTATTTCAACCCCAGCCTGAAATTAATATTTTGCTGTCCTTACACAGAAGTGCAATTCTGTAGCAGATTTAGTGACATCCACTAGATGACATGCTTAAATGGATAAAGTTCCCAGTGGGCATCAAACTAGGAAGGCCTTTAGTGAACACATTTGCTCTTCTCATCCAATATAAAGACAAAACAAGGAAGAAAAATCTAAGAAAGAGAGAGTACCAATATAAATTTGAGAAAGCAAAACTAAGAGAGAAGTATCAATTTCCTTTTCAAAAAAATGATTGTTGTTGCAACTAGGAAAGGAAGGAGTGATGAGTTCTGGCTACTCAAGTTGCACAACCTAATACCTAGAGAAACTGGTATCATATCCAGACATCAAATGTCCTGCTGTCTCCTAGGCAACTTTAAGTGTGCCAAGAATGCTGTTATTTTCAGAGAAGTCAAAGAATGGCTTCAAGATCCTACTTTCCAGAACATGTTGTCTTCTGCCAACCCCAACATAACTGCAACTCTGACTTGGTGAATTTAGTTTTGCCCTAATTTTTATCAAACTACAATTTCAAAGGGAGTTCTGTACTTACTGTGTTTAGAACACTGCAAGAGGAAGTCGTTCTAACCCTGGGGCAAAAAAATGGTGGAGAGAAAAAGAAAGGAAATGGATCTGTACAACCAAAATTCAAATAGTAAACAACAAAAGGCACCACCTTGGCCTCCATCACATTCTCTGTCTTTTGTCTGCTGTTCATTTAAAAAATTGCTGTTCATTTAAAAAAAACTAGTTATGAAAGCTTCTGATGAAATTTCTTATAGATATTTTTAAAATAGAAATTGTTAGGTACAATAAAGTAATCACTGTCAGACCTCCTGGCATAATCATAATAAAAATATTTATATTACTTACCATTTGCATATATATATTACCCAAAATAATCTTTCCTAGTGATTATTTGAATTTCAGACTATTTTGTCTAGTATGATAATTTCCCACAAGTTACTCACTTCGCTACTTCCTTTTCTGCTGGTTCCTTCTCTGTTTTCACCGAAGTTTTAAGAGCTGTGCAGTCCATCAGGTTATGGATGTCTGCATCAGCATCAACCTTAGTTCATTTTCTACAGTTACGGCCAGGTAACACCTTCTGTGCTTTTAGATGATATTTTCATATTATCAATGTTAATATTTGCTCCAGCTGTGTTCTCCCTTCACGGATATGAAATGAATGCTCAGAACTTCCTATTATAAGGTAGGTCTGAGGAATCCATTAATCCCCGTTAAAAGCCAGAAGAGGATGCACAGAGCACACAGTGGAGAAAGGGACCTAAGGCTCTGACAGCAACACTCTGTTAGGTACCTTCCCTAAGCAGTTATAGCATGGCTTCCCTTACCCAAATTCCAGCAGCTGCATCAATGTGTGAGACAATGCCCTGTATTGGTTAAGCGCAGAGAACTTTTGCAATATTTTATGCTTTTAAGTAGTGAAAAGAGAAAAAAAACTGAGCAGGTATTGCTCAACCTGGAACCTGCTCACTTTGTTGAAGCACACAGTGTGGTTGCTTGCCCTGGCCAAGAGCTCTCCTTCAACACTCAGCAGATCCTCTATCTCGTGCATCTGTTCCTTCAGGCACAGCCTGTTGTGGACCACCATGGAGCCACCATGTTGAGGACATGAAAACTATTTGCAGGACTCCTTTTCTTCTGTCTTGATGTATTTCTCCCATGTAAGGAAATTTCAGAGTGAAGAAAATAGTTCCCTATTTAACCTAGATGGATTAAGGAAAAAAGTATCCCAAGTAGGTAAAAGTGTGTCCCAGAATGAAATTCTGGCCCAAGAAAAGCCAGTGGCAAAATCTCATCACATTCAATCTGATACATGGTTCTATTCTGGACTTTATATACACGGTAAATGGAAATTTAATTATACCTTTATACACTGCTACAACCCACTATTTATCTGCTCTGAGCTATTGACTTTCTTCTGTCATGCCTCAAGCATCAAGGTGCTGTTTGTTCGATTTAATTGCCCACGGCCAAGTTAAGTCCGATGTATTCTTCGCCTTGATGATGCAAGTGCTGTTAATTGAGAGTGATTACAGCACAAACAATGTTACTGGAGGAGCCGGAAAAGTCAGGCCAATATGTGTAGTTCTGGGGGATGATGAGACTCTTTAAGCTTTTAAAGAATCTATGCAAGTTGAAAAGCTGAAAGGTATGGCTGTGTTCAGGAAGAGAGCATACAGTGATCACACTCCTGGAGGGAGGCAGGGAGATGTCCTTCATGTCCAGCTAGACATGTCCTTCGTGCATTTCCCCAAAGACAGGTCTTTTCTTCGTAATACCCTTATTAAGGAGTGACAAGGTAGTGTTGTTTTTCACAGATGAATGTTTGCATTCAGCAGCATGCTCCTGAATTTCTCCGTTTTATCAGGTTGCAAGTAATTACCATGCGTCACATCACCTGGAGTGCCATTATGCAAATTTGCATATGGCTTGAATACTTTGCTTAGACAAATATTTATCATCCTTCAAAGCTACTCTTGGAAAAGAATGTCATACCTTCTGTTCTCTCTTATCACTTCAAATGTACCACGATTCAAAAAGAATTCACAGCTGAAGGGAAGGTCTGTGGAGAAAAGGCTTGGTGCCTGCAGAGAAATTTCTTTCAGAATTCTGGAAGAGTAAGACAAAGGGAAAAATTGAAAGTAAATAGCATATAAAAAGAAACATATAGCTTGATGGTCCACCTTGTTCAGAAGTAATTTTATTCTCTTCTCCCAGTTCTATTCTGTATACTCTCCTCCTGAGCCTGACCCAAAGGGTTGAGTAATCATTGCAGGAATATTATTACAGTGAAAGTCTTGCTCTCATCAAGGTTGCTGGAATGTTTGCTACCATCTCTCATTTTCTCTCTCTCACACTGGATGTTCATAGAATAAAATACATAATAAAAAGTCTATAATAATAACGAGCAAGGAAAATATGTTCTTAATCAGGTTTCCTTTGGAGGTATTAAGGATTATCTGCCTAAGAAGTGAAATAGGACTAACAATGACACTTCTGCCCAAAAACGAAGCTGGTACACTATTGCTTCATTTAAATTTCTGGACAACAACTCTAATTTAGAGATCCAAGCAAGCCACACTGACATGTGCAGATATGCACTTGGTTTTGATGGATAGAAAAGGAGCAAGGTGAGGGCATTCTCTTTTACAGAACTTTGGATTTAGGCAAGTGTCAAACCTCACTTGAGACCCAGGCATGGCTTGAAAGTGCAGGCATTTATAAACTCCCAGTCTTGGATTTTTCAGAATGGGCAAGCTGAGGAGGAGGCTACTCAGGGAGACAGAACAGACAGCAGACACAATCTAGGCCTCCTTGCTGTTCCCTCTCCATGTGCTTGTGGGGTCTGGGAAGGGTCAGAAAACTCTCCATACCGCAGGGATGAGCTGCTACATCTGGAACTGAAGTCTTGTAAATCTTCCTGTTGACTGGGCAGAGAAAGACCAGATGATGTTGTGGTGAATGTTTGTTGCATTCACCACTGATTCATCCACTAGACATCATTTCACCCATTGCTGCAGGCTGTGCCTACTGCTCTTCTTGCAGGCTTTGGCACTTCTCACGAGGTCTCAGAAGGCAGCAGCACAGCACCATTGCATCCTTTGAGCACCCTAAATTCCCTCATCATTGGAGGACCCCACTCATAATTTGGAGCTGAAATCCCTATTTCCCTTCATGAGCTGAGTATATGCCAGACATTTTTCCCCTCAGTCTTGCTTGCTCTTTCTTAGAGAGCACTACAAAAGATATGTGGTACCTTTCCAGAGACACAACATAAAAGCTTTTGATTAATGAAGGACCAGCAATCAAGAAACAGGGGAAGACAATGGAGCCTTTTATTTTAACTTATTACCAGAAACTAGCTTGATTTTATGTAAGTCAGCCTGCTCTGGGACAAAAATAGGTAGATAAACAAGGGAAGGGTATTTTGTATCATGAGAAGGAAACTTAAAATCCCTTGAGCAGCTAGCAATCTTGATTCTGTCAGCTGATGAAAGTGATACATGGATGTACACATTCAAGTAAGAATTTGAGATGCTTTGGAAGAAAAGGTGATGGTGGTAAAATCTTTGCTAAGTAGAAATTAATAAAAGAACAATTTGTTCATTTCCTTACCTGTTTTTTCCTTAATTGTCTTCTTTGTCATGTGAAATTTACAACCCAAGTTGAACCAGAACATAGTAGTACGTTGTTAATGGCTCACATAAATCAGGTAAATTAGCTATTTTTACCATTTTTCTTCCTGAAAGCTTTAAGACTAATTTATGTTGCCTGCCCAGTTGAAAGAAAAATGTCTGTGCCTTTGTGTGTTGATAATGTGGGAGCTGCAGGAACTGTTGTATTAAACCAGCTGTTTCTTAACAAATGATTTTTCTAAAACTGTCATGGTCACCTGCTTTAGAACTACTCAGTCCTGCTTCCTCTTAGTACTGGGATTTGTTCAGAGGTATACCCTCAATATAAAAGAACTTTAAAACAATATCATTCTCTTAAGCCTCTAACTACAGTCTCTATGAAAATTCTTAATCATAAACTTTCAAGCATGGCAAAGTATTATTGTTTCCTTCATTTTGGAGATGCCTAGTTTCAGAAACCTTAAAAAGACCCTGGTATTCAGAGAGAAGACATTGACCTTGATATCACATGGGACACTATATTCCTTTGTTTTTAGTTGCTGAGTGATTTGACCATGATCATGCAAAATAAATCAATATTATCTTTCAGACTACTAAATGTTCATGATCAAACCAGGAACTGAGCCTTGACTGGAGAGTGGCAAGTAACTATTATAATCACCAAGCAGCCCTTCATTTTTCACTGGAATTAAACTGCTCCATCTCTGTTAAACCAAATCCTGCTTTGATTTTTTGTACTCCATGCCCTTCATTTACTTCAGCTAGCTTGAAGGTCTAGTTGGTAAACAATGCTCTGAGGAACATAAGTTACCTGGTCCAGCCCAGAAGTAACTAATATGTAATATGGATCATCAGGGCATTGCATTTGCAGGGACAGCCTGAGTATTCCTGCATCCAAAAAACCCCTCACAGAGATTTTCCCACTTACTGCTTCAAAGCATGTAACATTCAGCTTATTTTAGCACTTCTGATGTTATCCCAATAATGTTGAAAGGACTTGAGCAGCTAGGAGGAAATTTTAACGATGTCATAAATACAGCCAGCAGAATCTTGCACTTTCCCAGTAGAGACAGTAGGGGTGTTTTGTGATACAGCTGAAGAGCAAATGCTGTCCATAGGGTTGGTGTCCACTGTGAGGGAGTAAGACTTCAGCCAGCTCACGAGCATTCCCTGCAGCCAAAGAGAAAGGACTCAGGCTTTGGAGTTCCCCCACCCTGCCCATCCTTTGGCAGACTCTCCTCAACACAAACTGCATGAATCACAGATGAACAGCAAGAATGGATCCCTAGGGTGGGTAACCTATGAACATCTACAGGAGGTTTAAAGACATCACATTTACAAAAGAAGACTGAGCCTCTGCAGGCCACCAAGGTTGATACTCATATGGCACTCTTTCTTCAGGAGCATGAAGGCAAGCATTCCCCAAAGATGAGAGTAGGAATGCAAAGTTATTGTACTGTCACACTGTATGACCCCCCAGGCACAGACAAAGCTTCTATGCATTTACAAAGCTGCTATGCATTTCTTGTTTTGGTACCAGTTTATAATTTTAGCACTCTTGGAAGTTTGGCTACTTCTTGGAAGGTGCTACTTCTCTTGACACACAGAAACACGGTTATGAAACTCCACCCATTTCCATCATGTACTCTCTAAGAGAACTGGGCCTGGGGGCAATAATAAGTCTGGAACTACATCACAACTTGATTTTACTCCGCACTATAAATACTCTCTTCTGCTATTCTTCTGTTCTTCATGAAAATGTGGATTTTCATTTCAAAATTAAGAGAATAAAGAAGATAATCAGTTTCACAGTATAAAACTTAATTGCTAACGTGCTGTTCTTTTACATTTTGCAGCATGCCAGTGATCTTTTCTGTTGGGAACTGGATTACATAACATATACTTAATAACTAAATTTCCATGAATCTAAATTCTTTGTTTCATTCCACCTTTTACTTGATCTCGCTGAATAAATTAACTCTTGTTCACTCAAGAAAAAGTGATTTTAAATCCCATAGCATATTTGTGAGACCACATTGAACATACTCAAAGTTCCTCCTTCCCTTTCTCTTTCCTCCCCTCAACACATGACTCAGGAGGAGAAAACAATGTTCCACCACAAAAGTCGTTGAAAGGAGATAAACTTTAAAAATAAAGTGAGTATGGACATGCAACTTTGGGATATAATGCTTCAGATTCATCATCAAGTTGCAGTCTAGGACTATCCAACTTTTTTCCAGGTAAACCACAATTTTCAATCACTTCTCTCTGTACTGTGGAAAACACTTAATCTTCAAGCTCTGCCTAAAATTCGGTGAAGAGCCATCATCTAAACAGACAAAAGTAATATCAGTGTTTACTTCCATCCACTGACTCTCAATGACACCCTGAGCATCTGCTGGGTTTTTGATCCAATGAGCAGCCAAAACAAGGTAGCTTCCTTGGAAATGAAGAGAGGCCATTTATCAACAATGAACATATTAAATAGAAATTCATGTAAAAATAATACAATTTTTGTTTTCAGAAGATTCCTGTCAATCTTTGATTATCAAAATGCTCTCCATCCTTACCCACAGGCAAAGCACTGGAGTAGAACTGTGCTGCCAACATCTGCATCTTTGCATGATGCCAACATGCAGAAACATGTTCTGAAAGACAACACACAGGCCCATGACCAATCCCCAAGGCTCTCAGATGCAGAGGCACCTGGGAAGCACAAGGCTGCTACACAGGATCCTGTTGAGCCGTTTTGAAAACAGCTGAAGGTAGTGCAGGCATTGGTTGCCAAGCATCTCTGTTTGGTTTGCCAGCTATTCGTATGCTGACTGGAAGGTGCATGCCATTAAACACATCCTCATATCCTCTATATTCCCACCTGGTGTTCCTGTATTTTGAGTTGCTCAAAGCTGATTTGTCTAAGCCAGGCCACTATTCCTCTTCTTTTCTGACCTGGGACATCCTCCAAGCTGGCACAGGGTAACTGGCTGATATTTCTCCTTGATGTTTGAAAACTGAAAATGGACCATGGGAGACTGATTAATGCAAACAACAGGGCAGAGATTATGGGATTTAATCTCTGTTTGAGCCTTGTAAGAAAGTCAGGTTCTTGTTATCTTCAGTAAGGCAATAGAAATTTCCACAGAAGAGCAGTGGTAACTGGTTCTGGGGGCTCTTCTTAGTAGGGACACTTAAGCCTTGTACCAGACAAGGCATTGCTGGTGTGCTACTACAAAAAAATATTTCTCATCCTACAAACTCAGGAAGAATATTTAGTGCTGAGCTAGCTCAGAAAAATATGATTTTCATTGTGTGAGGAATGGCAGCATTTTGTAATTAATTTCTTCACTGAATTATATTGTTTATGAAGAATACTAAAATGTATGAAAAGAAGAATGCCTCTGCTAAAAATGGGAAATCTCAACTAAAACTGTTGGCATTTTCAATAGAAATGAAAATACTCCATTTGCTGAAAGAAAATCAATTTTAACCTGACAAATGGATGTGATGTTCTTGTGACTTACTCACTTATGAAATGTAGGCCCCAATTTTCACCTTTCTGTTTTCATCATCAGATTTGTTAGTTAAATAATATAAAGTAAGGTTTGGTCTGAGAAGTTATTTACCTGTGTTAAAAAAATCCTATTTTCTGAAGGGAGCTGTCCTGCATCAGTAGCTTTAAGAAGCTTTAAGAAGCACTGACCACATCCCCACACAGATGCACCCCATTTTTCCCTTGAGACCCAAATAAAATCTCAGATTCTTAGAAAAACAAGCTTTAGCTTCCACTGTGGCAGGTTCCCAGCAGGGTCTCTCCACCTCACTGCAGCAGATTTACTGCTTGTGCTAAGTTTTGCTGCTCTGCAGTATGAATGCACTTGTAAAGTTAATTCTGACTACTGAGAGACTACCGGAGCCCCAATTTAGGCATGGGAAATATAGCTGGAATTGGAAATGCTCCTGAAAGCACAGTGAACTCCTGAAGTGTGCCTACTGTTTCTGTAAATTACATCTGCCTGGGAGATGCAATGCTATATGCTTTGGGATTTGTTTTATTTGGCTTCTTATTTGTGTAAGGCTAAGAGCATAAGCAAAATCAAATCTAAGCAACTGCAAAGTTCAGCTGTGAAATAATAAGCAAAGGAGAAACATTTCTTTCTCTTTGTCTCCCGGTGGAGGGTTGTTGCAATCAAGATAATGATTTTCTTAACTTCTTCACTGTTCTTTGCACAAAGACAGCAAACACAGCCTTCACAAGACACAACCTGTCTCCTGCCCCAGAATTAAAAATAAAAGAAAGAACCCCTCTTTTCTCTAAACCCAAAAGCTACAGGAAGCACTTTGTATTCAGATTTGCCCTTGGCTTTTCCAAAGAAGATTTTGTAAATTTAAATTCCCTTCATGCCCCTCTATAAGTAACTTTCTCCTGTTTTCTTGAGCTACCCACTCACCACTAGCATGATATGAATATTTTTTAAATGTCAACCTTTACCCTGAGTCACCACACTGCTAAAGTATCTTGACTGTGGTGCTGGATGCAGAACACAGAGTGCTTTGATTAGGTTCCATTTTAAAAATCTGATATGGGCAACAGTTTCTACTCTATCTTGTAACGTGAAAACAAAATGAAAGACTGAAATTAATAGGCTATGGAGAATTGCATCAGCTGCATGAGAGATAGGCTGGCACTGCAGGGTGCTATATTTAACCTTTGGGCTCTGTAAGCGTGTGAGCATACTGACCACAGACAGCAGGGCTCATGGTTATTTTCGGGCTGGTGTTTATCAACACTGCTCACAGTGTTTAGGTACAATAGTTTATAATACATCAAAGGCTTAAACTGAGTGAATGGATTAGTGAATTAGGAAGCAGGTGATAACAGCCCGGAGCTCTACGGCAAGAGGGTAAAAATGTTTAGTGCATAAATGCCTCCCTCCTTCATCCTGACCAGCTGGGGTCTCAGGTTGTGACAGCTCCAAGTCAGAGCTTGTTTCAAATGCACATCCAAGGGGTGACACAGGAACACATTGCTTTTCACAGTTGTGGCACTTGAGCAGAAAGTAATAGAGATTTTTTGGAGTCATGAGAAGGCAGAACACTGTAGAGGAGATCATATGGATTATTGTCAACACTGTCGCAAGCATGAAACATGCTGCTCCCCACTGAACAGAAACCCTGTCCCTTGTCAATGCTGGGGACCTAAGAACGACTAGTAAAGACTATTCATTTCTGCTTTATATTGCTTAAATTTTCAGACCAAAGCCACCTTTCTAAGGAATATACTGATAAACATATCAATTAATTCAAGTTTTCTCACTCAAAGTCCTCACATGATAAATGAGTTTTGTTTATTGGTTTGAAAAATCTTTTCATGAGAAGCTAAAAATTCGGTTTATAAATTATTCCATAGCTGAAACCACACATTTGACAATTGAGCTTTTAGGATCTTAAAATCACAGAGAGGATGGATAGTAAGACTGGGAGTCATCTGATCCAAACCTCCTGTGCAAACCAGGGCTAACTCCTATGCAGATCAGGTTGTCTGGGGTCTTGGGCGACTGAGTTCTGAGTACCTCCAAGGATGGGGATTCACAACCTCTCTGGACAGTCTGTGACAATGCTTTACCACTACTGCTGTGCAGATTTTCTCTTCTCCTTAATGTAACTCATACCTGTTGTCCACAGTCTCCCATAGAACTCCTCCACCTGACAGACAGTCAGGTTTCTATGCATTCCCTGGCTGGGTATTTAGACACTGAATAAGATTTCTCTGAGTCTTCTCTTCTCCAGGCTGCAAAGTTTCAGCTCTTGCAGCCTCTTCTCATGTGTAAGATGCTACAATTCCTTCACTGTATTCATGGTCCCTCTCTGGACCTGCTCTGGAATGCCTTCCTCTCCCCTCTACTGCGCAGCCCCGCACAGGACCTGGAACCTCACTTGTATTTCACCTGTACTGAGCAGAGGTGAAGAATCACCTTCCTCCCCCTCCTGTCCCTTCTCTTGCTGATGATATAGCTCAGTACCTGGAACCTGCCAGTGCACATTTCCATCTCCCACTCTGTTTTTGGTTCCTCAGGTCTCTCTCTGCAGAGCTGTTTCCCAGATGGTCGTACTCAGCCTGGCTTGTGCCTGGATTGTTCCTCCCTGGGGTCAGACTTTGACATTGCCCTCACTTAGCTTCATAAGGTTCCTGTCAATCCATTTCTACGGCCTCTCCAGTTCACTCCAAATGGCAGACCTGCCCTGCAGCTCATCAACTGCTTCTGCTACTCAGGCAAACCATATATTTGTGCTCATTCCCAGAAAAACTCCCAGTCTGAAAACAGATCCTGGGAAAAAAACTGAACCAAAGAAACAAACCAAACCAACCAACCAAACAAACAAATCCCACTACAGACCTCACATGATTGTGTATTACTTGTAAACACATTCCTAGAAGGAAAGTCTCTGTATGGAATGGGGTATGTCCAAAAATTACCCCAGGTGCGTGATACTTCAGATCTGACATCATCACCTGAAGATTTCTGAAAACCTTCCATTGCTACCTATGGAACAGGTTTCATCTGAAAATTACCCCCCAGGTGCATGATACTTCAGATCTGACACCATCACCTGAAGATCTCTGACGACCTTCCATTGCTACCAGTAGTAATGAGTGGGAACGTGTGCTGAAACGGCACTAAAGTGCTGAGCATTGGTTTTGCCTGTGTCATTCCCTGGTCTCCTGAGAATCAGTTTGGCTGGGACAGGGAGCAGCCTGCACCTGTGTGTGTGCCTTGTGTCCCCACCTTGCTGCCTTGTGATGGTTCTCAGTAGGTCTGTGCTAAGGTCCTGTTGCAAGCTGCAACGTGAGAGAGCTGCTGATCACCCAGGATGAGCTGTACTCTCTGAGTACTAATTCCTCTCTCATATTCCTCCTTTTTTTCCTAAGGTATAACTGATTAA
Source organism: Vireo altiloquus (assembly GCA_013396875.1). Taxonomy (NCBI): domain Eukaryota; kingdom Metazoa; phylum Chordata; class Aves; order Passeriformes; family Vireonidae; genus Vireo; species Vireo altiloquus. Next base: position 190,253 of record VZRF01014340.1, on the reverse strand, counting down.
ATTCACTTTCCTGACAAATTGCTATCAGCCGCTCAGGATTAAAAGTGGTAGCTTTTAAGTGACAATCAGGATATTTTTCCAAATGAATTGAACAATCATGATGATAGAGGAAGAAAGTAATTTTTACTTACAGTACATTTGCAGACAAAGTGGGGGGTAGCCATTAGAAATACTGAAGAACGTAAAGGTTAACAATACCTGATTTTGCAAGGAAGGAATATTTGTACAAAGGGGAACAAATGAACATTTTTTGGTATAACCATTATGTGATTGTGATTCAATAAAACCAGGAAAGCCATGGAACAGGGCAACAATGCTGGTTTAATCTTTGACTATCAGACACTGATTTCCATTAAGAGTAAATGCAGGAAAAAATGCTAAAGTAATTACTTTCCTTTGGAAAAAATCAGTCAAAGTGAAATAGCATATCTTTATTTTCCATAGCATTTTTATGTACAACGGTTAATATTATTGGAAAGCAAAATACTTGGATGGCAGGAATATGCAGATTTTATGATACAGGAGAAATCTTGCAGAATGTAGAGGCCTCGTTTCTACATGCTGTGCTCCTGAAGGTAAGGCCAGACCACCTGTAAGACATGATTTCCTTGTCCCTTGCAATTTAAACATGACCTGTGTAAGGTCTTTTATAATTCCGAAGCTTTTTATGTGTGCCCATTTCCTATGGAGGACACAGATTCATAGTAAGAACAAATATTATAAGAACCAACAGCCTTAAATCCATTATTTTAACAAGCTATAAATGAATTGTCATCACTTTTGCATAGTTTAGAGGTCAGAAGAGAGATCTGATGAGGTAGTACAATTTGCTGCATAGCACAGGAAATATTACAACCATCAGACCCATCTCAAACCTCCAGATATGCAGAAACTTCAAGCTCCCCTGCAGCCTTCCAAGTGAACCAGGGATCCTAGTCCTGGTTTCAGGGATAACTGAATAATGGTAACAAAGTGAAATCAATTGGATTTTGAAGTCCATAATTTTCTGTGTTTAGAGTTTTGAGTAAGCAAGATGAATGCATATGGGAATGTGAACAAACTAATACAAATCATTGGAAAGCAGCTTTTCAGCAGAAAAATTTCAAAGCACAAGTATTTTATCTTGGAGAGATCTTCATGAAAACAAATAACATAAGCCACTTGAAAGACTGCTGGGCTTGCAGGAAAATATTAACTGACTTTTCCAGCAGTTCATGCAATCTGTTGTCATAGAAGGATGCTTCACTTTAAAAACTTAAGCACCTGCACTCGCATGCTTTTTTTTTAGCACTTGGAGAGAACAATGCTACACTGCACATCAAAGGCCCATTTGCATGCAGTGCCTCGTTATTTTACATCTGCTGAGGCATTGAAAGTTTTGCTTACTGTATGTAAGAAAGCTCCAGTCCTTGGGAAGGTTCTTACTAGCTCTGTAAATAAAAATATTCTCAGGCACACACCCTTTGGAAATAAACGGAGAGATGTACTACATGATCTGCCTTGAAAGACAGATGAAAGTCAAATTTTTTAAGGGTTGATAGCAAGGAATTTTTAAGAAAAAACTCTTTTATTTAAAGTATTACATGACTTACATATAATGATGAAATACATGATTAAATGATGAAATACAGATTAAATGATGAAATACATGTTCTGTCTGTCTTCCTCTTTAGAAAATGATTCTAAATCTCAAAATTGATCCTTCTGGATCAACACTCACAGCTAAATAATACAACTCACTGATTCGCCTCTGGTCATGGAGCAGGCTCAGACGGTGATGAAGCAGATGCTTTGAGGGCTGGGCAAGTAGATGACTGCACCTGACAATTTGGGAAGCATCTGACCAAATAAAATTTAGGACCCGACAAGAGATGCCTGACTTTGACTTGGGAGCATGTGAACTTTGGCTTGGGACAGCATAGGACAATAGGCACGAGGATGGACAATTTCCCAAAAAACAAAGTGGGTGGCACCAAGGGCTGGGCAGGGCAGATCACCACTGACAGGCCTGAGGCTCATAGGGATCAGCAGCTTGGCCAGAGACAGAGCTGCCAGGCTTTTCCAGGGAGGAAAAGGCAGTGCAGAAAGGAACAGTGGAGTACCTGCCCTAGGAAACACTCACATAGCAGATATCTTCAATACAACACCGTATTTCTAGGAGCAATATCCTCAGGAATGTGGTCTTTGAAGAAAACTGAGCTCTGTTCCCTTTTAATTTCCTTTGATTTTAATTTGTATTTAATACATTTCTTCTGACTGGTCTTCTCCTTGGAGAAAGTTCACTTGGAGCAAAAAGTTCACAAAAGCTTTTAAAAACACAAATGGTGCCTTCATACAAAATAGAGGCTACAGACATAATTCTCCAAAATTTTTAAACTCTGGTGCAACTGGGAGCTTTGACAGTATGTACATTTTTTTCATGATGTAATTCCTTCATTGTCCTATTTTCTCCTAAATATAGGCCAATTCTGAAAGAACAATGTCGACATCAGACTTGAATTCTGGCTGCCTCTAAGACAATTAAGCATTTGAATACAACATAAGCATTTTAAGAAAAAACAAACAAACAACCCCAACAACAAAAAAAAAGAAAATAAAACAAAACAACAAAAGCACAAAACCCAAAAAACCCTAAAACACCAGAACAGATGTACTCCAAATGTAGCAGAAACAAAATCAGAAAAGTTCATCCATGGAGTCTCAGTTTAACAGCCAGCAGGAGGTAGGACTACAGGTTGTCTGATTTACCTTTCAACCTGTGATTCTATAATTACAGGGGAAAAGACACAGGTCTTGAATAGTGCCATAGATTAATCTACAGCCTAAGATGATGGATGAATTGGCCAAAATGCCCTAAGTGGTGGTACACAGAGGGTATAACCTTCCCACACAGGTGAGGAGTGTCTGGCAGCTCACCACTGGCACACCTTATTGCTCCACCGCTTTTCTTAGGAGTTCCTTTGGGTTTAGCTGTATTCTGCTGCATCCCTGCTACATTCAATGACCAAAAGCCTGAGGTGAGTGACCACTGGGAGCACAGGCCAGCTATGAAGTCCATATTCACACCAGCATCTCTCTCTCGGACACTGCATGTGTGCTTAGCTAATCTACAAGAGGCAAACCCATCCACTTGTGAGAAGTCTCTATTTCTGGCTATGCAAAATGAATTCTTTCCCCTGGCGGCTCCTGGGCAGCCTCTTTTTCCCATGTCTTGGCAAATATCACTAGATTATTCTCGTGTTGAATTGTGGCTTTACAGCTGCTGAGTCCATCCATGCTCTGTTCATTTGCTCAGTTTTGCACTGTGCAGGTCAGGCTTCGAGCTCATCCACACAGTGTTTACAGGATCACAGAATCACACAACATGCTGAGTTGGAAAGGGCCCACAAGGGGGGTCATTTAGGAAGAGCTGAGGAAGGCTTCACTGTGGCTTGCTTGGTGCAGATCTGATGTCCTTATGCACTGGGCTGTGTCAAGGCTCGAGCTTCTCCAGGCAAAAGCCATGGAGCTCTCCCAACCCTGCCCTGCGGCACAGGAAAGCAGTGCAGCTAGTCCAGGCTTATGAAGAGGTTCAGAGCCACATTTAAATGGCAGCATAAGGATGGACAGGAATCCTGGTGGCTCCTCATGTACCATCCCCTATGATCTGCTTCCAGGGTGATTTGAGCCAAAGAGGCAGAGGCAGTATCCAGAGAGGCATCAAAGGAGGAGTGAGGGACTGCAACCTCCTGCAGTGCATCTGAGAGATGCTCAACACATGGCACCCCCAATGCTGTCTCACGTACGTGTGACACTGTGAAAATCCCATTGACACCTGTTTTACATGGTCAGGGTGGTTTCCCACAAGGAAAGTAGCAAAGCTTGGGGCTGTGCCCGAAGCTCCCTGTATGAGGCTGCCTGCACATGTTCTGAGGGGCCCACAGACTCCCAGCCACCATGAGACCCTCTTCAGCAATAACTGAGGCCATGCTTCATCCCCTCTGAGGCCCTTTGAGTCACAGACAGTTTATCATTTAAAATGCTTTTGGAGTTAATACTGAATTGTGAAACAATGAGAAGACTGACTCTGTGGGAACTTGCCATGACTGTTACCCTTATAATGTAACACATGGGGGAAACAACAGAGCACAAAGGCATGTGGAAAGCAGAGGCATTTTGGAAGAGTCTTCAAAGACTAAGGCACCAGGACATTGTGCAGTCCCATCCATACTGCCAGGGGGAACGGTCTCTGGCCACCCAGAGTTTTTTCATATCTATTTCTCCCACTCTCAAAATATTTTTTTTCAGCTAATACAGCAGGCCATGGTCAGTCAGGAGAACCGAGTCCTGGAGGGAACCAAGAAACAGTCCAAAAAATAGTGTAAAATGAGACAATGGTTGCCACACAAGTTTTGCATTAAATGAAATAATTCACTTTGAAATTCTGGAGTAGCTTTCTGAATGTGAAAGGTGGCAGAATCACTGATCCACATATGAGTGTTTCAAGCATGGGCTGAAGACTTTCTGGTTTCTGTCTTGCTGCTCAGATCAGTCATCACATGAAATATTCTGAGTCAAGCCCCAGCTCATGGCTAACTAGACACAGATCTTCTATAACAAAACAGTAATTCTACTAGAATCCTAGTAGAGCATGGACAGTAATAGATCCTCTGCTCCTCCCTTTTCCTCAAATGAAGCTTTAACCTCAGGCTAAACAAATCTGCAAAATTACTTCTGGAGGAATTTAATTTCCCTGTTCACTAGTTTTTCTTGTATTAATTAAAAGAAAATTCTCAGTCATATCTTATTTGGCTGGAAGAGAATATTTTACCATCAAGCTTTCCTGAATAAAATATCCTTTCTGCTTTGAATAAGTTCTTCCTCCAAAAAAATCAAGGTAAATTATCTAGCTATGCACATTTAATGAGTCCATCTCATTAGTATGTAAGTATCAGTCAGAAACCTAAAATCCATGATAAATTCAGTTTATTTCACCTCATCCTGAGTTTAGCAATATTCATGTATGTTCCAGGGATGTATGGGAATGTTGGAGTTTTTAAGGCTATACTTTATTCCTTGCCATAAAGGCATCTTTGCATGGCTTTTTGATTTCTAATTGTAGCGCATGACAATCATGCCATGGAACATCTGAGGTCTTCCTCCCTATCAGTCTCAGGAGTCCTAACAAGGGAAGAGAGGGAGTTCAAACCTAGATTTATCATTGGGAAAAATCTCAGTTTTACATGTTCATTTCTGGCTATCCATTTAGTGAGGCATTATGATTCACAGGAAAGAACTGGCCATTTTAACATGGTCTCCTTTTTCTGTAATATCCCAGAGAGGGACAGATAGACTATTCTTTTATACCAAAAAGAAAAATTTTACTAAAATCAGCAGTAGGAGAGTACATTTGTGTAATCACAATCTGCATCTCTCCTTCTAGAACAAAACAACAGTACCATAGTAGCCAAAAGCAAAAAGATCTGAACAGTTCATTCAGATTTTCCTAAATGACCACTCAATTTGCAGGTGTTACAGAAGAATGTAATATCAGCCCTTATTTTCCGCTGCAGGACTTGCTCAGGCAACCTTTCAGAGGCAGACTGGTTGCCTAACAGAAGGTTAGAGAGACCCCCAGAGAGGTAAGCTGAAATTCTTGTCAGTAGTAAAGTCAAAATGCTTTTTAGCTCATCTTTCTACCACAACACTGTATATTCACACAGCTGAGCCCACAGCATACAAAAATTCACAGCTCTGGCTAGGTCCCTGCTGATACCTCTCTCCCAGGCTGGCAAAAATCAGCAGGTTTCTTACTCTGTGTTCTTCCACAAGTGTGGTGCTAATAATGCTAAGGTGGTGGGTTTTGCCCCCATATGGGCCATTCACTTAAGGGCTGGGCTTGATGATTCACTTGAAGGGCTGGGCAGGTCTCTTCCAACCCAGAATTCTCTGATTCTGTGATTCTGTGTTTGTCTCTTGCTCTAACAGTTGAGTTTCCACAACTGGCAACAAGTGTCAACAACACTCACTGGAAACAGGTCATGTAACCTCTGGTGGGAAGTACCACAGTTTTAGCCCTCTTTGCTCCCTGCAGAAGTACTGCCTGGGCATTCAGGGGTATTTCAAATTCAGTCCTCAGATTCATGTTCAAGATGTCAGTAACCTGAGCAGAAGGGATGCCATCCCACATCATTCAACTGTGGTTGCTGTCAGATTCTCTGGATTTGCATATCCTGCCAAAGAGCTATTCCCATAAACATGCCATGGAGGGTGAACTTTTATTATGGCAACATGATCAACTTGCAGAAAGGCTGCCTTTCTAGTTAAATGGCTGGCATGCTTGTTAGAGTCATCTCTCTTACTGTGAATGCCTTTCTTCCCTCCAGGAAAACACTGACACAGAATTTGAACGTTTATTATCCAATAAGTGGGTTATTATCATAAAGTATAATGAAAAGTGTTGATTGAAGAAAACTAAACCTTTCTTAAGATATAATCAGGCGTTCAGGACAGCAAAAATAATTCAATAATTATGAAGTGACAGCAGAGATAATGTATATTATATCAATTCTCCAGTAGGTACTGATCACAAAGGTTATCTGATTGAGATTCTCTGGTGTGTATAATACAGCAGGACTGTAGTAGTCTCTGAGACAAGTACAGCTGAATAATCCAAGTTGACATCTGTCTGGGTGCACTATCACAACTCGTTCCTTAAATTCCTAGATTCTCGTCTAAGATGTTTGTTCACATCCGTGAGCAGTGAATGAACAATTCCCTCCCAAGACAGGTGTCCATTAGCAAAATGGCATGCTTCATTTGGCCTTAAGCATGGGTGACAGCTAGTAAAAGCATATGAACATGTGTTATGTGTATATATGCCATAAAGCATAATCCTCTTTGCTCTATGAGGAACTATTTCCTATTGCCCCGATTATTGTGAGTGCTGGGAAGTATTTCAGAGTGGAAAATTATGTCCTTAACATCTGTGTCCAGAGAGGAAACATGCAAAGTGAGTATCCACTTTTCACAACCATCCATTTAGGGGTTATTCCATTCCTGCTGTCTATCAGCAATAGGATCCACATGAATACAGCTCACTGACACATGCTGCCTTCCTGCCAGCTGTCACAGTCGCTGCTGCTGGGCCCTGGCACTGAGTTAGGGCTGACAAGTGGCACAGACAACGGCCAATGCCCCTTCCTGGTGCAAAGCTATAGGCCAGGAAGGACGAATTGTTACTCTTGGCTACTTTATGAATCAAATAATGAATGAAGCATCTATCCTATAAAGCACTAGAAAGATTTGAGCATTAGCATCCCACTTTTTCCCAATGCCTTAAAAAGAGATGTCAAAATACCTTCTAATATGCTCACTGATAGGAAAGATATATTTAATTTTAAATCTTTTATGTGACAGTATGTTTCGCCAAGTAGATCATAAAAATTTAAATTATTGAAGAGAGGGAGATGAGACATGCAAATTCTTCAAAGCTTACTGAGGACTTGTACAAATCTGACTCTGCATCAGACTTTTCACTTAGGCAAATGCTTTCCATCTCCCAAAGAAGAGTTATTCTGACTAAGGAACGCTTCAGCAGTGGACGTTGATTTCAACTGCATCTCTGCAATACAACTAACTGCAATGAACATGTCAAAGCTGATATCCCCATTGTATCTAAAAGCAAAAATGTCTCAAAGCAGCAACTGAGAGCTCCTGCTTGATGAGTTTTTCATGACAAAGCAAGGAACCCTTGTTTATCTAAAGCAATAGTGTTTTCTTCCAAGCTGGCCAAAATACCAAGCCTATGGGAGTGTCTGTCTTAGACACTTTGACAGCAAAGAATTACTATAACTGCAGAACACAAGCTCAGTAAGAAAAGAAAAACATAAGAAAATATCCCTCATATCATGAAGTTAGTTTCTGCATCCAACAGCCCCAGCTAACAGCCTCTGTCTCTAAACTTCTAGATCTTCTAACAATCACCTTCAGGCATTCTCCAAGTATGTCCTCAAAATAGTAGAAAAGTCCCTTTAACACTCAGTCTCAAATACTTCCAGCATTAACTTCCCAAAAGCTGCCCAGAGATGAATGACTAGAGAAAACAAACATATTGGACATATCTACGCAGTGTTTATCACAATCAATATTCTTTCAAAGCTTCATTATGCTCTTTATCTGCATGCGACACTTTTCTACCTTGCACTTTGGATGTACACACAGATCCTCATTGCTACCTGGGCTCGTGCACACCACTAAGCAAAAGAGCAAATTCACTTACAAAGTCTGGCCAGACGAGGATTCAGCAGCAGGGAGCTGCAGCCTGTATGGCTGTTAGAGACACAAAGAGGCAGCTGATGACCTCCAGTGCTGCTTGACAGACATATAAAGGTCAGTGTTTGATGACATAGTGCTCTTGAGCATATTGTGGATCCTCTTCCTTGTGCAGGCTAAGCATCTTGGTGTGTGCTTCTTTTTTCTCTCATTCTTCATCACTGTTTTGGTTTCCTGATCCTCGGCTTAGCTTCCCGTCATCTTTCCACACTGCTGGGCTGATCACTGCTTATTTTGATGTCCTGATTTCAGACTACGGATTTGGATAATAAAGGAAAAGGGGAACTGAGAAATTATTTGCATTCACTCAGCAGAAGTGGAAGGGGAAGAAGTGAGAGAAGACTCTCAAGTGAGTATCCACAGAGAGACCAGGATTAGCCATAAGGTTGAGAGCAGAGGCCGCTCTGGGCATGGTTATGACAGCAAGGTCACTGAAGAGATCTCAGGAAGATCTTCTGTCTGCACAGGAGGGTGAGTGGTGGAGCTTGTAGCAGACCCTGCGTGGCATGAGGAGCTATGACTCTGGTCTTCCAGATCCTCACTGGCATGGAGGGCAGAGCCATGAGAGGGTACCCAGCCAGGAGAAGAGTCTAGTGCATGAAAACTGCAGAGCAGACTCCGTCTTTCCAAGACATCACACAGATGTATGGATATATTTCCCTGAAAATGAGCACCCACTCAGCCAGAAGTGTGTTTGAAAATATAACTAGTGATGGTGTGATTTTGAAGGTTTCCAAAAGGGTTCTAGCTGGAGGCAGAGTTTAATAAAACGGTCCCAACCAGAGGTTTACAGCACTAAACTGCACACTTGAGGCCAGATTAGTAATAACAGATGGGCAAAATGTAAAACTGCACAGACTAATTGGGTGCCCTGTTAGTGGACACTTCCCATAATTAGGGGATTTTTGAATGACTTATGTTTGTCTTCCCCCCTTCTTGGGATACTATTTCATTCTACACAGTAATGAGACACCTGGCTTGGTGATTGCTGGGCTGAAAATCCTTGTGAGGAAGTTCACCTGCTGTGTGGCTGCTTCTTCATTGGTAAAACATAGATGCTCTACCCTGATCACTTCTCTGGGCTCAGCAGGACACAGGCTGTCTGGAAATCACTGTGATTGGAGCTATTGGCATTTGGGAGGCATCTTTTCCTTGGCTAATAAAGTCAGCTAGAGGTCACCTTTTAGCCAGGTAGAGTAGGAAAAAGACGGAAAAAAGTGGAAATGACTACAGACATGTCACAGAGAGTCTGGATAGAGGCACAGCAGCAGTGAGTGAGTTCACAAGACCTCAGTTACCATCCTTGCTCGGAGGTGAGAATGCTACAGTCGTTTGGGTGGCCCACCTCTGCTTGGTCATCAACAGCATTTGAGCCATATTCCCTGAAATCCACATGCAAACAGCAGAATTGTTCCTCCAAGAAGGTTGGGGTCACTGAAGCATTGTGGTAGAGGTTTTTTATTTCTTAGTAATTCACAGATATTTCTGTTCACGGTCCCTGTTCAAACAGGAACCTTTGCATGGCATCCATACCTTCATGATGCACCTTTGCAAAACTGACTGTAATTTCCAACACCTTAAAGGGAATTTCTTGCTTCCTGTGGCATAACCACCATCCCATCAAACATCTAATTTTTTTTTATGGCTGTAAGTACAAAACAAATCCATTTGTGTCTTTCTCCATTTTCTTTTACCTTTACATATTTGTTCATTGCCCCTGGTGGACAAAAGATCCTGCCACCTGCCCTGAGATGTGTGTCAAAGCTGGAGCAGGGCAGGTCTGTACCAGTTCTCACCTCTGAACACCTGTGGAATTGCTGGTATGGAGCTCTAGAGAGGAGCTGGCTCTGGCCATAAAGACTAAGCAAAGCTCAACACTACCTAAGTTATTGGAGACAGGCACTGAGTAATCATGTTCCTACCTGTATAAACTGGAATCAAAAGTGAGTTATTCAGTCAGTGGAAAGAAATGGATTTTTCCAGCTGGTGTGGTTGATGTGTACCATGTATATCACGTTTATATATCTTCCTTCCACCAACCAGCTCCCCTTTCAATAATCAAGCTCTATAGCTATAACAATTCTACTGACTGGAAAGAAATGTGTGTTCACAACATGCACCGAGAGATAAATCTTGTTACAGCACCGGCAACACATTCCATGCATTACATGTGCCAAAGGAGTAGGATTTATTCGGGTCATTTATGCTCCACTGGAGTGGAAAAATGAAAAAAAAAATAGGCTTTGCTATAATGAATTGGGCTCCTTGAGTCTTGCAAAGAATAATCCCCATGCATGGGCTGACAGGGATTGCCATCCGTCAAGGCAGCAAGGGGTGGCCTTGCAGGACACGTCTGCCCAGGACTCTCAGCTCTGTGTGCACCCTTTCTTCTTTAGCCACAGCTGTCCGTACTCAGCCCTGCCCTGTGAGCTGCACACCCTAGCAGCAGCCCCTCACACAGCCACCACCATGCTCTCCCACACTTCACAGGAGCACCTCCTGCTGCCCTGCACACCCTATCCCACGTCAGAACCCTCCCTGCAGCTCCCTGCCCCTTTTGATCAGGCCACTCTGAGGGAGTTTCATTTTGAACAAGTTTTTGTTCATCCTGCAAAAGTGCCTAGAGGAAAGTGACCAGTGTCCCAATTGGCTGTGCAGCAACAGAGCCACAAACTCCTGTGATCTAAACAGAGCAATGAGGAGAAAAAAGGGCAGAGCAAGGGGAGCACAGCAGGCCAGAGCTATGGCTGAGACCAGAGCTGACTTCAAAGCCATCCCTATTCACTCAGACAAAGGAGGAGAAATTAATTTATAAACTTCTGGGACTTGCTGCCTCCTCCTTCCCTTCCTTTGTCTATCTGTAGGGCTGTAAGCTCTCAAAGCAGAAAACATCCTTTTCCCAGGATTAAGAAAACAGCTAGCACATTGTAGCTAGTGCTACAATATGGGGTAACCAATTGTACATCTGCAGGCATCTGGTTAGTATTTCACAGCTGCTGTAGGTAAACAGCCTATCTATCTATTTATCTATTATCTATCTATCTGTCTATCTATCTGTCTATCTATCTATCTATCTATCTATCTATCTATCTATCTATCTATCCCCTCATGCACCAGCATGTTTCCTTTTTTCATTACGCTTAAAATTTATTGGCACTGAGGATGGGAAGTTGAAGGAGAAGAATAGAGATGGGAAAAAAGTAGCATAGTTCTGTATGTGAGTTTCAGCATCAAAGAGAATAAACCCATCAGGATGTCACAGGCCACCTGTCCCTACGTGGGGAGAAGCAGCAGCAAGTTCTCCTTTATTCTAATGGGAATAGCATCAATGGTCCTTTTAACCCTTACTAGCTTGCACTTTATCCAGAAGATAATGTGTGAAGTCAAAGCAGCCAAAAAAACGTATCATGGAATGTAGAAATGCAGGTGTGGAGTTGTGTCCATGAAGAATTCAAATGGCTTTGTACTTTTTGAAAGTGAAAACTAAATGCATTTTTCTGAATTAATATCACTGCAATAATACATGTGTGGATCTGAAAGGACATGATCCTTAGTCTTTCCTTGTGAAGGTATTTTAGACAGTGTAGATATTTCCAGCTTTTGAATAAAAACCAGCAGACTACCAGGGTCATGTGCTTCAAAAAACTTCAAGCTACACAGGAAGTCATCAACTACATATTTGCCATTGAATCTATTGAGTCTACATCTGCATTGTCACAGGGAGGAAGAAACAAGAACTATTACACTGTGATTAAATTGGTAATGAAAAGGTCTGGGAAGGAAGAATGCCTTTGAAAGAGTGAAGGAAATGTTTGCACAGCTCCTGAGTGTCTGGTAACACTAAGCTTCTTCGTCTTCCTATTTTGAGGCAGGTTTCCCATATTGTCGTAACACAAGAAGCCCTGGGGAGTATGGTTGAATATATTATTTTCCACTAGGCACAGAGAATTTTTAAATTCCTCAGCTGATGGACCAGACCAGATCTAGGCTGACTTGTTTTCCTGTAATCCCATCAAGCCTCGTTGGTCTGGCCAAGAGAAATGAGAAGGAGATACATGGTATGCAGAAGTGAATGAGGTGGGGACTGTGGAGCATTTCCTTTTCTCTAGACAATCGGAGTGAGACACCTATCTAAATATGACACACTTTGAGACAACATAGCACAATACCTGGGCCACAGGATGCAGAATGATAGCTGATGTCAGAGGATCAGCAAAGGAAGAATGAAGTATATGGTAGCACAGGACTTTGAGTGAACTCGGGTCACTGACTGTAGTTGGCAACAGTCCTTGCAGGTTACCTCATATAAACTCAATCCTGACACAAGCATGATCCATCATGAAATGCTGAAGGATGCTCCTGTTGGAAAGAAAATATATCCTGGTGTCCTCTTGCTCTTGCAGTCAGAAACACACCCATTATTCTGTCTGATCTTACTCACAGACACGTAGGTTTCTGTTTGTTCATACAAATCTTCTCTGCTCTACTTTATCCTTCCCTTCTACTGTCTCTAAGAAATATTAGTCCTAAGGTTGTTTTCTAGAAAAAAACTTACCGTGACATGATCTGTTATTGCAAGTTTCATTTTATGCTATCTCATCCTCACCTCCATGTGTTCAGTCTTTTTCTCATTCAGAACTGGATTGGTTTTGGTTTTTTATTTTGTATGTTATTCACGTGTAATTGATGGGGTATGGATGTTTAGGCTATGCTTTCCCTTCTTAAATGGAAGTGCTGTGGGTTTTTACTTTCAGGGAAGATATTTGAAAGCAAAATGGTGTAGAAGGAAGAGGGATTAACACAATGGGATACATGGTTTCAGGGTGGGAAATGCAGTTGTGTATTTAATATGGAGGCATACATTGAACTGCAGCTTAGGTTCAAATATGAATAAAAAATATATATGCTTACAAATATGTGCACTCTATAATCAACTGTTTAGAGACACAATTACGCAAACTGTTTAGAAACACAAGAGATTTGAAATGTTGTCATTTCTTTCTAAAGAGAACTGGAACTCAGCCTCAATGTGGAATCTGCAAAAACAAAAGGCAAACTGATTTACATTTTGTGGTTGCATGCTTATCCTCAAGATAGTAAATATCACCCTAAACAATAAATGGCAAAAATAATTAAAGTAGGTATTATGCATATTTGTGTATGTCCTGATATTTCTGCCTCGTTAAAATCAATAGGAAAGGCAGAGCATGAACCTGAAGCCAGGGTACAGCAGTGGCTGCAGTATGTTTGGCAGAATCCAGCTGCACTGCTGGAGCAGATGGCCCAATATAAACAAAAAGAGTTGTCAGTGTCTTCAGATAGATAGATCTGACTAAACAGTCACTGATGTTTGGTTTTTTTTCACAACCTCCCTCCAAACCCTGTTAAAATTATAAATATGCCATTGGTGAAGTAACTGCTCTGTTCTCTATTCAATCTCGGGCATAATGGCTTTTATAGCAATCCAGATCCCTTTCCCACAGCATCCTGATGGGTACAAAGAGCCAAGAACATGCACAGGTTGGGAGGAAATACCTGAAAATTTCCACAGATAACTGGTGTCCAGGCCTATATCCTGCCAAGTAGTTCAAGGTCTGCTCTTCACATGGGTGTCTCCACAGGTTGGGGTAAATAAGAAACATCAATGTCACTGAGCAGAGCTCAAAAAGGAGTGATAAGACTACCCTTACTCATGCTTTTAGATCCTCTCTGCGGAAAAGCAGGTCTTTCACAGGCGAATCTGACGATGAGATCAATAATGAAGCACCACAGTTTCTCCTCGGACATATTCTCTATGCATACATTACCTAGACAAATCATCCCAGAAGCAGGAGACTAACACTGTTAATCAGTGTAGCATATTAAATATTCTTGATGCTTCAGGGGGAGAGGGGGGAAGTCAAATGTAATTGTCCTGAGCAGAATATATTTCCATAACAATGAAATCTCAAAATCAGTCCCCTGTTCATTTCAACAAAGGAAAATTACCATACCCCCAGATATTTTGGGTCAGTGGGGATACCACTACAACCTTCTGAATCTGTGAGAGCCATTTTGAGCTGCATTGTTGTATGATGACTCTGTCACTTCAATGTGACAAAATGGCACAGGTTTTAGTTCAGACCAGTAGATAGGGATTAATCAAACTGTTATTCTTGCTGTTGTATACCACCAGTGGAGGCTTTTAACTAACCAGCTGAGAGACTTATGAGTGTGGAAATTAGTTTTTTGCATATTCATTAAGAAGGAGAGTTGTTCTCCCTTAGCAGAGCAATCTGTATGAGTGCAGAGGACCAAAACTTCGAGTGAAGTCAGGCAAGCTGCCTAGTTACAACTGAGCCACATGTCTGCCAGTGGGAATGAGAGTTTGAATGCCCTGGGAACTTGGACTAGTCAGTAAATAAGAGGGGATTTTCCCTGCAGACAAAATCCCTGCAGACAAAACCCCTACAGAGTTCAAAGTGACAGCAGGAACCACTACATTTTCTTCTGAAGTCATACAAAAATTAGGCAAAAATAGAAAAATCTGCTGTGTGCTCCCCTCACTGCGACATGAGAGACTGTTACCTCTGCATCTGGAAAGAATAAATTTGGAAGAGGCACAAAACCTCCTGTTGTCTTTATCAATCTCTAGGTGAAAACACTGACATTCAGGGAAGAAACTTTGGGCTGCTGCTGGGAGTTTGTGGTTCGTTTGAGGGGAAGAAGCAGCACCTGGATCTCTAAATGAAAGAACCTGGTAGACACAAAGTCTGGGCATCTGAAACAACCACCTGAGATAGTTACCTTCATAACTGGCCAAGGAACAGTCATCATCAAAGCACAGGTCACACCACCATGAAGTACATCTAACAGGTACATACAGGGAGCTGTGCCCCAAATAAGTTTGTGTCACTCTATTGCCCATAGATCCCAAACACTGCCTCTTAGCACTGGCATGGTCACCTTTTTTTCTAGGTATAAAATTGGCTGAGAATATTTTCACTTTATCCTCAATTTAAAAAATGACCGTTGAGATCCTCAGACAAATGGAATTTTTGTGGTGTTTTGCATCCTCCTCTGATGTACTGCAAAGTCATGTGCCACATGTAAGACACCATGGTCCTGGGCAAGGTGTGCATAGAAACAAATACCCCAGACCAAACTCTGCACAGTGTGTAGAAAACTGCTGAACTCAGAGATAGTTCCTGATGAGGACAAGTTTAGTGCATTTGGTAGGTTTATATTTTTCTAAGTCATGGTTCAGACTGGGCCTCGACAGTCTATTCTTCAATGTCAAATGCCTGAGGAGTATTATTTCCAGAAATGTTTAATGACTATTTAATAACAGCTGCATAAAATATCTCTGATCATATTTTAGTACTCCCAATGACAGAATTGTTCAATGATGAAGTATCTTATGATTATAAAAAATATATCACTCCATTTTCAGAGAGCTGCCCTTGAAGCAAACCCTGGCCATGTAGCATGACCATCTCATCCCAGCTGAAAGGGCAGGCCAGGTATGAGCTACATGAATTAGAGGGAGAAAAGGAGGGAGGGAAATGCTTTGTCAGTACATAGGAACTCACAGTGGCAAAACCTGTCTGGCTTTTTAGAAAGGCTGGAAAAACTTATCACTTAAGTATTTGCAAGTGGGCAGGTGAAGACAATAATGAAATTCCTTGCTTGAGGGCACCAGCTGATCGCCTGTGGGGTGTGAGGCAAGAATTTAGCACCGACAGCTGACTGAAGAGCCCAGAGCGGATGCTGACATGTTACTGGAATGCTTGGTCTTTCCCTAAGACATAAGTTGCTGTCCAGAGGTGGGATACAGCTCTGCAGGGAGTTTTCACAACCCCACTGCATCCAACCGAGAGGAGCAGCCAAGGCAAAGCAGGCACAGCGGGTGCTACCAGAGCCTGCCATTTGATTTACCTTGCCAAAGGCACCTGGGGCTTCCCTTTGTGTCTGCAGTGTTCCTGCTCTCCTCAGCTCAGTCTGGCTGCCTTTCCCTTTGCTTTTGGTTTTGGAGAACAGCCACATCAGCACCTTGAGGCAGTGTCCTCCCCCAGCCCAGGGGTTAAGCCGTAACCCTCAGTGGGGGCTGTGATGGCTGCATCCAGTCCACTCTGGAATCTGGGGAGCAGATGTCAGTGGGGTAGCTGAGGGTGGTCTGGAATGGTGACCCTAACATCTTGCTGGTTTTCAACTGAAAGTCAGTCATCTTACTCCCTAGGTAGCAGACTGGCCAGGACTCACTGAGCAATCCCACATGGCAGTGGGCTGCATGCCAGGATCTCCCCTTGAGTGGGGATGGCAAGGTTATTCCTTAGTGTTTAGAGAGTCCTTATAGCATCAGACACTAATCTTTGAAATCTTTAGCAACTTAAGCATGCTAATCTCTGTTGAGTGATATGAAAGATTGTGTGTATACAATGCTTCAGACATAAACTGTTGACCAAGCTGTGACTAGGACTGAACATAGCTGCGCCTAAGTTCCTCTCTGAAAAGGAGTTTAGCACAATTTAGTTAGGTAGGGTGTCCTTTCTGAGCCCCACAACCCAACAGGAGGACCTCTCTGACAGTTCTGACCCTGCATTCAGTTAATAATCAAGTTTATCTTGACATCAAATCTTGTTAAACCACTGTTACACCGCTGAACTCTTAACTCACTGGTTTAGATCGATAAAGTATATTGTAGCTTCCCTCTCACAAGTGAGGTGCTTGACTCCATCTGTGACACAGCTGCACCTGAGCGTTAACTCGCCTTGGGAGAGTTGTGTGCCAGGTCCTCATGAGCCAAACCACTTGTTAATGTGGATGTGATGCTACTCAGGAACTTCCTGATGCAGGAAGTCTTACTTTTCTTTACCCAGATATCACCTTGGGCCAGCTGGTTGCACCTCCCTGCTGCTGGCCTCAGAGAGGCCTGGGTATCACTACCAGCCACAATACCCCATTTACAGTGGCTCTTTGGGTTCACACTACTCACAGGGACACCTGTAATAACCCTAAATAGTCTCTGGTCCCAAACAGGACAGCAGGTCAAGCATGCTAAGAGGTTTACAGCCTTCAGGTAGGTAAAAAAAATACATTAAAACAAGTGAAATGTGTGTCTGTATGTGCATGAAAAAAAAAGGAAGAGAAAATTTACATGAGTTTACAGTGTTTACACATTTACATGACCATTAAAAGCCAGTTTCTGGTAAACGGATTATTGGCCTAGTTGACTCAGATTCTTGGCTTCCATAATTTATTGCTAGTTTAAATAGTTGCCGCTCTTCTTATGATCAGGTTGCTGTGAGCTAGAGAAGCAAAGCACTTTACATTCCTAAAGGAGATTGAAGTAATCCTAGACCCTGTTACATTTCCATTTTTAACTGAATTAGTGACCCTGTTAAAATGTGCAGAAATTAAACTATTCTTTGCAAATAGACATGGTTCCAGAAGGAATCTTTTTTTTTAATGTGTCTATCCTCATCACTATCAGAAAACCATTTTCTCTACATTACTTATATGTGCATTTAAATCCCCTTTTGAATGGACTTCACCAGTCTAAGAGCTTTGAAGTGTAGCTACCTCTGAGGAGAAACACCTTTAAAATCTATTCACTCCATTGAAGAGTATTGATATGGAAGAAAATTCTTCTGAGTGTCTTGAAGGTTTATGCCTGTTCTTTCAAGAATTTTTACAGGCTATTTCTGTCTTTTTGGAACTGATGTTTCCTAAAGCTGTCTGTAAAAGAACAGCTTCCATGGCAACCTTAAGGCGTTAGTTTATCTGCTGCTTTCTAAAAGGGAGCAGCATTTCTTTATAATTCCAGCATTAACAGTAAATCTAAGCCTATATAGAAAAGCATTGCTAAATTCTTTGTTTAGGTACTGATGATTTTATTTTACCGAAGCAAAGTGGAGAACGCCCTGTACCTAAAATATTCCTTTGTGTGGTATGACTTTAGTACAAGTTGTATATCAGTTCCAGAGAATTTACTTTCTGTTGAGTGAGTGAGTGGCATGACTGATGCAACTCATGTAATCCAGACTTCTTGGTGTGTTGCAGGAAGTAACAGGGCATAGAATTCCCTCCCTTTCTGTGTGTGGAGGTGCTTGGTCAGTCATCTGCACAGGAGAGTTATCGTTCTATAGATTCGTATAATGCCTTGATCTATCATCCTTTTCTAATTCCTGGCTGGCAGCTCACACTTAACGAGCCTTACAAGGCAGCACTGAGATGAATCTGGCTGCTGCCTCATCCTTCAAACAGCATCACACCACTGTGAACCAGTGTGGCTCAGCCTGGTCAGGCAGCTCAGCCCCAGGCTGACACTTCCTCAGTCTTCACCCGTGAGATGATTGGAAGGGTACAAGGGAGTGTGCTGGTTTGGGCAGGGGTAGAGTTTATTTTATTTATAGTAGCTGGTACAGGGCTGTGTTTTGGATTTATATGGAAACAGTGTTGATAACTGAGGGGTGTTTTCATTATTGCCAAACAAGGCTTACACAGAGCCAAGGCCTTTTCTGCCAGCGAGGAGGCTGGGGGTGCACAGGGATTTAGGAGGGGACACAGCTGGGACTGTTGACCCGAACTGATCCAAGAGACATTCCAGACCATACAGTGTCATGCTCAGCATAGAAAGCTGGGGGGAGGAGAAGGAAAGTGAGGCACATTTGGAGTGATGGAGTTTCTCTTCCCAAGTCACTGCTATATGTGATGGATCCCTGCTTTCTAGGAATGGCTGAACACCCTCCTGCTCAGGGGAAGTGGGGAATTAATTCCTGGTTTTGCTTTTCTTGTGTGTGTGGCTTTTGCCTTAGCTATTAACTTGTCTTTACCTTGACCTATGAGTTTTTTTGGTAAATTTACTACCTTAGATCCATTTGCAAATCCTCAGTGCAATGATCATAAAGTCATAGAACGGTTTGAGGCAGAAAGAACCATTCATCTAATCCAATCCCAAGGACTGACAAGGAAAGGAGCATTTTCCACTAGATCAGGTTGCTCTGGGCCCCATTCAATCTGGCCTTGGGCAATTCCAGTGATGTTGCACCTTTTCTGGGCAACCTGTTCCAGCAGCTCACTGCCCTCATCAGAAAAATTTTCTTATTTCCAATCTAGATCAACCATCTTTCAGGTTAAAGCTGTTGCTCCTTGTCCTGTTAGGCCCTGGTAAAAGATCTCTTTCCATCTTTCTTACAAGTCTCCTTTACATATTGAAAGGCCACAGTAAGGTCTATCCAGAGCTTTCTCTTCTCCAGGCTGAACAATCCCAGAGGGGGTAGCTTTGCACCCATGTTGCAGAAAAATGAGGCACAATGGTATCACTGTAGACAGAGACATTACAGCCTCACGCAGAGAAGCAAAATGAATAAACTGGAGGATTTCACATACTGAGGAAGACAGGCACGCTTGCTCCTGCCTAGAGTCTAGTCATGAGATCCCTAGATAGGGACAGTCTTTTCTTCTACTTCAGCTCTAGTCCTATGCTAGAAGAGACTGCTTGACCTCCTATGTAAGCATACCATGGGATTTTCCCAGGCAGCACACCCTTTAATGCCTGGTCTCAAACCCAGATCACAACATCTGCATCCAGCCAGTACAGGCCCAGCATCAGCTGCACGAGGCACACAAACACGTGGGGAGATAATAGCTCTACTCTTTCTTCCTTGAGGCACTGAGGAGTACACTGTGATCTCTTTTGGGATTCCTTGTGAGGACAGAAACAGCATTTTTGAACAGTTACTTGTGAGCCAGTCCTCCTTTGGTCTGTTTGCATGGGAGACACATAGCTGTTTTGAAAGGAGTCTGAAAGGGATTTATTTATTCATGTGGTCTCTGAAAGGTTATCGTCTGCATCGAGTTGCTGAGGACTTGTCCTGTCATGTTGTCTGAATAAAAACACAGCTCCTAAACCTGCATGACTTCAATAACCTTAGTGAAACCTCATTGGCTTCGATGGAACAAATGGACATGACATCAGATGCCAAGGATTTGCTTGTCATCTCCATTGTAGCTCCACTTTGGGATGCTTTCTGGGCTACAGAAATCTGTCACAGACTAATCTGCTTGGGATGTCAAGGAAGCCAGAGCTGAAGCCTTGATGTATGAATCTTCTGTGCCGATAACTCTCTGCTGAGCGCTGATGAATGCATAAAGAGTTGGCAGATGAGTGGGGTTTTTGATTAACTGTGCTAGTCTATGCACACTCAAGCTTCAGTGAGATTGTATATTGTCAGTCTGCTGTCTCCTGTGTGCTGAATTCTCATTTAAGCTTTTGTATTTAACAGAAAATTTTGATTTCTCTTTCACTATGGAGTTTAAAATGAAGTTCAAATCAGACACAATTTACAGCATTATAAAGACTGGGTAATAATTTCTGTCTCTGTAAGTAGCTTTGAGATGGGATTACCTTTAATGTTTATAACTTCTCGTATTCACATTTGCATTAATGCATTTTCCTTAACAAGATAAAAATATTTCTCCACCAAGCACATCCATCTGGAGTTGTGCTCATGAATATTTTTTCCCAGATATCAAGTTCTTCAATTTCTGCAAAAAAATAAGTTAACTTCAGCTTTTTAAGGGGCAACTTGGATCTAACTGAATCATTCAGACACAGGTGAAACCTTAACGATTACAAGGAAGATCCAAATTTATATCACAACATGCATCCTGAGCAAAGCAAACAAATATACAAAAAAATATGTATTTTCAAACCTGTAAGAGATGAGAAATAGTGCATCCTGCTTTTCTTGTAATAATGTTTCTTCCTAAAGCAGTGCGTAGACAGCCACCAAGGTGGGGAACCACTATCGCCATCATGGACAAAGATTACAGGTATTGTAATTTCTGTCCTGTTTTCCTTGTGGACTCACAGCAAAGTGAGGCTGTAGGAGCAAGAACAGATACACAATGTAAGAAGGATATAAAGCTATTAGAAAGCATCCAAAGAAGGACTATGAAGATGGTGAAGGGCCTGGAGGGGAAGCCATAAAAGAAGCAGCTGAGGTCACTTGTTCTGTTCAGACTGAGGAGACTGAGCGGGGTCCTCATTGCAGTTACAACTTCCTCACAAGGGGAAGAGGAGGAACAGGCACTGATCTCTTGTCTCTGGTGACCAGTGACAGGACCCGAAGGAATGGCCTGAAGTTGTGTCAGGAGAGGTTTAGGTTGGATATTAGAAAAAGGTTCTTCACCCAGAGAGTGGTTGGGCACTGGAACAGGCTCCCCTGGGAAGTGATCATGGCACCAAGCCTGCCTGAGGTCAGGAAGCATTGGGACAATGTCCTCAGGTACATGATGTGATCCTTGTGGTTGTCTTGAGCAGGGCCGGGAGATGGACTTTGACAACCATTGTGAGTCCTTTCCAACTCAGGATATTCTAAGAGTCTATGATTCTAAGATAATACAGAAATAGTCAACCTTGCAAGGTGCAAATATTCTCCCAAGGTGCCTTGATGTGTTTTATGTTTTCATTTTGTGGTTTGTCGTTTTCTTGTCCTAAATATTGAATATGCTCCTATAGCCCTTGGTTTTCACCAAGTTTCCATTCAGTCAGTGTGTTGGACTGTCTGGTGCAAATCATTCTGTCTTAACTGTTTTCCTGCTTCAAATTAGCTGGAGTGCATCTCAGTACATTGGGATGAAACTTCTCATAGCCAACATCAGATCTCATTTTTGCAGCATATCTGTGTTGACTACTGGAGTTCATCCAGTTTTCAATAATGGAGGTGAAGCCATACCCTGTCTCTGGCCCATGAGCTTTTACCTCTTCATACTTGATCTCACCTTGTTACTATGATGGCAGTAAAGCATTTGCCTGATGAAGAATTATATGGCTTCTTCTGCTGTATTCTTCTGTACTGTCCCTTGCTACTATCCATTTTGTCCAAAGAAATCACTATGGAGAACTAATCCAGAGTATGAATTGTTTAATAATTATTGTATATTACAGTTATTCAATAATTTTACTACATTGCCTCACTGCTCTATCTTGAAACCCTTCTGCCAGCGTCAGCTATATTTGTAGGAAAAAATATCTTTTAATTATTATTTGTGAACAGAAATCCTCTAATTTATTACTTTAGCTCTGTTAAACAGGATACAAAAATTAACTCAATGCAACATAAAAGTTCACAATAGAGCAATTTATTGAGGTAAGTCACCTTCACTGCATGAAACTCCTGAAAAGGAAGAGCCAAAGGAGGATTAGCAGGCACTGGGTTTTCCTGCCACGTTTTGCATTCCTCAGTGCACAAGTTTCAGAGAAGCCTCTCAGCCTCTTTTAACTCTTCTTCATTATGATGGGCAATGGTATCACTTACTGCCTCCACCCTTGCCTGTGCCCTTTACTGTTTCTAAGCCATGCAGAATTCCAGCCAAAATTCACAGTCTGGATGTGCTACTGGGGCTTTGCTGCTTTCATGGCTCTGCAGCCTGATATATTGACAATGTTTAAATGTTTTTATTGCCTCTGTATATCCCGTCAGCTGTTCTTCCTGCAGAAAAGCCCAAGAGGTCTTTAGGAAGAATTGGTCACAACTGATGGGTTTTGAAAACACAATTTTCACTGTCCTTTATAGGAACGGTGCCATTTACAACTATTTCTGGCAGAATGCCCCTCTGTGCCCAACAGAACCAGGAGAAACCAATGAAGTGTGTGGCTGAAGTGTTTCTTTTATTGCTTTGGGGACCTCACAAGTTTTGAGTTAGACATGAGGAATTAAAGGAAAAAAATTCCAAAGCCAGTTCATTTCATCTGTGTTGGGATGACATTAAAAGCTCCACCAAAGCTCAGTATGCATGACCCGTTTGCCCTCAACAAGTCATCCCATCTCTACTGAAAGGTGAGTGAACCATTGAAAGGTACAGAAAAGCCAGTGAAAAAAGGAAAAGGAGGAAAAATCCCACACATTTTGAGTTAACAAAGGCTCTATTTGTTCACTGCTTTTGAACACAATGCAACATTTTCATACATCAGTCTTCCATGAGTTTTAAGTTGTCTTTCAAAGTGACCCAGTGCGCTTCAGAGTGCAGCCTCCCGTTTTTCACCCAGCAAGCAGTGCACCTCTGTCCAAGCCATGAGCAGCCAGCTTCTCCAGGAGATTGTGGTGGGAAATGGTGCCAAAGGCTTTACTAAAGTCCAGGTATTAAAAACCCACAGCCTTTCTGCCATCCACTGAGAGGGTCACCTGATCGATCACATGAAGAGATCAGGTTGGCCAAGCAGGATCTGCCTTTCACAAATCTGTGTTTGCTGGGCCTGATCCCCTGTCCTGCACGTGCTGAGAGATTGCACTCGAGACAATCTGTTCCACAACTTCCCTCAGCACTGAGGTTAGGCTGACAGGAGTTCTAGCTCCTTGGGTCATCTGATGGTACAGCCCACCCAGCTTCAGATGGTTTCTTCCACCTATTTTACAAACTAATTTCAGAATAGGATGAAAGGACTGCAACACTTTCACTTTAAAGAGCAAAGCCCAGGGTTCCATGACAGCTGGGGCCAAAGCCAGCTGCCCCACCACCCCTCCTAAGTGGTGTAGGGAACTGGGGCAGGGCTCTCGGGACCTACAGCTACACCAGGATTTTAGGTCACATCTTGACAGCTGAGGATGACTTGACAAGCCAAGTGAAAGCCATATCTGGCCCCGGTTTGGACCAGACAATTTGGTTGGAAAACGCTCAAATGCTGATGAGAGTAATTTTCTGTAGAGAAAAATACTCTGGTGTTATTCTCAAGTAAAATTCTGTGTCAACACTTCAGCAAAAAACAGAGACCTGGGGTTTGCTGACTACCAAATCCTCATGAAATCCTTAAAAGCACAAGAGAGGATTTTTTGTAAGGTTCATAACTCCAAAGGATAAATGAGCCTGAGGCACTTCCAAAATCCTGTTCATAATTATCAAAATATCACATCCTGTATTCTGAATTCTGAAGGGAAATGTTGGTGTCTGTGGTTTCAGATTGTTTTCTGTATTTTGTACTGTGTGCAACAGCTATTTTAGTAATTGAATTTGAAATTTTTGGTAATCTTCTTGATTGTCTGATAAAACACCTTTTTATACTTCTGTTCCAGCATCCAGAACAAACTTCAAATATTGCAGCAAACTGCAGGAACCAAATAGCATGAAAATCCAGGGCACATGCTCTGAGACAGTGACTACAACTTATCTCCTATCATAGGCCTGAACTGCACATGCTATTATAGTCTGGGAGAATTTCCTGTGCCATGTGTTTTGGAGTCATAAGCCGGTAGACAATTTATCCAGAAGGCATCTAAAATTCTAGTCAGATTTTTTGGAGTAAAGGTTATAATTTGTACATTGAAAGTGGCCAGACTCTGGAAAAAAAATTTTATAATGGCAGGAATGGGTCCCTGTATTTCACAAAAAACACACTCATGTATCTTGGATTAAATCAAAGCAAACAAATGTTTACAAAGCAAACAAATTCTCCTGACATATAATTTTAGTGTTAACTATTTAAAGATATTTTATTTTGTGATTGCATAATTTGTTAGAGAAACCGAATTAGATTCATCTTAGATGCATCATTTAATTTATTTTGGTATCCTTTGGTGGGTTTGGTGTTTAATTTATACTGGTATTCTTTTAGTTATGGAGGAATATGTTCAGATTTCAAAATGGAAACTTCCTATGAATTGAGGGATAAAAACTTCTGTATTGCAGCAATCTTAGAGGGACGCTCTGAAGTGTTAAAACTCTTTTTTAATCTCTTATTTAGGACTGGTTTCAATGTACTTTCCTTCTCAGAAGTCATGTTCTAGTGAATCATCATTTTCCGAAGGAAAAAGAAATCAGCATAAATTTGTTAATAAGGCCCATGAAGAAAACCCAACCACTATGTTCTGCTGTTCACCACAGCCATGGCCCCCACTGCACACAGTTGTTTAAGGTCAAATTAACTCAAGGAGACATTTCATCAGCTGATGTGAACCAGCAGAGTTTCCGAGGACAACAGAGACCTGTTGACTTACAGATGCTCAGAGTGTCCATGTAAATTTTTCAAGTTTTCCACAGCACTTATCCCTTCTGATGGTTTATGTTAATCACACTCCCAGTGCAAAGATGGCCCTTCAACAGATGTATCACTCCTTTCTTGGCTTTCCAAGAAAATCACCACAAGGCTCTTCCTATGCTTTGCAAATATCCTCCATAATGTTAAAACCAGTTCACAATAGGCTAAGATAAAAGTGGGTTTGCAATTTTGAAAGAAAATATAGTTCCTGCCTGTTCTTTTTCTCTGTTAATCCGTTTCAGTTCTGTTAGAAGTTTGGAGCCTAGCAGCAGTGGGAAGAGGTGTGTGCATACTCTGGGCAGCTGAAACCTCTGGGGAACAGACGGAACCTTCCACCTGGGAAAAAAGAAATAATCCAGTTTTCACAGGTATGTCTCAAAAGGCTCAAAATTTCGGACAATTCAGACATACATATATATGCATCAGTGAAACATTCAGGGATATACGGGGTAACACAAGGTTTTCTGGAAAGGGAATGAAATCTCCCCATTGGAAAAACTAAGAAAAGCTTTAGTTTGTGGGAAAGAGAAGGAAATATATACAGCTTTATCTTACTGCTTTTGCCTGTTTCTGGATGCCCCCAATATTTGTAGTGGCAGCATACTGGAGCAGTTAACAGGTGAGCCTGACCTAAACAGCAGTTTTCACCTTCAATACATGATGGCAGCACCCAGTCAGATACTAAATTTCACTCATCTTTGCATTATTCCACTGCACAAATATTTTCTGGATTACAAGGCATACAATTCTTCCTCAAGTCAATATATTTTCAGTATGGACTAAATTCTACTCTTCAGGGTAGCTGGCATGATGCCAGGGGGGACTGGCTCTTCAGACTGCAGTTGTTTCACATTCGAGTAGTGAAGCACTCCACCATTCCTTAACAAGCATGGGAAACCCAGTATTTAGGACTTTCAAATAATTTTTAAATTTTTTACCACTTCATTTTCAGCTTTCCCTTTATTTAATTTTGTTCTGTTCAACTTTTTATTGGTTAGGAAATTACCATGTTTCACTTGCTTTTTTGAAATCTGCATCAGTTTTCTTGTATTTTAGTTTAGGCTAGTTTCCAGTTTTACTACTTTGGACCTTTTTGTTACCATCCAATGAAAGACAACACATTCAATAATAGTAGAATAAAACATATTTCAAACATCTAGCTTAAGCTGTTGAAAAATGAGATTTACAGGGATTAGTTACGTTGGCATCACAGACACGAGACAGGGTAATTTTGACTCGCCCGTGGCAACATGGCAACACAAATTTCACATCTAATCAGCTCATTCCTAGAAGCAGCTTTGTGCTAGGAATCGATCAGCTTGAAACCTTCAGGTCTGCTTCTTATTACTTCAGGACTTGACCAGGAAGTGCACTCAGGATACTTTTATTTATATTAATTCCTATGATTCTGCTGTTGCTGCTCCAGGCAATCCCTAGAAGCAGGTGTGATACAGTCTATTCTTTGACATGAACTGGATCATAACTGCCAAGATATGAAAAGAATTCTTCATCCCCTCCTAACATCTATTTCAGTGAAGTTTTTCCTCATTTTTTCTAACTTAATGGCCAACCAGGTATCAGATGAGGGAGGAAGGGAGGAAGGGAGGAAGGGAGGAAGGAAGGAAGGAAGGAAGGAAGGAAGGAAGGAAGGAAGGGCAAAGTAAAAATCGGCTGATTACTCCTTTGCTGCCTTTCAGGAAGATCAATCATACAGCATCTAAGAGAGAGGCATAAAGGGCACACAGGTTGAGAGATAACCTACCCTTGGGCACAGCATGTCTAAATGTAGTAAAAGCAGTAAAATTAATGCATACTTCTCTTTAAAGAAGTATGCCATTGCACTGAAGAGCCACAGCAAATATTCTGGCCTGGGATTCCTGCTCTGGTAAAGACTAAGTAGGAAACTGAGATATTCAGCTGTTGTAAAATGGCACAACACTGCTCACTCTCTCCCTCCATCACTCCCTCTCTCTCTCTCATTTTTTCTTTTTGTACAGTTTACTTCCTTTCCCCCAACTTTTCCCACATTGTGCAAATCCCTGGATACTGTATCAAATTATTTTTCTGACTCCATCCACAAATTCAAGCTTTTTTTAAGGCTAACCAATTATTTCTCTAAAATATGACTTAAAAAAAACCCATGCTGACCTTCCCCATTTTTAAGATAGAGTATCAAATTTTTTTGGTTTACAATTTCAGTAGGCTTTGCATAGAAGAAAGTCTTTATGGAGGACTGTTTGAAAAAAGAGAACTTTTCCTTCCCCTAGAATCACAGCCCACTTAAATGATAGATTAGACACCTATATTGACCAGTGAGGCAACATTGTGCTGGAGTTCATTGAGTTTCTTTAAGACTCTTGGATGAGGACCTAATAACTTATTTCTAACAAGTATTTTCTAGTTTCTTCTAAAACTTTCTATTTTGACAGGTCAGTTTAAGATGATCCCTAAGGCTCATGGCTTATTTAAAAAACACAGAAAAAGATGTCAGTATGGGAACCACACTCAGCTTCTCTGAAATGAATTTTGATGTAAAGAATTTAGGTTTGTGTTGTGGTCTTACCATTCTTGAGTACTGTTTTTGCACTTCATAACCCAATACTCCCCTTGGCAGGCTTCTGAAATGTTCAGAACTTTTTTTTTTTGTTTTTTTGCCTTAAGTGAGGTTCCTCTAAATTGTTTTTGGCTTGCTGTATTATGGTTTAACATTTTATTCATCCATTTATTCTGTGAACTGCTTCATTTTCCATTGACTAACCCCTGAACTCGCTGATAGCTTATGAGGCAGCAGTAAAACTGAAGGACTTGCAGGTCATTTCTCTACGGAGCACAAAGTAGAAAGAGCAAAATGACATTATTTTCTCACTTCAATTTATACGCTATGCTTGAAATGATGAACATGTAACTAATCCAGCAGACAGAGGCATAGTATGTTTCAGGTTGGAGGGGACACCGGGAGGTCCCCAATAGCAGGGTGAGCTCTGAGGTCAGAATAGATTGGTCAAGGATTTATCCAGTCCAATTTTCAATACTTCTAAGGATGGTGACTGAAAAACCTCTCTCGGAAACCTGTACCTGACTGTCCTCAGGGGAAAAATATTTTTCCCTGTATGCAGGTATCTTCTGACCCCTGTCCTCCTGCCACAAAATTTGATAACCTCCATGTAGGCAATGGCAAGCTGCCAATAAGTCCCTCCCCATAAAAGTTGCCTCTTATCCAGGCTGAACAAGGCCAGTTCCTTAAGCCTTTTCCCATAAGTCGTGCTCCAACTCCTTGACCATCTTGGTGACCTCCACTGAACTCTCAGTCTCAAGTTTTCCAATGTCTCGTTTGGACTCACTCCAGCATGTCCTTGTCTCTCCGAGGAGGAGGCCAGCACTGTGCCCAGAATGCCAGGTGTGTGTTCCCTGCAATGCTGGACAGGGAAGGATCCCCTTCCTCAGCCTGCTGGCCACACTCTGCCTGGTGCAGACCAGGAGGCTGCTGGCCTTCCATGCTGCAAGGGCATACTCCTCCTCACTGTTCCTTTCTCCTATGCAGATACTGAAGATAGACAGAAATAGCTGCAAACAGACCAGAGTGGTCAGTCAGTGCCTTTTCCACTTGCACAACCCAGGCGTCTTGAAGGAATGAGAAATTCACTTGCTGAATCACTTATTTCTAAAAAGAACAACATCACAACTAACAAGAAGCATTTTTTAAGATGTAGCTGCTTATTCAGCACTGCTACAAGAAACTTCCTTTGGAACGGACTGATGATACGATGCTGTACAGACTATAAATTGTCTTTACCTCCCAAACCCTGCTAAGTCCCCTGTGCCAGGCTCTCACCAGGGTCTAACCCACAGTACCACCTAGTGGGAGACGCTGATACGACCGTGTCCATCCCAAAAACGCTCTGAAGACATCGTCATTTCTTCCCGATCCCAGCACGCAGAGAAAAGTGTATGAAAATCCTCTTAGGCGCGGCAATAGTACCATGAGGAGAACTCACCTTGCCGGGGGCTGAGACGAGTCAGACAGCCCTGAAGACGAAATTGCCTATCTGAAGCACTTCAGAAGCATGATTACTAGTTACTTTTTCCAAGGGTGATCTGTTGAAAAGATCCATATTTGCTGCTCCGAAAAATCAAGTGGATCTAACACTGGGGGAAAATGATGAAGAATACATCTAAGACTTCTTCTGAAGAGAGCCAGGACAGCTTTCTCTCTCCTGAGATGCAACTCCTCAGTAGCAACTCTGACACTTGTGTAGAAACTGCTGTCAGTTAGAGTACACAGATCTGACATCCACCTAGGGCACCTGCTCACTGCAGTTCAGGCAACTTCCTTTACAGGATCACCGAGCAGGAATGAAAACCACACAGGGTATTGACACTGTCCTCAAATGACAGGTGCTCTCAGTAATTTATGTGTTGGACAAGACACTGCAATGCAGACGGCTTTGATGAGGAAAAAGAATAGCAGCATATTCTAACACAATCCAAATTCTTGTATTGACTAGCCTGTCATACCTACACAGCCATTCTAGAACTGGCCTGTGTAAAGATTTCTGGATATTCTATTGTGATTATTTCTGTGCTACAATTAAGCCAAATTAATTCAAGTTTAAAAAGGAAATAACCACCTCAATTTCCACAAAGATCATATTCTATGAACTATTCCTGAGGCCAACTGCAGCCTAAGAGTAATTATTGTGAAGCTGTTTGAAGAAGGAACACCAATTTTGCTCCTTGATTTTCTAAAACAGGCCAGTGAAAAGTCTTTCTGTTTGCATCAAACATACAGAGAGTGAAAAAATCCTTTTCTGTTGCTTTCTACATATCTTACATAAAGGTCAAGAGAACTAGAAGTAAGAAATATAGATCCTACAGACTGGCATTTCTTAAAGCACATTCATTTGGTGAGCTCTGCTGTAAGGAGCTTCAGTATCTGAAATGAAAATCAGATCCAGGAGATGGGGCTGAGTTACACAGCCTCACGAGTCAGAGGCCATGAGCTGAGGTGAAGGAGGGTGGCCTCTCAGGCATATGGGCAGCTTCTGATCTACAAAGAACTCCAATGCATTGATGAAACAGCACACCTTCAGACAAGAACAGAGCCTAAGAACTCACAGAGGCTGAGCTTGGTTTCTACAATGTGACCCACTCTTTATTGGTCTTGAGACTCTCCCACATGTAGTTTCTTACTCACATCTTCCGTTTTCAAAGGATGAAAAATGTAAAAATTAAAGGGAATTAAAAATACCTATGTGAAACTTCATATGGAAATTTCTAGCCCTGGTAAAGGCTGCACATTTTTATTATGGTAACCAATATTAAGTATAATTTATGCAAACTCATTTTTGTCAATGAAAGACAGTCTATCAGTTTAAGAACTCATATAATTCATATTTGATGCTTTTGAGCATGGAGTTCAGGTTATTCCCCCTTCAGCTCTAACAAAGATATAGCTGTTTGGGGACAAATTACTGCTCTTCTGAGTATTGGTCTCTGAAAGCTGAAATAAAGAAACAGAGGGGAAAGACAATTTGCATCACCAGTTCTATTTATACTCAGCATAACTTGCATAACTTGCCTTTCACTGCTGCATTTGGATTTTAGCGAAATGCTAAAAATTTTCTGGGGAAAAATCCTAAGTCAACTTGACTTAGCACTAAAACATGTGAAGTATTCTATCAACATCATAGCTCTTGTTTCCGAAAGGCTGTTTACCCCAAATAGCAAAAAGTGAGTCTGACTCTTCAACAAACATGCATTCTGTTTGGGCACACAGCATGCTCTGTGACAGTATTGCAGTGAATTTGTTAAATGCACCAAACAGCACGTCTTCCAATGGATGACAGCATCAATATCTCACACAAAATTGACTGCTGTAAGGTGTAAAAGAAACTGTTTCTTTTCAAATTCATAATAAATGCATTTGTAAAAAAAATGTATGTTAAAGACACTCAGATATGACTTTATAATCTTCATTATTTTCAAAGGTTTTGTTACTCGTTTAAGGTTTTTTCACTTTGCATTTTGTCACTTTGATTTCTGTTGATAACAATTAGCACTTACTGAATTTATGCCTTTCTCAAGTCTTCAAAAGAGAGTGTTTAGACAGTAGTAATGTGTGTTTTCTAAGATCTCTTTAGATACCTCTTTTTAGTCTTACAAGTTCCTACGCCCTTGAAACTGAATAGCAGAACAGACTCTTACAAACCTTAGTCAGACCATTAAGGCATTCCTGATGTTTTTATTTCTGGTATTTCCTGATTCATACTACTCAATGGCCTATGCATGTGATACAGTTGCACTTTGGTGACAATAAAAACTCTACAGTTCTGTTTTTACTGCCAAAAATATAATTCCTATGATCTAGAATAGCAGTTACCTATAGTATCTTTCATTTAGATTACAACATTGGGTGGAAAGAAAGCACATTCTACAATGCAAATAGACAATACATATCAAGGAACAGCTGAAAAGTGATGCCTTTTTCCTCTTTAGGTCATCTGGGAGCCATCTAAAACATGAGGGTTATAACTCCAGTTATGAGAAGGAAAGATTAGTGAATCACTTAAACAAAATAAGCATCAAACAAACTGCTTCATATACTGTGAGTGTAATATACAGCTCCCAAGGTTTGGGGTTTTTTAGAGATGGTAATATTACATAATTTAAAATCTACTAGATTTCAAGCTGAAAAATTAGCTGGACATTTAAGTCAGTTTTTTGTCCTGTGCTGAAAAAAATAAAGACATCAAGACACCTAGGAAGAGAGAGCCTTTCACGTCTGTAACAAAAATCAGTCTCAATGGGCTCCCACAGGACCTCTGTCCAAATAAAAATATAACTCAATGCTCCAGTTATAGCTAAACATTAAGAAGGTTGGGTTTTTTCATATAATTCAGGGAAGGTCCTAGAAAGAGCAGAAGCAAACAGACAGTTCTAGTAACGTGAAAGGGCTCTAAACTGAGAAGACAACCAAATAAAATGAGATTTAATCAAGCTGGCTAAGAGAAGGCACTCTGACAGAAATGCATGAAGGCATATCCTGGGAACAAAACTCCTGATGCTGTGAGCTGAGAAATAATCCACAGTTCTAAATCCATGTGAGTAGTGGATGATAGAAGAGGTAACAAACCTCCAGAGACTGGCCAGTTCTGAGGGGTTAGGATACAGACGTGTCATCAGTAAGATACTGAATCAGTTCCTGACCCTGAAAAAGAAATACAGTGTGGTAGGTCTGGAGGAATCTCTTTTCTGTCTGTTCTTTGTGATAGCATCAATATCTGTTTATTAGTAGGATCAGTAAAACTGAATATATAGCAAGAGGAGACTTCAAAAGAGAGACTTTAAATAATAATTGTATGTATCTTGGCAATATGGAAGGCATTTTGAAGCTTACAATGAGGGGAAAAAAATTTTAAAAAACAAAACATGAAAATCCCTGCAATATTCTACTAATGAAATTTTTCAGGATTTCTACCACTCATTACAGTACATTTTTATTTCCCATTACAAGCAAGTTGGGTCATCGAAGCCATCTTCTACATCTCTGGTCTTTACTTTCTGTGCAAGGTAGATTAAAATAAGATGTATTCTTTTCCAGACATATTTGCCCTAACTCAGCTCTGAACAGCTGAGTATCTCTATATTTCTCTACCTGCCTACAAAAGAGAAGCTGGAATTCATAAGAGCCAGTAGATCCCCCAGTATTGAGATATACAATAGCTGAAATCCAGTCCAGAGCATGAAAATGTTGGATCCAAAAGGGAAAGTTGCAGCATGTTCTTTACACGTGCCTATGGGAATTAAAAGCATGCCCTCTGCAAAACTTTTCATCTCCAAGACAGTCTAGCATGGCAGAATATTTTCTCTGGAAAAGTCATCCTCTAAATCCTCACAGAGCTTGTACACAGATTTACACAAGTGCTTTTGTTCTGATGGAGACTTTGCAATTTTTTCCAAAATTTTCTTCAGAGACCTTTTTTTTCAAATTTGCTACCTTTTTACTCTTCAGTGAATCAGGGTGAAATATATAAAGGAAGATGTGGCAATTATCTGAAAGTATTCAGTCTATCCTGCTTTTAGACAGGATTTAATTTTAAAAATGTATGTGCAATTGTATCAAATCATTTTAGGGCAGCTTTTTATTGGAAGAACAGCTAAAATGGAAAACTTTCCAAATAGCAACAAAAGACCAAGCTTAAGGCATGAACAACAGAGAAGAAGAGAGAAAAACACTTTCTTCTGGATGTTGACCTGGAGATAGGGCCAGTCTTTTCTCTGCTTTCCTTCACTCTTCCTTAAACCATCTATGGAAAATATCAGGAAAGTGAAGATAGTCTTAATTTAAATACTACTTCAAAATGAATATAAAATCTCTCAGATGTATCAGAGCCAAAGCATCTATTTTGTTTTCCAAGCAAACCAAGAAAGTGCATTTTTTACCTTTGGCTTTTAAAAATACCTTCATGAGGTGTGTAATTCCAGTTAAAAATTAGACACTTTCAATTGTTATGCTGAGACATCAGTAATGCTGCTTCCTGCTGGATTTTGGGATTTTGTCAAATTGCACTCCAATGCTATGGCAGCATCCTAGCATGATACATCATGGAACAGTGAAATCAAACTTAGGTATCCTGCACTAAGAACAAGATTCCAGGCATTTCTCACATCACAGACTAGAAGCACTACTACATCCCTTTGTTATTCATTTAACAACTGGATGGAAATTTTTTTTTTCCCTAAGGAATTGTTTGGTTATTGTGGGCCTCTATGTGCATATTTTTACTGGAATTTAGTACAGTTTCATAACTTTTTTTTCAGTAATTTCTAGATAATACCCATGATAGTAGTCTAGCTTTGTAACTCCACATGAATTTGTAACTCCACATGAAGTTCATGAAAGTCCTATTATTTACTCCTATACAAAGAAATATAATTACAAGTAAAATATCATTAAAAGAGATTGAAACATTTATCTTAACTCTTATCTTCAAATAAAACACTAAATTTCAGTTAAAAAAGGTAATTTTCAATATTTTATTTTATTAAATAACAGAGGCATATGAATAACAGTTCCAAAAGGATAACAAAAAAAAAAAATCAAAGAAAAAATGCTGATTTAATTTCAACAAGTTCAAGAAAGAAATACAGCACATTACAATCTAGAGAAACAACTCAAATTAGCAGTTTGATGAATAGTGCCATATTAATTTTTACAATATCCCACAAAGATACACTGAAGTTGTATCAAGTAAAATTACTTGAATATATCTTAAAAAAATAAACAGGAATTAATAAACTGTTGCTTTAAAAAATATAAAAGCAATGAATCTAAAGTTCTCTTTTCGTAAGCAAGAAATTACATGTTTAAATGTCTTTTAACTTCATGAGTTAGCACAGTTTCAGATTACTGATTTTTTAAAAATAAAGCAGCACCACATTGAATCCACTGGTCTTGGTTTCCTCCACAAGGTACATCAATATTTGTCACCACACGGTCTCTCTCCACACTAGTGTAGACTGGTAAAGATATGCATTCCTCTGGAGAATATGGACCATATGCATCCTGCCAACAAACAAGCACTTGGTTAGCACCTAAAAAGACAACAAAACATGAGAAAGCAATAATCTCCACTGGTATAGTATCTAAAGCTAAGATACTTTGGACACTGCCGCCTTGGACAAGGAAGTCTTCATTAAGAGCACTAAGGAGAAGGATTACCAAGGAAGCAGAGACTTCAGAAAAAGTGCTTGTTTGGTAACTCAAGGAAGTACATAACAGGGGTGATCCTATGAACTACGTATAAAAATCTTCCTTCAGCTAAAATCCTCCCAAAAATCACACGTCAAAAGTGTCTGCAAACCAGGGCAAGGGACGTGCTCAAGCTTCCTGCAGGGAGAAGGCTGCTTAGGAGTCCCTGTGCTGAAGTGTAGGGAG
The DNA here is from genome assembly GCA_013396875.1 of Vireo altiloquus. Lineage (NCBI taxonomy): Eukaryota > Metazoa > Chordata > Aves > Passeriformes > Vireonidae > Vireo > Vireo altiloquus. Next base: position 154,986 of record VZRF01014340.1, on the reverse strand, counting down.
CAGCTATCCTGGCAGGCTGGAGTTCAGCAGTGACCCCACAGCCCCCTCCACCCCTGCAGCAAACCCTGCCCTCCTCCTGGGCCACAGCCCCTGGTGTGATCCGAGATACCTGCAAGCACCCTACTGCAGGAACTACAATCCAAATAATCTTACCCCACATGTTCCAGGCTACTTTATGGAACTGCTCCTCTCTGCTGTCTGTACCACAAACTGTCTTGGATGCAGTTTCCTCCTAGGGCTTTGCATGGGACATTGCCCATGTGTGTGACCACAGAACTGAAAAAGTTCTGAGAAAGCTCAAAGACTCAGTCTAGACTTCCTACAGCAGGTAATTCCAACCCATGATGTATCTAGTTACTGCAAATAACTCAGGGTTTGATTCAACTGATATATATTAAACATGTTTTCCATCACACTGAAAATGTCCCTTCCTGCCAACAGGAATATGTCAGAAGATTTTCAAGAATCAAATAACAAAGCAGCACACTTGTCAGAAAAGAATTTAAAATAAAAATGAGTGTCATTTTAACTCAAATCACATCAAATTTGAGTTAGTGATGCTCCAATATTAGAAAATAACTAAAAACAGAAAAAGAAAACATGCAAACAATAACTGTCCCAAGTACTTTGCATTGCATGTCAAGTGTAAAACCATTACTGAAGAATTTTGTTGTCCCTTTTGAAAATCAACTTCCAGTCTTTTGGACATCAGTGTTTAAATCCTTGCAGAAGATCTATGTGCAGCAATATTTGTATAGAGTAACTTAATAATCAGGAACTCAGCTGTTCTCAGAAGGATGGTACTTACCCCATTTATCCCTTGGTTAACACTACTGAAGAAGACAAAATGCTGGCCAGTCTGACAGTAAAATGTTAATCAGAGAATTTAAGTTTTGCCAAATCTGGGAGCCAGAAGTTGGCCAGTCTGCCATCAAAGACCTCTTTTTACACTTTTTAGGGGCAAAATATCCTCGTGCCTTTCTCAATCCCACTGATGTTTCAAGGAATTACATTATTGTAGGATTGAAGCCATTCTGGGGAAGTCTTTTTGAATGACAAATCCTTACGTCCTTGGCTTAAGTACAGTCCAAAAATTCTGTTTGTCAGACTGCATCAAACACAGTTCCAAACCCCTTTAGTGACACCCTTCACAGCATGGGATCTATCAGTGGATTAAAACTGGAAAGGACCTTCACAGTTTAATAAAAACAAGCACCATGTTAGTAGCTCAAAATATTCTGTTTTGAGCACTGCAGCATTTTGAGGGAGTTCTCTCAGAGAATTCCTGTAGGCTACTTTAAGTTCGGTTGAAAATTACTTCAAAGCATTACATTATTCATATATATTTTTGCTCACTAGATTTCAAAAATCTATTTGTGAAGAAAACAAATTCAAAACCTAAGAATCCTAAGACAATATGTTCAATTTTATGAACTCTTCTCCTAAGAAGAGGTAAAGAAATTAAGAGAAGTGAATGATATCCAATTCTGCTTTGGGTTCGGAGCACAGTATTTGATTAGAGTCAATTTTTAGAGTTATGCTCACGGCAAAACAACTCACAAGGGTAGACCATTTCACAAAAACTCTACTTAAAGACACTTAGTATTTTAAATCCAGGCAGTTGACACATTATGGACTATGTTTTATGAGAATTATACTTTTTTCCAACACAAAGACGTCAGCTGCTACTCATTTCAAATATAAATACATTTGAAAAAGTTTAATTCATGGATTATCGAAGTATCTAATTTTTTAATTTTATAGATAAAGCTCTCTGCTGATTTAACGTATAACTTCTGGATCTTACCTTTGGAGTTTAAAAAATACATTCTTATTCAGAAAAATAAAAAATCTGTTTTATTTCGAACACAAGATTAATGTTTATCAGAACAATGGGAGGACTACTTACAGTTCTCATTTTCCATGTGTTTCCTTTTGGTGTTACCATGGAAAACCACACATATTGCCATTCTCCACCATCCACTACTGAGCCAATATATTAGAATGTCTCGCAATTCTGTATTTATCCCATGCACCACCTCTCAAGTAAATTAGAAATCCTTTTATTTATCAGCAAAAACCAAACTCTGTAAATACTGAAGAACTGAAAATTCTTTCGCTGGTCAACTTTGTAAGAGGTTTTGTGATGTTTTCCATTTCTGTCCTTTTTTTAAAATTTTCAGTATTTTCTTTCCTAAGCAAGCTGGGAGCAATGGTGCAGACGGTGGCTAGCATTTACTTCTGTGATCAAGACCTAAATCTGACCTTTGCACTTCTAATGCTGTACTATAATACAATGCTATATTTCCACTGCTGGAAATAACGAGAGAAAAAAGAATTTGGGATACAGCAGTGTGTTAGCAATGGAGCTCTTGCACAGCATCTATCACAATATGCAACAAAGGTCATCATTGTCATTATTTATCCTAATTAATAAACTCAATTCTAACTGAAATTTCAACTTTTTTTGGTCCAGTGAACTTTTTTCTTTGACAGTCTTCTAACCAAACACAGCTTTCTTAAGAGATAACTCTGCTGAGTTATGTGGCCTGCCAGATAATAATCTCCTACAGTTAATAAATTTATCTGCCTGGTGAGCTAATTTCTACAGGACAGGATAAAAGTTGACATTTTTCTTTATATATAAATATACTGCTAATTTTATTTATTGTGATAAAGATGCAGGGAGAAAGCTGCATCTGCTCCTACTTCTCACTTCCTACATTTCCACTTAATTTTTGGTGTGGTTTTTTATGTCCCTGTGCATGGGTGTACATGGGGCTCTCCTCACCTTTCTCTCCCAGAGTTAGTGGTCTGGGCTGTCTCTAGAGTCAAGCCTAGACACCTTGATCCCAGCTACCTTCTGATGGGATGGGCTTCGTGAATGTAGCTGGGATGAATTCAAAAATAAGCAATTTTTTAGTTAAAAGACACGTCCTTGAATACATTCTATGTGACTTCTTGCACTATTTATCAGTGATTGCTATGATAATTGGAGGACAGAAGCTGTAACAGTTTTTACTGTTTGGATTACTTTGCTTTCATCTTAAAATCTGCAAGCACTGGCATATTTTTAATTAGTTTAAGTAGGGGAAAGGCTTTCTTTGCTTACAGCTCACATAATATTCTCTCTTTTTTTTATTGCCACTGCATTTTACTTTAATATTTAAAAGGCAAAGAAAATATATTCTAGAAGTGAACTACCAAACACATGTATACATTTACTACATACAGGTTTGAAAATATGCTAATGTTTTTTAAAAGAAAAATAAAACAAGGATGACTGAAATAAAGCCCTTGCCTTCATCTAAGCAATATAAGCTAAAGAATATTTACAAAATTATAATAAGTTTCTGTTTTAAATAAACTAACTGTTTTTCCTAGTAAAGACTGGGATTTTTATTTTGAAATGAAAGGAAAACAGGTCAGCAACATCATACTGAAAAGCTACTACAGAAAAAAATCAAATTATGGGTCTTGAAAGTTTAGGGCTTTTAATAATTTAGTACCTGTGGAATCCAGGCCATGTAACAAGGGAGAACAGATGACACACTGGGAGAATCATGCAGATTTTCTGAGAGTCGATTTCCATCGAAACGACAACCTTCCAGTTGTAAGCCACTGATCTGCCATGGAAATATAAAATATTCAAACATAAAGAATAGACTTAAAATGCCAATAATGATTACATTGTGCTTTAATAAATGATGAACCTTTTTACTGTGACCAAGTTTTTAAATAACAGGAAATTAATTATTGTTATGTTCTTTGTGAGAATAGGAAACATGATTTAAAAGCAAGATCTGGACCACACTTCGGTGTGAACTTCCTCTGATTTGGATTCACATTCTTTGAAATGTTGGAGAAAAATACCTGTAAATATCATCAATTATGAAACTGCAGTTGCCTGGCATTAGATTAATGGAATTATGATAGCAACAGCCAAGTTCACAATCATTACAATGTCTAGAAGAAGAGAAGAACAATCACTGCAATAAGCATGACTTCCTGCTTGGAAGTCTGAGCACAGCTTTCAAAGAATGGAATGTGCAGTTACACAGCTTCAGCAGAGGCAAACAAAATATACTGAAATAATATGAGAGAAAATCTTATTTAACAAACCCAAGATTTCTTAGACAAATTTTTGTTTGGTAAAAAATTAAATAAGAATCACAGCTGCTACTTTAAGTAAGTATGCAATGCTTCATATGCAACATGTTTCAAGTGTTTTCTTTTACTTAAGTCATTTCAGCCTCTGAATTACATGTTCTCTTTTTTCTTCCCTGGAGCCTTCCATAAGTTAGTGACAATGATATCTATTCTGGATTTCTTAAAAAAAAATTCAATTTTTGTTGATCATTTTATTTTCCCCAGTACAAATAATACTAGTTACACTACTACTACTACTACTTGTTATTTTGGCCTGCTGAAGTGAGAACTTCAGTTTTAACCATAATAAAATTTAACTCAATAATAACTTTCATGCAGCTTTTCAAAAGGCTAACTCTCCAGCTGCAGAAGCTCTTTAACAGAAGCTACCATCTGAAAATCATGTCTGTTATACTATCATACTGAAGCACTGAATTAAATTTATCATGACTGAGGATGGCTTTCACCAAATGCAAGGTTCATAAAGCAGTGCTGGAATTAGGAAATGCATAATTGCTGCTGGAAATGGGATGAGTGACCACATAGCCAAAATGGAGAAGAATATAATTTTTTAATGTACTTTCCCTTGCAAGAAATTTTAAAACATCTACCAGATTGCAAAAAGGGGTTGAAGTATGATGTTACAATGAAGATCAGTATCATAGAAGATATAGTGGATATAATTTGCTTAGGTAATTTTAGTATTCTAAAATTATTTATTTGACACAAAAAGATGGAATTAAACAGTAACACACGTGGGCTTACTGTGATGCTTGAAAAGCAATGCTTTCCTCTCAGGTGTTAGGGGTTTTTCATTAATAATATATTAACTGTAAACTAGCTAAGATAACATTTTTCATTTTTAATATCTAATTATTCTTTTAATTGTAGAAAGGCATTACAGTCTTCAAGAATTTGCTTCTTTAAACTCATATTTCTCTTTTAACGCTTAGCTGGGGGACTCTTCCTTACAATGTGAAAGATGCAGATGTACATACTCTAACATGAAAAAAAATTGTTATAAAACATGGCATTTAAAAAGGACATAGAACAAAGCTGTCTGGTTTCCCTTGGACAGATAGTAACCAGAGAAGTGACAACGTTCTGTGGAGCAATCTGTGCTCCTTACAGACTAGGACTTACAGTGAAAACACCAAAACTGGGTATAACCTGAACCAAAACAACCCCAAATGCAAAGTTCAGAGTAGACATTTTGTCTAACTTTCACAAATTATTATAACAAGTCCTCAGTGAAATGAATTATATTTTTCAAACTTTCTATCTGAACCTGCAAAAACTCTTTTCATCCTTCAACCTCTTGTCAAAAGTTTAAGGTCCGCTCTTCATTATCAGAGTGTGACACTATTCTCACTTCCGCTGCCAAGTTTGTCATCTCTTCAGGTATGTTGCTTTTAAGGTTAATTAAGTGTTAACATTTGGTATTTTGCCCCACTTCTTTTCAAACTCAAAAACTCTAAATGCAAAGAGATTTTGTAAAAAGCTGGCTTTAGGCAGAAAAGCTTGGTGTCAATAATCTTTAATGATAGCCTATATATATTCCAGTGCCACTTCTGTCTTGAAACAACAAAAATTATGAATAAAGGTATCCTAAATGGCACAAAAGGAAGGAAGTTTTACTAATGAACATATAGAATCTTAAACATAGATTTCTTCCTACTGCTCTCTCTTGTCAAGGTGATGCCTTAGGTTTTAACTTTTATATTTTTCAAATCCTGTACTGCTAGTGTAACTCTGAAGTTTCCTGTACCTTGTTAAGTGCTGTTCTCTCATGCTCACGCAGACATAACAAAGCCTCTCCTGCTCGCTCTCCAAGGACACCCAGACCATCCTAGGCCCAAGAACTGTAAACCTTCATCTTGGGGAGAGGGGCAAGCTTGGGGAAATTCCATCATTGGCTGGGTTCTGGTTGGTGAATTTATGCTGATATCAAAGTGTGAAGAACTTGTGACCTGTCATCCATTTTGGGATCCACTGAGGCAGGACCCTCTGGGGCCCAGAGTGTACATCTGAAGGCCTTTCAAATAAATACCTCATTCATTCCTTTATTCCTGTCTAGTCTCTGTTTCCAGGTAGCCATTTAAGGCATCAAAGGCCTCATACTTAAGGCCTCATTTTATTACATGCAAAAGTCCTAGATTACATTTTATGTCACTACAGTTCTGACTGAAAGCTTTCAAAGCTCTTCCTTACCCCTATCAAACAAATATTAGAAAGAATAATCTCCTACGTTATTCTTTCCATCTTTCTTGTTTTCTGCAGGGAATATTTTTAGGAAGTTTAGTTTAATAGATAAGCTTGGCAAAGTTATTGCAGGAAGATTGGTCTGATTAAGAGGTTTTACAGTTTATTGCTAGGGTGTTCAAAGGTCTGGCCATCCTGAACATCTCTGAAAGAAATTTCTATAGAAGTGGGTCACCTATTGAAAAAACTTTTTACTGTACATTTCTTCTTTTGATATTGGCAGTCCCTTTGACATTACAGTTATGCAAAATAATACCATTTGATATCCTGGAAAACTTCAACCAATGGTAAAAACTCCTTTGATGATTAAGACCGAATTTTTGCTTTGATTCAATATTAAGTCATTAAGAAAAATCCCAACAATACCAGAACAACATACTTTCAGACACCATTTGGCTGAGTGCTCCCACAGCCATGTTTTCATTTCTATAACTAAAAGTATAGAGAAATTACAAGTACTATGAAAAACATGAATTTCACAGCATCTGTAATATAATCATAGTATCTTTGAAACTCAGCAGAGAGTAATGGCAGGAGTTGACCATAATTTTTAATTCTTAGAAAGAATTTGGCAGTTCACAGCTTTGGTACTAGTTTAGGTTCAAAAAAGTAATTTTCACACATTCCAGACTATGTTTCTTTATCATACCTTTGTAGAAAGTGTGCTGATACCATGGTCCAAAGCATGTCTCTTTCCAAATTTCAAATTCAACTCTCTGCAACAGATTTTCCTTTACTAATTAATGCCATAATTTCCCATGGAACGATGCAAACTGCAGCAGACTTTAGGAAGTCATATTTTCACTTCATTACCTCTACATGCCTCCATCATCAAGACCTCTCAGGATGCCTTATAATAATGTATCTTATCTGTCGGTTGCTAAGAGTACAGTTTTGATACTAACACTCATATTGTGAATTTGAGACTTTCAATAATTTTTTTTCACTATTTATATTAAGTTCTACCCAAGGCCATATTCCTTACTACCTAATAAGTCGCTTTCTATGTTTCTTCCTTTTTTTCACTCTTTTCTACAATACAGAAAATGGAATGCCAAAAGGAATGACTACCTGCTTTTGTACGACAGCACAATCAGTGCACAAAGCAAACAGAAGAGAAGTATTTGCATATCAATATGTGATTATAGGGCAATAGCCATACATTTTCAGTACCTTTTGTTAAAGTCAATCCGGAGTGATATTAAAGAAGGTGTAATTTCATACAGATTGATTCTAAATCAAATATTAATCACCTCCTACTAGAAGAGATCCACTCAACATAATACATCTAAACCATTACCTGAATTAACACTGATAATTTAACACCTGATTTGATAATTCATACAGACTTAGGTGTGTGCTTGCCCTGATTGAGTGTTCCTCTGTCTACTTTGTAGTTTCACTGACAGTATTAGCACTGCATGCTTCTAATTTAAAGATGATCACAGGGTAAATTATTTGTATTTTTAGGCATAGAAAGATCAAATATCTACAACTGCTGAAGCTCGATGCCATTTTTTAAAATGACAGGAAGACCAAGAAAGCATTTTCATCATTCAGATTGTAAAGAGATCTCCTTCTTCTTTTCTTTCTCACAGAACAAATTCTAAGCCATCAATGCCTTTTAAAATTAAAGGTAAGAAAAGATCTTGAAGAAATGTCTTCAAATCCTAACTGACAGTGTTACTAAGAAAGTTACACAAAGTATGTGTGACTATCAGGTTTAAATTAATCTGCATTCCTACTTGTGCCAATCCTTCAACAAAGACATTCTATTAGGCTTTTATATATGTATTAGTTCAGGGACCTGAGCAGGACTCTCCCAGACCCTGAAACAGAGTCCCCCAACTCTGTGAGTACAGATTCAAGTCTCTTGGTGGAATTAGTTACATAAAATGAAATAACATCATTAGGATCGAGACTGACAAACCTCGGCATAGCCTATAGCGTGGTCTGGTTCCTGTAGGGGAGTCTGGCAAACTCCAGTTTCTGATTTAGGTGGGATAAAACAAGGTCCCAGCTATCTCACCACATTATGTGTTTAAGGACCTATCTGCTGATTGAATTTTTTTTTGAGTTCTCAATTGGAATAGCTTCTCATTCAACAAGGTTAGCCTGAATTCTTGAAACTGCAGATACAACATTTACCAGTATAAAAATTCATACTGCTCAGGTGAACCAAGTTTAATGTGCAATCCAGAGGATCTTTATCAAATAAGACACATTTTAGAGAAAGATTTTTCTGAATAGATGACATTTTTATGCCCTAGTTACAGTCCATGTGGTATTTAGCTTTACTAATGGAAGTTTCTCCTCAGTTCTCCATGAGCATGAGGAAAGACTCATGGTAGGGAAATCTAAATTAGCATTGCTAAGGGTTCCAAAGCCTTTCTGTTCATCAAAGATTAAATGGAGCAGCGAAAATACTAACGAATACTTACTAATAGATAATCAATTATTATATCTCTTACAGAGGAAAAGATAATATTCAAATCAAGTGAAGAAACTTGACAGGATTTTTATGTTTTGCTAAAAATAACCACTCACCTAACTATTCCTGGGGCAGAGAATTTCCTCTCAAACAAAATTCTCTTTTGATTTTCAATCTCTCTAAGAACATGACACATTCTTGTAAAGCAAAAGACTATACACATATACACTTTTTTGCCTGTATATGATATAGACTGCTAACAGTGTACTTTAACTAGTAGTGCCAAAAATTTACCACATATATTTTCACACAGCAAAACATTTTAAACTTCAGTTAGAAGTTTAATAAAAACTGGAGTACTGTTACAAAACTCTTTTCTCTCATTCTTTATTTGCCAAGCAGCTATTTCAATCTGGGAACTGTAAAATATTGTGATTTTCTTAATATATGAATATACTGAGATAACATTATTCATTCAGGGAGTTGAGATACTTGACATTGACTTCTGACATTTTTCAAAAACATTAGGATGGTTTTGAAGAAATTCAGGCTTTTATAATCTGCAGTTGACAGCCAGCCTACCAGAATGACTGGTCTGAGATGTGAAACTCAGTTTTGGCTTATTGCTATGGGTTCAGAGGTCTTGGCTGAATCTCTAATCTCAGACCATGGTATTTGCAGGCTCCAGGGTTTGTCATGTACCAGTTTTATTCCAAGCCCTAAAAGTCCCTTGGTTTATTTATCCCCAGGTTCCCTATCTGCTGCTCATGAAATGAAGCAGACAACCATTACTCTTACTTAAATAGCAAAATAAAAGAATCCTCAAAATTACATTCTCTAGTTCCAAAAGGAATTAATTCAACAAAGTTCAAAAGACTGCACTGTATTTAGGGCAGATTGGATGATTACAGTTATCTTTACTGGTCTTACAATATATCAATATTTTAGGAGTATGAAATCTTACATATTATGTAATAATAATTTTAGTGTCAGCAGCCACCCAGCACCCTAACAGCTCCCACAGCCTTGTGTCTGCCTGCATTATCAGACTAGAGAAGGTGCCCTGCCACTTGCCCTCTCTCTCGAGCCCAGCAATCTCGGCTTCAGCTGCACGTGGGCCCACAGTCGCTGCTGAGTGCCCTGCATTGGGCACAAGCATCTCTGTGAGGACATGGCTTTGGGGACCATGCTCCATGCTGAACACAGAACTTGGAGCTGTGCAGGATTATTTTGGGATCAGCAGGAAGACATAGCACAGAAAACTTATTTTGTCAATTCCCTACAAAATTAAGTACAAAAATTAAGCACAGAGACATGTGTTGACCAAAGTGGCAGATGTACCTGGAATGTTAAGAAGTTAAATTAAACCATTTAAGGATTCATCTCTACTTTGCTGTCTAAGCAATTGATGCCTTAAATGGCTACCTAGAAACAGAGACTAGACAGGAATAAAGGAATAAAGGAGGTATTTATTTGAAAGGCCTTCAGGTGTACACTCTGGGCTCCAGAGGGTCCTGCCTCAGTGGATCCCAAAATGGATGACAGGTCACGAGTTCTTCACACTTTGATATCAGCATAAATTCACCAAGCAGAACCCAGCCAATGATGGAATTTCCCCAAGCTTGCCCCTCTCCCCAAGATGAAGGTTTGCATTTCTACAGGGCCTAGGACGGTCTGGGTGTCCTTGGAGAGCGAGCGGGAGAGGCTTTGTTATGTCTGTGTGAGCATGAGAGAACAGCATTTAACAAGCTACAGGAAACTTCAGAGTTACACTAGCAGTACAGGATTTGAAACATATGAAAGTTAAATCCTAAGGCATCACAATCAGTGGTAACTTTATGGCTGTAGGCCTAACAGGTTATTAAAAATTGTTGGGTCTTTATCATATCAAAAACTATTCATCTTACAGTTTACTTTGGTTCACTTCCTTAGTAGTCTCCTTTCAGGGATTAAAGAAATGCTAACACGTAGCCTTAGACTTACAGATTTACATGTGTATTTCCTCTGGCTACAAGCCACTTGTCTTTTTGGACAAAAGCAAGACTTTAATGGAATTGTGTGGTAGTGTGCGTCAGAATTGGATCTTCAGTTGTCATCTAAGAGGTGGTTGAAGAAAATGGAGCAAGAATAAGCTTAACTTTTAAATGAGAACAGTGACTAGGGAGGAGAAAAACAATAACTGCTTTCCTTTTCTAATTTCTGTGGAATTTTTGCACTGCCATTTTTTGTAGCTGTATACTATTAACCAGCCTTTTTATCTCAGGCACTGTAATGTATATAGCTCAGTTTTCCAGAAAGTTTATGGACAGATGATTTGGACTGTACTGATACAACATCCTCATAAAATCCCAGTAAAATATCCTAGTAAAATACCTTAACTTGGAGTTTTCCTTCCTGTATTGGCCCTTTCCACGAAGCTGTAAATTTAAGGCTGTCCACTGAACAGCTCATTACTCTGCAATGGAAACACACACAGAGTAAATCTTACAGATGTGTAACAACAGAATACTCAACAAAAACCAAACCCAATGTATTTTCAATGTGTACCATATCATATTAAGTCTTACTTTCAAGAAACATACATCTCTAACTGAAAAAACATAACAATCAGCATTTAAACAAGTAACAGCTATTTTGCTTCAAGGCAAGAAATAAAAATAAGATGACTGATGACAGCAATTGGCATAACTTCTTGGATCTGTGTCCTGAAAATGAAAAAAACATCTTCACACATAAGGAACAATGGCACACTAGCACAAACAGGCACATTATTTTCCCCTCACCTTGCAGTCTCCTGGCGTAAGGCATTGAGAAATGTGTCTGGATGAAACAGCTCGGAAAGGTCAAGGGTGTCTGACAACAGTTTCTGTTTCTCTGCTTTTTCTACCCAATTCTAAAACAAGAGAATATTAAAAAAAAATTACAAGAAAACAAAAAGGAAAACAAGAAATCCTGAAATTATTACTTGATTTTTCAACACTTTGAGTTAATTATTGAGTATGTTAATTATCATGACTAATGAAAAATGTTTGTGTAAACATACTGTAACCTGAAGGATTAATATTAATTTCAACTATTTTAAACTGGAGAAAGGAAATGACCACCTTTTTAAAATATAAAGAAAAGGAGCAGCTTATGCGTAACATGACTCATCCATTCTAAATAAACTCATGCTTCATTCTTTTTTCAGTGCAGCTTACTTTGTAAAGTGAAAATTCATCATTTTACAGTGAAAATTATCATTTCAACAATTTTATCACTGTGGAAACCCTTTCACCTTTACTTACAGGAGAGTTTATGTTTTCCATCAAAATGGCTGCCATTACTGTCCTTGCTTTAATAAGTTCAAGAAAATAACTGCATTCCTTTAGGTTGGCTTTAAGATCATTCTTTTGTATAAATGACATATTATATTGAAGAAACACTTGATTTTCAATCTGCAGTTATAGTTTTTATAAGTACTTGCCAACAGGTTTTTTAAAATATCTCCTACTACTACATTGATGCTGCCATTTTTAGTATATTAGCTTGAGATGTGAATTCACTGAGTTTTTTATAAGATAAAAACTGGCCCCTCTTATACTTGGTAATTAATGAGTCTAATAAAGGTGGGGGGAATAACTGTCCTCAATTATCCTTACAGAGCACATGCCTCAACCTTGTTCCACTCTTTCTTACAGGCAGCTATGAAGCCCGTTGGGAGAAGCAAGCTTGGAATTTCCCACCAATGCAACACCTTACGTGCCAACATGAGAAAAGAGACACACACTGCACCCTGACACACACTGCACCCCTAAATTTAATCTTTATAAACCATGCATCCTAAGAAATGCAGTCGGACTTTGATCCTCAAAACATGAACAATCTCAGACTAAGGAATCTGCTACCTTCAGACAAGTTATTTAGATACCTGGGTTGTTATGCAATAGTCAACTCTCATAATCCTCTTCTGAAAGTTTTACAATGTATTTCTTCAGTATAATTTCTTTGTATGTTACAGACACAGTCCTGACTATGGCACTGTAATATGAACCTAAAGTCACTGAATAACCCACACTATAAGTAAGCTCTTCACAGAAAAATTAAGTATTCAAGGCCAGGCTGGATGGGGCTCTGAGCAACCTGGTCTAGTGGAAGGTGTCTCTGCCCATGGCACGGGGGTTGGAACCAGATGATATTTAAGGTACCTTCCAACTCAAACTATTCGGTGATTCTACAAATACTAAGCTAGAAACTAATCAGAGAATAAGATTCCACATGCTACCACTAAATGGAGAAAGATGAGCCCCACTCCTTTCAAAATACCTGCTCTCAGGAAATTATATAATTGCTGTAGTCACTGAATAAAAAATCTTGGAAGTTACACTCTCATCACACAATGCACCTGGCCAAGCACCCATATCTTGTTTAAAAAGGACTTTAGTGTATTGTTTGGACTGCTGACTGATTAATAACTCCATAGAGCCATTTTGGAAGTGACAAAATCATCTAAAATACAAGTACATACCACTCCGTGAGTTTTATTTTATTTTGGCAGCGTCACACACATCTCCATAATGTTTCCACCATGTTCAAGCCTTTAATCTATTTTTTTTTTATCTGCCATATCTCTGATTTTGAGCCTTCAACCCAAATGATCATGAATCAGTTTGGTGATTTTCGCTTTCCATTTCCATTAGGTAAATGTTAGGTTAATGACTTTTGTCTGAATGATTCTTTTAATGACTTTATATAACAATTTCTCTTATCATATAGCAGTAACTCTGTATTCTGGTTAGGAGAGGTTTTGTAAATTGTTTTGCATAATAAAAGTAGACATTATTTCAATTGTAATTAATACAATCATTCTATTGCTGTCATCAAATAAACTTTTAATTTAACTGCTAAAGAGAAACACTGTCAGGAACACAGATGTTTACATTCCACCCAATTAAAAGATCAGTATGGATGATATTAATTGTGAACTCATATAATTAAGTAGCACCAGGATGTATACAATAACAGAAACTTTCATTAGATCACAAAAGCGAAATTTTAATGGATTGTACTGCTCTATATAAAGCTGAATATGTCACTCATTTACATCCATTTAATAAATAATTTTAGGTGCAATGAAATGTATTTTACAATACAACTGTAAAAAATATGCTTTAGTCCTATAACACCACATGACAGCCTATTATGGAAATGCTACAGTCTCAAAAGACAACACCACTCTACTGACAGATCATTTGTCACTGGCAGTCTCACTGCCACAAGGCTGGAACAGATCAGGTGTTGAAGGGAAGGAAGTTTAAGCTAAGCTGTAGAAAGACTGAAGTGATGTTTCGTGAAAGGGAGAAACCCTGTAAAAGATAACACCCCTCCCCCCATCCCAACTCTGACAGAAACATGTATTTACTGCATTTGTCAAAGAGATGAAAAGTTGTTTGACTTTCTATTCATCTTGGATGGCCATGTAGCATTTCAGTCTGAAGGGCTTTCTTCCATCACCAGCTCTTATATAACTGTATACGACTATTATATAGTATGACTATTATACCAACAATGTGGTCTACAAGTCCAAATATTCTAACCTGGAAAATATTTTTACTACAGAATTTTAAAAAAACCCTATCATCCACTCTTCTTTGCAACTGTTTATTTCAAAATCTCATTATTTCAATATTTCCTCAATCTTTCTTATTACAATTACACTAGAAATTTAACTGTGATAGATTAATTTAGCAAACTATGATTATAAGTATAGTATCAAAACTTATCAATGATACCCAAAATGCTTGTAAAGTAATTCCTAGCAGGGTATTTCAAAACTTCCAATAATGTGCAGTTCTGTCTGCTATAAAAAAACTATTTTATTTTATTTTATTTTCCCCTTACAAAAACAAGTCTCTAAGTGTGGTCTCAGGTGGTTCAAATAATATTTTTTCATGTACCTTAACATCCAAGAAACATCTATTCCATTTTCTGAGAAGTCTTCCTTATCATCTATAATCCCAAAGCAAACTGAGCACCTCATTGAACAGTGGAAGGAATAAGGAGGCTGCCAGATTTTCACATTATCATTTATACAGCTTTAGAATCACAGAACTCCTCTAAAATGAATCAAGAATTCTTCCTTCACCAGTTTTAATTCATTCCAAATGTATATTCTTCTACTGCGTTTTTCTATTGCTGTGGTCCCCAAAGAATACTTCTACCAAAAAAGAAAATAATATAAATCACTACAGAAGTGATTTCATTTTTTTGCCTAGATGGAAAATTTTATTCAGTGTTATATGAATATGCATAGCCAGGAACCACGCGGTGTACTTCTGTTTTTCTACTAGTTTTAGAAGGTTTCCACATTACTGGGCAAAAAAGTGCAGAACTTTGGCTCAGTCTGAGAGCAAATGACGGTGAGTAGCACTGCTAGGGGAGTAAGTACTCAGTTAACTGGACTGAGCAAAGGTCAAAAAAGCAGTTATGCTGCAGTCTCATTTTCCTCACAGTGTTCTACAGGTGTGCTCCAAAGGGCAGGCATTCAGTGGTAAACGACAGCAGGAGTGACAGTATTACAGCTCAAAGAAATTAAACAGAGGGATTTTTCCAGGCATTGAGCCCAGCAGGGTAATGCCTAGGTTCTGAGGAATGACTGGTATACAACAGTTCGCTCCCTTGTGGTAATTTTTTTGTGTGTGAGATCCTTGAATCATTATTCTTGAGGTAGTTATCCTTTATTAAATGAACATGTGAATACTGCAGTATTTCATGTATATGATAAGGTGTTTGCTCATACTATCTTTCAAATGGTAAATAACATAGTAATTTAATTTGGAGTTTATGTTTGGTTTAAAATCCTTTCCTTTCCTTNTCCTTTCCTGGAACTTTCCTTTCCTTTCCTGGAACTTTCCTGGAACTTTCCTGGAACTTTCCTGGAACTTTCCCTCCTGTCCCATCCCATTCCATCCCACGGATGCTGAGATCTGTATTGTGATGGTGCTGGTGTGACTAAACAGGGGTAAAGAACACTCAATGTATTAGCCACTAGTAATGATGGGATGCAGTGCAGTAATTTGTTTTACAGTACCAGCTTGAAGGCTGTGTCACAATAAAGAGAGCCAACAGAGAACTGCTTACTTTGCTCTGGCTCATTTTCCCTGGTAACACCTCATGAGATACAGATTTTCCACTAAGCATCTCCCTCGTGCTTCCACTAAGCACAGTCCTCATTCCTCTTCTGAAGCAATGACCCTTTGAACAGCAGTCACCAGTCTCTCTCCATTTTCTCCCCCTCTTGTTTACTAGTCATTTATTTTTTGTTAACATCCTCTTTTTAAGGCTGTCAAAATAGAAAGAAAATCTCTCACTCATGCCTGTGTCACAGAACTCTACTATATTATTAACTATTAAGGCTTAACCTAACTCTCAGGTAAGTATGGAATGTTAATCAAACATACTAAAGCAATCTAATCAGAAATAGTTTAACTCTGTGGGGTCCATATCCCAAAATACCCAAAAGATACCACAATTCAAAGGTAAAGAAGGAAATCTGATTTTTTCAATGCGAAAAAAAAGAGATCACAGAATGGCAACATTGGCTGACGCAACCCCATTTAAACAAAGGAACTACACGATGTCGTGGCCACATCTGTGACATGGCATCCTGGCACAGCACACTGGCTCATGCTAAAGCTGCTTACATTCCATGAAACAGAACACTTCAACATAGGATTAAAGCTCAGACTATCAAATAGTTTGTTTAGCAAAGGATAATTTTGTGTGAACACAGCATATAATTAAGTTTTTTTTAATTGGTGCAGTAAGCTGGTATGGATTATTGTTTGCTCCTACATTGTAAAGACAAGACAGTTAGCTTAAAGGTACCTCAAGTGCAGCATATCAGCTCTCTGAAGCTCATAAAACCTTTTATTAACCTGAAAGTGAATTTTTTTTTTGTTGTGGCCAATCCCAGAAGAACAGCTCACCATAAAGGCTGCAGGTCTCTTTCAGATGTCCTGTCACATTTGAGGGCTAAGAGAATGCTGAAGAGCATTAGCATGGCATAAAGCCTCATTCACACCTGTTCTCAGGAAGCAATCCAGAAAAACATACATTAGGGAGCAATTTAAGGAAAAAAGGGCACACTTTTTTTTGTTATGTTTTTAAATTAAATTTTGTTTTCTTTTTTTTTTAGCTATAATGGCTTTAGTTTTTAAATTACTTCCATTATAGAAAAAAATTATTCATAAAATTAAACATTTTGGCATCCAATCCAATTGCAATTCAGAGTAGTGCCAAGTTCAGTACCAATTCAGGTTGCTCAGAGCATTGTCTAGTTCTGTGTATCTCCAAAGATACCTCTACAAATCATGTATCTCCACAAACTTCTCTGGACAATCTCGGTAATGTTTTTCAACTTCACAGCCAAAAACTGGACAGGTGCTTCAGATGTGGCCTCAAAAGTGTAGAACAAATAACAATTCTCCTTGAACTTTAGTAAGGTCATTAGGAAATTTGCATTTCCATGGCATGTTTGGATACACATATTGGTTTCAGTTTTATTATTCTAATAATATCTTACTGTGTTTTTTATTTGATGGATTCTTCTGTTGATATATTCAAATCATTACTTTTTACTTTCTCAGTGTGATAAAATACATGAATATACATGACAGAATAAATCTTTTTCATAGCTTTGTAATCTACATATCTGAAAGATGAACAATATTTGGTTTAGTTCTAAATTATTTACTGCATTTTGCCTGATATATAGGTAATTTCACTTGCTTAATTTATCACATGGGATAATGAAATATTAGAAATTATACTGGAAATGTTAATGATAGAGAACCTATAAGAAAACACACTGTATGTATAAGGAAAAGCACACACAACACTGTGCAACAGTACAAACCTGACAGGAATTTTCAAACTAGAGTTCAGATGTAGAGAACAGATTTCTCATGAGAACATAACTCTCTTAGTTCAGAGTGCCTATGTGGAAGTACCAATACAAATATATCAATATGCCTTTGCACATTCTCCTCCGTGTAGGAGTGCACATTCTAATTTAGTTGCTATTTATAGCACTCAGCTGAACACGTTGGGAAGCATTATAGAGCAGGAGGGTATTTATCCTTCCTGCCTTTAAGCATCACTTACACGTCTTAAAGAGGGATCTAAGCTTCCCAACACTTTTAACAACTCCTCTACCTTTGACTCAAGGTTTGGTTTCTTCTTCCTTCAATTATGTACCTTGCTGAACACTTAGAGATAAAGACCACACCAAAAGAACTCTACTAAGGAAAAAAATCAAACAACAAAACAAACAAAACCCCAAATCTGAATGCCTTTCTGTTGACTTCAGTTTTAAAATGCAGTCATGTCTGTTTACAGAATTGCTGAGTGCACTTGTATCCTGCACATATTGCTTTATTTGACAGTAAATTCCCAAGAGTAAAACTTCCTGCACACACAACAGATAAAGAAGGGTTTAGTTAAGAATTATTTGTATGACTCTTTTCCTTCACAAACTAAATTTGAGATGATGGTCTTTAAACTTAAAAGGCTCTGAAATTTTAAATATTTTTTTATATATTTGCAAAGGAATACAATATGAAACTATATTATCAGTAATATGGCATCCCCTTCAAAGAGAGAAAGATAGGTCAATATGCAGCTACATTTCTGTCTTCCCCTAAAAAAATGCCAAGAAGATTGCTAATTAGGGATGGTGCTCGCTTGTGGAATGGAAATGTGTTTCTATTTAAAAACGGGCTTATTTTTTTAAATACATATCTGCAAATAATATTTGAGAAATAGTTACAGCATGTTACCATTGATTTTGACCAATTAAAATGTCAAAACAGGAGATGAAATATTTTGCAAACTGTTACAGCAATCCAGTTCCCAGCAAACCATCTAGAAGTAAAACAAGAGCCACAATCACCTGTGTTTTAGTTACAAAGCTGTCTTATTACTCTAAGTAATTTATTTCTATGTATGCACTTCTAGCTTTGAAATAGATTGTTCCCTTGTTCTTCTGATCACCACTATAATGACAGAAATATTCTGTTTACTAATAATAAACAATCTATTCAAAATCCTTTATTGTTTTATTTATAATTTTGGTTAGCCCTGCCTGACCAACCTAGTGGTCTTTTATGACAGAGTGACTACAGAAGTGGACAAGGGAAGAGCTACGGATCTGTCTGGATTTCTGTAAAGCCTTTGACATGGTCCCTCATAACTTACTTCTCTCTAAACTGGAGAGAGATGGATGGGTAGGTTGTGAGATGGATAAGAAATAGGTCGGATGGTCACATCCAGAGGGTGATGATCAGTGACTCAGAGTCCCAATGGATGTCAGTGACAAGTGGTGCCCTCCAAGGGCCCATACTGGGACCAGTGTTAATTACTATCTTCATTAATGACATAGATAAAGGGATCAAGTGCACCCTCAGTGAATTTGCTGATGACACCAAGCTGAGTGGTGCTGTTGGCACACCTGAAGGATGGGATTGCATCCAGAGGAACCTGGGCAGGCTTGAGAACTGGGCCTATTGGAATCTCTTGAGGTTTAACAAGGTGCTGCACCTGTGTGGGGCATCCCCTGGTATCAGCACAGGCTGGGGGATGAGCAGATTGAGAGCAGCCCTGCTAAAAAGGACTTGGGGGTGCTGGTGGATGAGAGGCTGGACATGACCCAGCCATGTGCACTCACAGCCCAGAAAGCCAAACATCCCCTGGGCTGCATCCAAAGCAGCATGGGCAGCAGGGGAGGGAGGGGATTCTGCCCCTCTGCTCTGCTCTGCTGAGACCCCACCTGCAGGGCTGCATCCAGCTCTGGGGTCCCAGCACAGGAAGGACATGGAGGTGTTGGAGTGAGTCCAGAGGACAAACACCAGGATGATCAGAGGGTTGGAGCATCTCTCCTATGAGGAAAGGCTGAGAGAGCTGGGATTTTTCAGCCTGGAAAAGAAAAGGCTTCAGGATGACCTAACTGCAATCTTCTAGTACCTGATGGGAGCCCTACAAGAAATATGGAAAGAAACTATTTACGAGGGCATGTAGTGACAGGACAAGGAGGAATGGCTTCAAACTGCAAGACAGTAGATTTAGATTAGATATTAGGGAAGAAATTCTTTCCTATGGGGGTGGATGAGGTATTGGAACAGTTTGCTCAGAGAAGCTGTGGATGCTCCATCCCTAGAAGTGTTCAGGGCCAGGTTGGATGGGGGTCTGAGCAACTGATCTAGTGGAAGGTGTCCCTTCCTACACCAGGGATTCAGAATGAGATAGTCTACAAAGTCCCTTCCAATTCAAACCTCTCTCTGATTCTAAGTTGTCTAGAAAAAGCAAAGCAGATTGATGGGATGAACCTACAAATTCATGCATTAGCATGTGTTGCAGCCTTCTTATTTATTAATGGATGGAATTTAAAATTACCAGTCTCTTTGACAGAGTAACATAAGGACTCATTTTCACATGTGAATGATAATAACATCGTTTTCTACCACTTGTACTAAAATTAAGCTTTTTGCTTGAGCTTTTGTCAGACAAGACTATCCATTTTACTCTGCTTTCTCTTTTACAGACAACTCTGTCCATGATAGAGAAGATACAGTGCAAAACAAGTCATAAGAAACAGACTAATCTACACTTTTAGTTTTGACAGATTGAATGCACAGAATTGATTAATACTTTATCATTGCATTTTTTCAGATTTCTTCCTGTAGTGTGAAAATGTATCTTGTAGCTTAAGGAGAAAAATCAAGGAATTATGATTATTTTATTAGTTTAAATAAAGTATATCAACTACAGCTTTAAATCTTATAAAATATACGGTACAATTCTTTGTAATTTACTAAGTATATAAATACTATCTTGCATCCGTAGAAGAAATACAAAATACTGTATCTATTTTTTTTTAAATTTAAACCTAGGTCAGGAAAAAAGATATTGTTCTTTAAATTATGATAATTTCTCAGAGACACAATGTATGCAGAGACAATGACCTGGGTTCTTCTTCTTTTATTTAAAATTTACAAAAATCTTTTTATGAGTTCTTTTTATCTCCTCCAATAAATATATTATAATAAAAGAGCTGAACAATTAGTTAGTGGTATAATAAGGGGTGCTGCTCAAACTTCTGCTTACAAGGTAGTATTTCACAATTTCAACAGAACAGCCATTCTTGCAAAACATGCTTAGAATTTCAAGAGTTTAATGAACAACAGTTGAATTCTGTTGAAAGAGATTACATTTCACAACAGTTAAGCCTGATGTTTGCTGAAAATCCCATGATTTGTGGATGCCTCAGTTTAACAGAGCACCTAACCCTCATTCGGAATAAGCTTCAACAGCTCACAATGAAAACCAAAAGAAATGCAGGTAGTGATATTTTCCCTTTTCCAATGCTGCTTTTTAAAAACTATTTTTCACGGTTTTTGGTGCAATGGTTTTTTGTGCAAAAGACATAATGTTTTTCCAAAACTTGATATAAGTCTTGCTCATTGGCAACCAAAATTATTTACATTTGAAATAGCACAGTTTGCAGATTTAGTGTTAAAGCCCACTGTATTTTGGAGCAAAACAAACATTTCACGACAAAGAAAAAGTGACATTCAGTTTTGGGCATAACAATTTATGACAGATTTTTAAGTTCTTAGAAAGTTTCCCAAGGAGGGCTGCAAAAACGGTGAAGAGCCTGGAGGAGAAACTGCATCAATGCATGAACACAGCTTTCTGTAAGTGACAAGAGCACACAATCTCTTTAAGCACAAAAAATGCTTCAGCTTCTGTTTTAGTTTCCTTGGAAATTAGATCTTATTTCAATGGACAACTCCTATTACCCACCCATGTCCAAGACTTTCATCTCACATTCTGTGTGGTCCCTTGTTTGGATGGTGCATCTTTACAAAGCACTACTACTCTGTATCAGTCATTACTTCACCAGTGCAATCTACCTGAGACAATGATTAAGAGGGACATGATAAAACAGCTGCTAAGAGCTTCAAATTTGCCTATTAGAGACAAACAAAACGGGTTTTTTTAGTAGTACTTGCAAATTTCCAATTTTTACTAAGCAGTTATCACTTAGATAAAAGGTCTTGAAAGACATATCCTGGCTGATAAATCCAGAATGAAGTGAAATCATGCTGCAGCATGATGAGAACTGAGGGAGCCAATTAAGGATCAGTTCCTTAGCAGATTAAGTTAGGCTACAGTTGTATTTTTGTTTTGATATTCATGACAGCTAAAGAGAAGCCAAGAAAAGCAGCAGAAAAATGCTAATTCTTCAGAATACAGTGGAAATTTCAACTAAAATAATTGAATGAGAGGATTTAAAACACATTACTTTTATGAATTTTTGTGCTTTAATATTAGAATACTAAATCTGGAGTATTCTGCACTGTACAGATACCAAGGTAAGAGCTGTTCAAGTAGAGAGCCATGAGAGGAACAATGACAAGGTGGGGAGCCAGCCAAACTAATCCATCTGAATCAGCCTCTCCTAAAACTGCAAAAGACAAACCATTAAGCTATTGTCCCTGCTGCAAACTCTCCTAAGGCAATGTATTAGAAAACACTCTGGAAACTAAGTGTGATTACTTGAATTGGGATAGGCCTTATTATGGAGTGCCCAAGTGGATGAATAGGGGGACTGAGCATGGCAATTCTGAATTTGTACAAGATTTATTATGTGAGTTCTTTAGCCAAGTGAAAATTGAGAGGACTTGATTCCCTTGGTTTTTTAAGAGCAGACTTTCTGCCCATTATCAGTGAATGAAAATTCACTATTTCTGCCTAGATGCCTAGGATGTGAAGGAGAAATCCTGTGTTTCCTGTTCCCAGAAGGTTTTCTAGTATATTCAGCAGGTGATTTCTAAGAGTTCAAAGCTCATATACCTTGGGTGTCCAATCCACTTTTCTGGGGATCTAATTGTTGAAAGAAAGGAATAGGGTTCCAAAATAGGAACAAAGCCATTCTTCCTCAAATAGTAAAAGACCATTAAAACAGTAAAAATCTTATACTAGGTGATCAAACAGGTATTGAAGTTAACTATTACTACCTTAGATTTTAGACAGGATGGGAAGGGACAAGAAATCAGCATCACAGAAAATAAGTCTCTTGAAAAAACATGAAATTTAACTTCTTTACATAATCGGAGTATTTTAGAGATAAATGCACATTTTCAACAAAACCTTTCACAAATTATGCAACTAAAAACATTCAGTATTCATAAACATTTCCTTGATAAGAACTCTGAAACTGGTGCTTATGATTCTGTGGTTAGAATGTACACTGCAACTTTTAGCAGCTCTCTGACCAAATAGCCATCCTAAGGAAGAACTGTTTTTGTAAATGACATAAAACCAGATGAGTGCAAAAGAATGAAATAGGTCTTCTTGGAATAAGAAGGATGTGAGGTTCTTTTTCAAAAAAAAAATTAGGTGAAATTAGATCTTTATTTATTTCTTGTGGAAACAAAAACTAATTTCCAATTTGTTGACCTGAAACATTTTTTCAAGGTTGCTATTCAGCTGACATTTGCCTGGGCTGCTGTTTTGCATCTTAACAGCTGCAGTTCTGAGTCTCCTCTCTCTCTCTTTCTCTCTTGCTGGTATCCACAGCCATGAGAAGACACCCACCTAGAGACTGGGATGCACTTAATACCCTATACACTGATGTGTATTATTGCTGAGCTATGATCATGAACCACAGGAGAGGGAAACCACAGAATACACATAAGGTGCCATCATGAGGAAACTGACAGTATGAGGACCAAGCATGAAAACTTATACAGTGATCAATGATAATCCATACATTTCATATCTTAATATCAGTATCAAATACATGACTGTGGACAGAAAACCTGAAACACAGTATCATTAAGTTAAATGTCAGCACTGCTAATTGAAAGTATTCAGAATGCCATTCTAGAAGAATGTTCAAAACATAACTTTTGTTTCAATTTAAGGTAAAAGCTACCATCCAAATACCAGAACTTCCACCTGGGAAGAAATCACATATTTACATCAGGTCTATCACCATAACTAATAGTACACAGCAATACATACCTCTACTGCATTTTGCATATACAAATTTCTTCACACTTTCAATAGGCAAGTTTTGGTTTTTTTTTTTTACTTTTGCTTTTTACTGAGTGAATTTGGACCTGAAAAATGCAACACCTGTTGTTTTTCTGCCTGTTGTTGTGTAATGCTCTCAGAACATCTTTACACTTCTATAAATTCTGCTGTAAATATTTTACCATCTGGCCTATATTTTGCATTCCTCCCCATCCCCATTAAATGCTTGTTGCACGCACTTTTATTATTTTCCACACTGGCAGCAAAACACTTGATAAGGCAGCCTTTAACTAACAACCTAGGTAGAGACTTAACTGCATCCTTAGTAAAGGTAATCCTCCAACAACTTTGATCTTTCAATGTCTCCTGTTTCCTTTTAAAAAATGCCTAAATCAAACTTGTCTCAAATAGTAATGTATAAGTCAATATCTTATAGTCAATGAAACAGAGGGAGATAAGAGGAACTATTAAAAAAAAGCTTACAATTTTAGTCATATAAAATGAAACTAATCCAAAATATGGCATTAATGGAAATATAAATCTGAAGATCATTTTCAGAGCTACGAAATATCTTTATTGATGCCTTTATTGAATTTCTGAACACTAAACCTAGAATTAACTAAAGATTAATTGCATTTATAAAATCAAAAATGAAAAGTCACAAAAAAGAAAAGTTAATTAAAAAATTATCAAGACTAATCAGAAAGGTGTAATGGGCACAATCATGATTTGGAATCACATTTACGGAAAAAGATGATTCAACTGAAATGTATAATTAGAAGTAATCAACATTTTTCCAATAATATACACCAAAAAATATAGAAATTGTATTTCAGATGTGATTTGACTAGAAGCTTGAGAGGCAAAGCAGACTTATCCTGTATTGGTAAGAATTGCTCAAAACACAAATATATTGCATATTTGACATTAAAGAAATAAAATGAGACAACCAGTGACTGTTATCACTAAGAAAAAATTTAACATAATTTACTGCTTATGGACACAGTCAAGTATCTATAGTAAAGCTATACCTTAATAATCTTTCTCTCTCTTATAATAAATGTTAAAAACTGTAAATGATTCCTCATAATAACTTTCATAAAAATGACTAATCCAGACATACCATTTTGTCAGCAGTTTGAGCAATGAGAAAGGAAGATTATTATCATGGTAATGCAGCAAATATAATGCAGCACATTTGTCAATATCTGACTGGAGTAATATAAGGAAATGAAATCTTTTGGAATATGTGGGGTTAAAAATCATCTATTACTATCAACGCGAATTTCATCCTGTTACCTCTGCATTATCACTTTTTATGGGAGGTGCACTACACACAGAAGCCTGAACTCTAATCTCAGACTTCCATTAAAAATAAATCATAAGTAAGGAAAATTCCATGCAGTTTGGTCACAACCAAATGAAAGCAGAAGTTGCAAACAGTAAAGTACTCTCGAGGCTTACGAACATGCTGACTCACAACAAATGATGCTTTTTTAATAGTAAAGGCTGTAATAGTCAGCAAAAAGACAGATGGGACTAAGTTCAACTCCAGCTGTATGATCAAATAACATTTGAACATGCATTATCACTTGTTGCTATGCATATTTATATTTTTTCTTGTTTATACTTTAAGCCTTTTATGAAAGAAAAGATAAAGAAAAAATCAGCATTAGCCAAAAGAAGTTGTTTGCATAACAAGAATCTTATCAATACTTTGGAAACATTTATTTGACAGTTTCTTTAGAAAAAGTAATGCCTAGAAGTCGCATGCCCCTTAAATCTTTCTTCTGAATCAGACAGTCAACATTAATATTGATGGAAATCTTAGTATCCCATTGGACAAGATGTGTTAATAATGATCAAAGCCAACATCTATCTATTTATTGCCTGGAGGTAACAAAGATCTGTCCTTACTAAAGTAGTCTTCCTCTCTTGAAGGTTCTCACAGTTTTCTCTCTATGTATCCAACATAGATAAGGAATCTGTTTCTTTAATTACTAATTAATTTAGTTACATAACTTTTATTTGTCTGCATATTATCTTGCATACACCACTTCTGTCAATTAAAGTATATACAGATTTACCTAAACTAAAATTTACCCTCTTCACTGTCAGACTGTGGAGAGACAGAGCTGTTGTCAGACTCTGCACCTTCTCTTATAGCCCCGTCTAAACCTGGAGAATGCAGATGTTTTCATTATTTTCTTCAAATACTAGTCATCCATGAATTTCTACATTACCTTTATTAGAAATGCTTCACTTACATTTTGACAGGCATCCCTCTAGCAGATTAAAGAGTGTGTCTTGACTTAGATGCAAAATTTAATCTGGGTAAAAAATGTCTTTTTTCCTCATAGTTCACTGTAAAGACTAATGATTAAAATCCAAGATGTGAACCTATTGTGAGGTAACTAACAATATTATCACATTACTCTTCAATCTTCATATTTTTACATGCCTTTTCACACATCTAAAGCTCTTTGGCACCTGTGTTTGTAAAGGTCTACTGTAGCAGAATTTACATAATATACTGTGTCACTGAACACCAGCACGATGAGGCAAATGACTCCTTAAAATTACCTGTATAGCAAGTGCTCGAGCTACAAGACTTCTAAGATATTGCAAAGGATCTTCTGGACCTTCCCACTTGCTTTGCCATGTGACAGGACACTGAAACAAAATATATATTCACTGAAAGTATCCATTTCAAATCCATTGTCATTACATTGTAAACCAGCAACTTGAATGAAAATGAATAATCTGGAGATCAAATATATCAAAAAAGAAAAAGGGCAATACTAGTAATAAAGTGATCAAGAACATACAATGACAAACACAAAGGTCATATTCCTGCTAATTCTTTGTGTGGCCCAGACAGTGCTGATGGAGAACTTGCAAGAACCTCTGCTATTCAATAAGGAAACATCAGCTGGCTCCACAAACACTTCCAAACGGCCTAAGAGCATTATTTCTTGGAAAGTCATAACGTCCTCTTTCAACTGCAGCTGCAGTTTCCGACTCCTTTGCTGCAGCCTCCTCAGACTTGAACATGCAGTTGTGTGGCTCTGTGGTGAAGATGATCTGGTACAATTCCTCTGCATGTTTATTTTCTCATCACCTTACAGTTTTTGCAGAGCAACCCCTGAGAAATAAAATCCTGTAAGATTTCCCTGTACAAGTTTTTTCATTGACTTCACAAAGAAAGGCTTGAAAGGACATCTGTTAAATTTCCTCCTTATAAAATACGGTAGGAACAATAATTTTACTTACTCCACAGGAATCTAAAGCATAGTGAAAGCGATTGCAAGATTCTCCTACTTATGAGAAAGAGAATTGATGTATAACAGTATCTGTCGAATACTGCACACTACTGAAGATGCTGAGCAGAATAAACAGTTTACTCTGTTTAATATTTACAGCTGCATTTTCCAGGAAGTTCCCATTCTAATAGCATGTGTACTGAACATATATTCAAAATCTGATCAGGGAAGATTGTAAAAAAAGGGATCTTTCAAAGTAAATACTCTATGTTTATCTTTTATAGATAAAAACCAGAACATAACTAGATTAGAGGATAATAATTAAAAATGAATAAACTAGAATACAAACAAGAAAATTAATAAAGCACAGTTAACTGCATGGTGGGGGGGGGTTTCCTAATTAGAATGTTTTGAAACTTATTTTTTATTTGAAACCTTGCATTTTTGCAGCATCTTCCACTAGATATGCATTTACACACAGCTTTTCATTATATCACTTAAGAGGCATTTGACTAATGTTGGTAATATATCACTAAATTTAAAGAAATAGCTTAGCTAATTGTTATTATGTAAGTGTATCTCAGATGTACTTATGCTCATTTTGGCTGGGTTGGAATTGATTTTCTTCACAATGGCTTGTATGGGGCTAACATACCAATTTTACACAAATACAGCACATTGCTGAAACCTTTATAAGTCAAACATTTATTGAATTTCACATTTCTATTAGTAATCCAGCAGTTTCTTCAGGTGCTATAATCTTAAAAGAACCACAATCTTAGTGGATTTCAAATACAGGTTTTGAAATACAGCCCTTTGCTACATAGCACATGAAAACACTTAAGAAGAGTGTATAGAAAATACGTGAAGCAAATCACTTTTTTGATGATAAATATAGTAAGGCTTAGCTGCCACACCAAGAACATAGCTTTAGCCTCTCTGGAAGGCTGCTGAAAAAAATGCTATATAGTCACAATCCAGTGCAGTGATCCATGTCAAGTGGGTAAGTAAGCAGATGAAATGACAGAAGCACTGGTCAATACATCAGGAAGCACTGAACTGATGCTTGTGAGAGGTTAAAATGAGTAGAATTGTTCAGAAACTTTTTGCAGCAGCGATCAGCTTCACGGCTCCTGCCAGTTCCAATTTAAGTGTGCAACTTAAGCACACAAGCGAGCCATGCTCTCTTCCTCAGTAACAAGAAATATAACTGTAAGAACTAAAGAATGGCCATTACATACAGCATTTCCACTCACTATGACTTGGACTTAGTACCAGTTTCTACCACACAGGCAAAATGTGTTTTAAAAGGCAATGAGATTGCTAACATAAAAACATTAATTTATTGTAATTGTACAGCAATTTTGCTAACAAATGCTGTCTTGTGAAGCTAAAAAGACAACAATTTTAATTATTGTTTTGATTAGAATTTGATGGATCAATAAATGCATAACAATCTTTTTAAGAGTATTTGTCCTTCACATGAAGATAAACAGGGTGTTATCAGGAATTATCATTCATTGCAGAAGCAATCTCAATATCTATGCATTAGCATAGACAGAATTTATCAACTGCTGGAGGTGAAACAAAACCAGAATTTTATGTCATGTCAATGTTTAACTACCTTTGTAATCCAATTATCTAGCTATAAATGATAGAGCATGTAAACTTGCTGTCACTAATTGTACCAGTTTATAAACATGCCCAGTTTGATGCCCAAAAAAATGGAGAAAGTACATGTACAAATTTTGAGTGCTTTTCTTCTATATCAAGAATACAGCCTGAGATGACAGGTTGGTATGATAAGTGCAGCTTGTCTGCTGTAGTATGGCAATACTCCATACTGAATAAATGCAAAGAGAATTGATATTACAACTTAAATTTTAAGAAAATGTAAAAACGAAGTAAAGGGGCATATTTACATGTTCTACTGGATAATATATTTCACTTATCTAACACGACTTGGTATTTAAAATTCAAATAGCATTCCACAACTTCTAACTTTACTGGATTTGACTTTAAGAGAAAATTTGGTAAGAGAGTAATATATTCAGAAGCTTCTGCAAATACTGCTGAAAAATTTTCCAGAAAAAAAGATTTTGCTTTAGAGTTTCTGTCTTTAAAAGAGCTAAATTTTAGAGTCTTTATCAATAAAAAAACTTAGACCAAATGGTAACATGAAAATGTGTGTCAGTATTAGTTCAGTTTCCTTGGGTTTTTTCAATGCTTATTACAATGCTTATTTATTACAAAATGACTTACCTTCTGGTTTAACAGAGCACTTGCTAGTCTTTGTACTTCAGAACTCAGGAGTGAGGTACCTCTGATGACTTTACTTAAAGAAGCAAGTGACTGATGGACACTCTGCACAAGGCGAATGGCATTGAATTGTTCCAGAGTAATGAATGATAAGACTGGAGATCCTTGTTGTTCTGCAGGAGGAGACACCTTCTGATGGATCAGGTTAGAATTCTAAGAAAGAACATGTGATATCCAGTAAATAAACTCAGGGAAACTCTGATGTTGGACAACACATTATTTGTTTAATTCATAATACTTCATATGACCTTGTTAGCTTTGAAGTAGTGGCAATATCATCCCTTTTCTGACACTGGATTAAATGATGATATATTCATATATCATATATGATACATATAATGATATGTTCAGTACTGTCTGTGATATCTTCAATAAAGGCATAACTCTTCTGAGACAAGTCTGTCCAACCAGTTACTTCAAAAGTACTTGAATTGCCGAAAAATCTTCACTTAGCTGAATCACTGCTTTTATTATTTGTGTTAATCTACCAATATAAAAAGCAGTGGTGTACTCAGCACAACAAGATTTTACTGGGTACTGTAAATTATGCTGCCAGTTCTTGCTTCGCAAGACTGGTTCAACGTGGAATTAAATTAAATAGAATAAATACAAAATAAATATAATTTTATGCATAAATCTTGAGTAACTCAGACCCTGAGAGATACTGCTGCTCTCACATAGCTAATTTTCTACTTACTTCCCTTCCATTAAAGCCACTGAAAATCCAAATTTATTCAATAATATCAAGAGATGGTGTAATTTTCCAAATCTTAAATCATATGCAGCTTACTACAGAAATATATTTTAGAATGTGTTTGGAAACTGCCAACCTGATATGTGACAAGATGCTGCAATGAATTCCAGTGATAGAATTAAAAACTTTATTGGAAAATTCTATAAGGCACAAATGCAAAAAGAAAAGCCTAACCTATAGGGAAAAAATGTTTTGTTACTTCAATTTCTAGTAATTTAGTAAAGATAAAAATCAGAATTTACTTTCACTGAAATATGTCATCTTAAAATAACAAGTAGTCTTGATAATTTTTCAGGTTAAATAAATTTCAGAATTGTCACATTGCATCTTGCTTTCCAGAACACACAGGATATTTACTTCAATAATCTTTCCCAGGTACTAGAAGTTTGTCACAACTTTTATATTTTTAATTTCAAGCTCATACTGCACTCAGCTACCAAGCCACAGCATGAGAGAAGCTAAATGAATGAGCAATACTTTGGCTTATGACTAACCAACAGAAAAATAAAGAATAAAGTCTTCAAACATTGTTAAAAAGGTATACAACAAAGTTACTGACCAAGGGGTAAGAAGCATACAGTATTTACAATTGTTATGCTTTGCATTTTTTTTGCACACATTCAAAAATCACAGTACAGTTTCATTTCAGTTTTTCCAAGACCATAATCTGATGAGTATATGTAAACTGTAATATAAAACTACCATAAACTATCATAAACCAGTTGATAATTTCTTGCTGAGGTATTTAATTGCACAAAATAAAGAAAAATTCAAGACACTGCACCTTGGAGGCTTTGCTCAATCTTTGACACTCTTAAATTCACAAAAGCTTATTGAAAGAGAAGTCCTCTAAGTTCCTCAATACTGTCCTTTACATAAGTCTCCTATGATTTGCATATTCATTTCATCACTCTTTCTAATGCTTTCCCCTGAGAGTTTGTTGAAACAACTCATCTGTCATTTCCATAGGAAAATTAAACATGAATACCAATATCAGCTTATTCATTTAATGTCCTATTACATTCCCTTAAAATCCATTATGTATATAACTCACATCAGCTTTTAAAATATGTGTATGCTCATGACCTGCCTGGGAATTAAGACTGCTGAAGTACTGAGTGCTTTTCCTAATCATAAGAAACTGAAGATAGATTCTAATGTTTAATATTAAATACTGCATTACGCTACCAATATTAATCAGGTGTATTTTGAGACTTTGATCATTTCCCCTCTTTCATTTCTGTATGTGTTGCTATCTTAGTACAATATAAGACTTCATATAGTCTTACCTAAACTGTCCCAGAGCTTGATTTTGTTCCCTCTTAAACTCAAGCTTTTGCAAACTCTAGTATGTTCTGAAAACTGCCTCCTCAGAAATGTAACAAATATAATGAAAATAAACTCACATACCTCTGCTAGTTCTGCATTTGATTCAAAACTCTATTTTGGTTGTGGTGGTGGGTTTTAGAAATCTCCATTGCCCTTTTGATGTGCCTATTTTGCCTCCTCCTTTGAGTCTCTCTGCCTATTCTTTCAGATATTAGCCTCTCATTGTGTTTTACATGCTTTTCCTTGTTGACAATACTATAAAGAATGACCCTCTATTTCTGTTTCACTGACTTTCCTTCATGGAGAAAACCCTGGGTTTTTTTTAAAGCTGAGGTAGATAATGAGGTACCAGGCACACGGTGTGATTCTTGGGGCTGTTCTGTACAGTGCCAGGAGTTGGACTTCAATGATCCTTGTGGTTCCATACCAATTCAGGATATTCTGTGACTCTACAATGCTACAATGACGATTTTCTTGCAGCATTATGCAACTTTATGGAAATAATGAGTTATAACTTACAAATATAACAAAAGACACACAACACAGGAAAATTTATGATCATACATTCAGCTAACAGTTTTGAAGGAACTGCTGCTGAAATTATGGGTGGGCCTTCTAACTGTCATGGAGCTGATAAAGGGTTTTTCTGAAACGAGGCAGAAAATGCAACCACCTTACAACAAAAATATAGCACTGATTCCTCTCTCTCTCTCTCTCTCTCTCTCTCGCCTCGTGGGAGAGAGCCATTGGGACATGGTGAAATACTCATGCACAATCACTGTGTCCTCATACTTTTGTGCTTCTCTGACAACTGTTACATGATGGGAGATGCTCTAGTTCCACAGGACAGTGACTTCCAAGCTGATCCAGTTAGGTGCCAGTGAATGCTCACACAGGTGCTCAGCCACACTCTGTCAGGGCAGAAGGCTGTGAGGGCAAAGAACCAACACCAGGACAGAGACTGGTTGAGTTAACTCTGATTAACTCAAGGGCCCAGCCCTTGCAAACACCCTTCCGTATTAAGGAAGGGTTTTTAAAATTTGTGTGATGTTTGACAACTTACTCAGTGAAGACTTTATTTTATAGTGCAACAAGTCTTTCATGCAAACTAATACTGAGCATGTGAGTTTGTGTTTTTTTCTAACTAAATGGCAGGTTCGTGAGAGTTTAATTAATTTGATGAGTGTTAAGCTGTTACTAAATCATGCTGCAAAACACTGTAAAAGCAGTTTTAAGACAGTATTCATTACAAGGGTGTTTTCAAATGGCAAGAATTAAAATGCATGTTTTCAAATGAGGCTAAAACAGGCGAAAATGTCACAACATTCTGTATTGGTTCAGAACGGCTAAATAAAAAGAGAAGTTTGCTTGTGTAATTTCAACACAGGTGCACACTGATTTGAAGCACATTTTAAGTATCTATTTCATTTAAAGTAAAGTCCAATTAAAAATTTCAGAGTCAAGATTCTGGCTGGACTAATAAACACTGAATGAAGGAGAGGCAGCTGACATGATTCTACTGTTATAGACAGATAAAGGATAATAAATTTCCCAGTTCAGCAGTTTCCGGATATCTGAATAAGTTGTAGTAACATGTAACAGGGTTTAGCAACACTTATAGTATAAGAGTAAAAATTAATTTTTTTTCTGAAAAATTTCCAGAAATATTTCTGAAAAATTAACAACATAAAAGTCCTCACTACTGTATTAATGTATAAGAATTATTTCCCATTTCAAAATGTCTAAAATGCAAAAAAGTAAACTTTCCAAAGTATATCTGCCATGTTTGCTGTTTGGCCACAAAGAGTGTGATAGGCTCCGAAAACAGAACAAAAATGACTCCTATTGACAGAACCACAAAATGACCAAGGTTGGAAGGAACCTCTGAAGATTGTCAGATGCTCAAAACTGCACCAGGTTGCCCAGACCTGTATCCAATCTCCATCCAAGATCCCTTGGAGCTTCATATGCTCCACACTATCCCTGGTAGTTGACTGGAGTCTATGTAGAAAAGCTCCAAGGGGTCACAGCCCAAGGGCCAGACGAGCCTTGGCACTCCTTCCACAACATCCCACAGCGGAGCCCCTGCAAGGTAGCAAAACTCCCTAAACAACAGATGAGGTCAGAAAACAGGAGTAGCCTTCTCCCACCTGCAGGGAATTGCTCACTATTTTTCCTTACCACTTCCTCCTGGCGCTTCTGTGTGGATCAGGTTTAGTTGGCTTGGGAGTTTCATTAAGAGTGCAGAGACAAAAATACATCCACACTGAGAGATTATAATGAATAATTGAGGTGCAAATTCTACAGGACATGATCACCATGTCAAGTGGTAAATTTTGTTGAATTTCAGAATTATCAGTACATAGATATACAACAACTATTTTCAAGGTATTTTTAAGATAATCCTTTTTTAATTAATCCTTGACTTACATACTCAACAAGGGAATAAAAATGTTTAAAACATAATTAATCTTTTTCTACATATTAACAAATTTCTGTGTCTTTTTGCCTCTGGAACAATTTTTTTTTACAGACTTCAAGAATACTTTTTTTCATTTTACTTCTTCATATCTGGAAAACAGTTTTAGTTTCATATTCTCTGCTTATTCATGCATAAATAAAATAATGTATGATTGCTAACTTCAGCAGCAATTCAAAAATCTTCTTCATTCCAATTTCCAGGTATTTAAAAATTCTGCAAACAAAGATGATGCCTCCATTGAGCTATCAATCTAGAATGAGAATGTAGAACTGTATGCAATGTCTGTGAAATATTAAAGATGCCTCAGCTTATTCAAAACTTAAAGCAATTACTGGTTGAACAGACTATGAAAACTAATTTTGATAAAGAATATAATTATTTAAATTTTCTGAAAGACTCAAGTGTACCCCACACAAAAAAAACCCCTATAAAACATCAGTAGCCATCCTATTCTAAAGGATCTATTCAAAAGATTAATTTCATTATCTGCTAATAGCATAAAAACTTTAGAAAATCAAAGAAACTTCAAGATAATACAGAATCATTTAATGGTTTGGGTTGAAAGGGATCTTAAAGATCATCTAGTTCCAACACTACTGGACAGGAAGGGACACCTTCCATAGACCAGGCTGCTCGAATCCCCATTTAACCTGGTTTTGAATATTTCAGGGATGGAGTATCCACTAGCTCTCTGGAAAACCTCTGCCAGAGTCTCACCACCCTCTCAGGAAAGAATTTCTTCCTAATACCTAATCTAGACCTACCCTCTTTCAGTTTGAAGTCATTCCCCTCTGTAAGTCATTCCCCTTCCCTACGTGCCCTTGTAAAACACCCCTCTCAAAGCTCTCTCATTGGAAGGCCACAATAAGGTCTCTCCAACGCCTTCTCTTCTCCCAGTGAATAACTCCAACTCTTTTCAGAGTTTTCACAGGAGAGGAGCTTTGCAAACAATATACAAAATTTTTGTACCCAGTGATTCTGTAAAAAATTAAATTGCTCTAGCTAGGAATCAGTCATGCTAACCAGGTCTTACACTTACTCTGCAAGGCCGCAGAACTGGCCTTCTAGATGTGTTATCAGCTTGTTAGGAGAGCTTGCTCTGTGAAGCAGAATTCAGTACCAGGCGTCTCCTGTTATAACGTGAAGCTTGGGATATAGCATGGGGTAATAGCAAAAAGGTCTTGAAAGTACGAGCACAGTTTGGAAAGAGAGGCCTCAGAACTATGAATGACAACCTGAGGGTCAAGTAATGGCCATTGAGAAAGGGCACAATTACAAGAACTGACAACGCTACTTGTGCTCTTAGACAAGAGAAAATGCAATTATGCAGCAAAGAAAAACAGCCAAGTGACACAATAAAGGTATCTGCTACAGCCTGAAAAATAACCCCACCTCAGTCACCAGCCTGTAGATCAGAAAGTGAGGTAAAGGGCTAAAAACTCATATGAAAGGAGATCTCAGATTTGAGGGTAATGGTAGGGGGGAAAGAA
Source organism: Vireo altiloquus (assembly GCA_013396875.1). NCBI lineage: Eukaryota > Metazoa > Chordata > Aves > Passeriformes > Vireonidae > Vireo > Vireo altiloquus. The sequence goes on along the minus strand of VZRF01014340.1, from coordinate 119,429 downwards.
GAGGCCTGCATCAGGTCCAGCTTTCCTTGTCAAAGAGCTCTCAGGTAATCTTGATTAACTCCATGTAGGTAACTAAGACTATCAAGAACCTCAGCCACCAGTACCAGCTATGTGGCTTCAGCTTCATGGTATCGCATACTCACAGCTAATTTATGATCCAAGTTTTAAAGAATATGTACTTTGCAGTGCTAATGACTAACAATTATAAAGAACTAGCCATTAGCAACATGTGCTGTTAATGAGTATTAATGTAGTGCAGATTTGCTTTACTGTTTAAAACTGGCCTAATTTACCCATCTTCCGAACACTACAATCAAAATCTGTATTTTTCTGATTATTTGTGTATATATATGTAAAAGTTTCATCTGAGCTCTTTCAAAGAAGATTTACAGGCCTAAAAGTATGTTTAACTCTGGTCAGTAAGAGATAACGGAAGGTGTCACATTGAAATATACTTTTTATTACAGGATCACACACCTGGTTAACAGAAGTCCATGTTCAGCGGCCACAGATTTCAACATGAAGTTATTTAGTATCAGAAGACTATTTTGACACACAAACATGAGGTATCATACACTTAGCATGGATTAGATAATAATTTAATGAGATATTTCAAAATGTAATGGCAAATTCTAATGTGTACTTCATGTCACTTCTTCGTATGTGGTTATTTGAGTAAGGGAAAGGTTTTTCCCATTACAGTGTTGCTGTGTACAAGACACAGTTTTAGGTCACAACGTCTCTGATTTATTACTTGATCACTGAGGAGACAAAACAATGGTCAAATATCTAGGTGAGCACCTAGCATGAGGTGGGAGAGATCCTTCCCAAGTCTGTGTAGTCTCTTCATTCACACACATCACAGCTAAATGGGCATCTGCAATAAGAACTCAATGTCTGGAAACCAAGCTCTACAACACAAGTTAAAAAACACCACCAAACTGAACCAAGCTATACCAACAAAGGAACATAAAAGGAGTGATACTAGAGAGTGAAGAAGGGATTTTAATGAACCTCAGTTTAAACCTAGTACCATATTTCAGTATAAAGGAAAAACTTCATTATATTTAAAATTATTAAACATTGCCTTGTGAATATTAGATAAATGAAGAGACTGAACTAAAATCTAAAGTACATCAGTATTTTTCTTGGAAACACATAAAGGATGTTAATCTCATGTTTTGAGTGTGTCCTCACCTCCATGTGGAGAAAAAAAAGTATAGCTTGTTATATCTCACAAAGACTTCATAGCTAATTACGCACCTAACATTGTACTTCCCACCTCAAATGCATTTAAGTTACTTCTTCTCTTATGTTTCAATACTCAAGATAATTCCTTAGACTGTATTTTTAATGTAGTTACCAGGAAAAAGAGTTGTCTTTTTAAATTAGGTACATTCCTACCTGATTAAGTTTCTTCCATAGGTTGAGAACAGGAGAAAGTTCTGTAGACCATATTTCTCTGTCAAATTTGCAGCCAGCAGTTACTGACCTACTCAGGATCCGAAGCTGTGAAATGACCTGAGTGATGAGAATACAAATGCACTCTTGAAGAAGGATAAACAAACTTCTTTTAGTACAAAAATGTGATACACTAGCAAATACTCTTCAATTTATCTATGAACTATTCTTTCCTGCATTCTTAATTACTGATCACGATCTGATCAAAACACAAACAATATCCATATTCAAGTACAAAACATACTTGAACCTCATTCATATTAAGGCACAAAAAAACCCCTACATATTTTTCTTATCACAGCAATTGTCTTTGTTCAATTATAACTTAAAAGCTAATGAGGTGCATAATTAATTAAAAAGCCTCTTTTCCACAAAATTTAGAGACAAAACTCAAGCTCTGCCTTTAAATAGGCTCCCTCTGAAGTTAAAAATTTAAGGGAAACGAACCCCAAAATATGTTACAAAATACATACAGTAACTATCAAGCATCAAAATTCAAGACAATTATGAGAAATTCATTCTGATCTGGCCAAAACCTCTTATTTACACATTCATGCTACCTCAAACTATTTAAAGGCATACTTATTAAAGAAAGAAAGAAAGAAATTAAAAGAATAACTGCAAACCTTCCAGAAAGATGGGGATATTTAAGTTCATTACGTCCAACTGCCTTTTATTGTTAGCAACCCTGGTAAGTTCAAAAATCAACTGATAAAATATATACATGCATTTGGAAGAAACTACACTGACATTAAAATTCTTCAGTGATATTGAGTCTGTACCTTAAACTGTATATAAACCCCCTTGGTATTTTTGAGGCATTTTAGCTAAATTTTAGCTATTTTTCACAGTGTATTTTTGCAAGGCATGTTAGAGAAAAACTTATTAATTCTCTCCTCTTGCACTTGACAATAAAGAATCAAGCTTGACAGTAAAAAAAGTATTAATCATTCAGAAGGACTTTAATTGTAACACAGACTGAGAGAGAAAGTCAAGTTGTTTCTGCTGGGATTTGACTTATTTTCCAGCCAAAAGATGTGCAATGATGAAGTGCTTTCTTTTGGTTTTCATTTTCTTTCACTGAAGCAAACAGCACCTTCTTATTTATCAGCTTTGATAGGGACTATGAAGCACTACAAGATGATAGTACACCAAACCATCATTTTAACTTCTATAAGAAGCACTGATCATGAGACTGTGGTTTAAAATCCTGAGACGAGATTACAAGGCGAGTAGTAGAATCACCACCTCAGAACTCAGGAGAGAAGATTTCCGCTTAGCCAGGGATCTTTTTAGCAGGAAACAGCTGGTAACTGTTTTGGAGAGCAAAGAGGGGCCAAGAAAGCTGGTTAATCCTCAAGAAAAAAAATCTCAAAGCATAAAATCAGTTCTTTCTGATGCAGGGGAAACAAGTATGATAAGCAAGTCAAAGGACAATCATGGCAGAAGATCATCATGGATGTAAAGGAAGCTGGTAACCTCCAATCACAGAATATGCTGAGTTGGAAGGGATCCACAGGGATCATTGAAGTTCAACTCCTGGCCCTGCACAGCACCATCCCCAAAAGTCACACCATGTGCCTGAGAGCATTGTCCAATCATTTCCTAAACTCTGCCAGCCTGGCGCTGGCCACTTCCCTGGTGAGCCTGTTCAGTGCCCAACCACTCTCTGGGTGAAGAACCTTTTTCTAATATCCAACCTAAACCTCCCCTGACACAACTCCAGGCCATTCCCTCGGGTCCTGTCACTGGTCATCACAGACAAGGGATCAGTGCCTGTTCCTCCTCTTCCCCTTAGAGGAAGCTGGAGACTGCAGAGAGGTCTCCCACAGAAGATGAGCACAAGGATGGACTACCCAGCAGGGGTATAAAGACATTGCTCAATTGTGTGAGGATTGAGGGAGGAAAGCCAAATCTCATCTAGGTTAGAAAACAGCAGTGTATGCAAAGGCCTAGAAGGGCTTCTGGAAAGTATTCTGGTAGCTAAAAGAAAAGAAAATATAAGCCACTTTATAGCTTCTGTTATGTAAAATAACATTTCATCCTCTCGTTCTCATAACTTAATTTTAAATTTTCATAATCCTTTGTGTGCCCCAGCTATTGTGTATATCAAAAAAGATTCTTGTTTAATTTAGCGAAAAATTAATTTCTCTGATGAATGTTTTGATCATAGTATCTTTATCATTCCTGCTATTCTTCCTCATTTTCACTCTGCACATATGCAAATGTTCAGACAAGCAATACAGATAATAAACACACATTTGTGCCTTCCAGATATCATTCTTTTAGCTATAGTTTTGTATCTTTTAATTTGTTTTTGGATAGTTGCCTGCCATAATATGCTAAGCAATAAAACATTTATATCAAATACACTTTAACTGGTAATTCACTATGTAGTACTTCATATAAACTTGCATATAGTGCATACTATAAAGCTGAAAAATGTTTATACAATTGCTTTGTGAATATGCGGGATTGAAAATACTAACTGATATTCATTTTTAAAGCGCCTTTAGAGGTATAAACATGTATCTCCACATAGCTGAAATGATTTTGAGTAGTAGTGACTGCAAGAGCAAGTAATTAAAGTATTTTTCTAACTCTACTATATGGGGTTAGCTGTCTGTTTCTAATTATCTAATTATAAAAGTGTCAATATAGTTTAAATAGGAAATACACTATCTATTCTTTATTTCATTTTTTTTCTTCAGTGTGCCTGTATGTGTTTCTGTTTTATACATTTCATCAAAGTAGTTCAAAAATATTGGGTTATCATTATCAAAAGTTAAACACTTAAATTAAATATACTGAATCAAAAGAAACCAAGTTTTAATTCTCAGTGTTCTAAAGTACTGTAACATACAATGATCTTCATCAAATGTTCATGGAAAATCTTTAACTCTTTAGAGTTCCCATTTCTTCTCTCAGGTATAACAAGGTATGATGGTAACATAATTTACCTCTAAAGTTTCCATGACAGCACAGTTTTCAATTCACTGTAATTTTTTTTTTTTTTTAATTAATGGGTTGGGCTGAAACTTTGTGTACTGGTAGCTCTTTCAGCCTGCATATTTTCTGAAAATTTTAACCTAGAATAGTCATTCGCGTTCAAGAAACAGATGGAAATTCATTTGATTCATATCAAAATACTCAGGTTATCTTCACCTTTGCACTGCTTCAACACCCCAAACTTTTGCTAATGGACTGCAAATTTGATGGCACGACATCTGTCCAAATTTAGGAAAGAATTACAGATTGTAAAATAGTAATACATATTACTATTTAAGTACGATTACAAGTTTAATTTTGTAACTTGAATGGTGCAAGTATTTTATTCTCACAAATCCCACTGATGTTCCTCACATTATTGACCAGTCTATGCTATACTTTGAATCAGCTAAATCTTGAGAAAACGTTTACTCTGTACTCTCAAATCCATCTCTTTCTGGATGTTATGAAAATGAAAATGGAATTTATTTTTTTTTAATAGGATCATAGAACAATTAACCTTGGAAAGAACCTAAGGAGGTCTCTCGTCTAATCTCCTGGTGGAATCACAATGAGCTTTAAGATCAGACCAGATTGCTCAAAGCTTTATCTGCTTTTGAAAAATCTCAAGCACAGAAACTGAACAACCTCTCTGGATGACCTCTTCCACTGATTTACTGCCCTAATGATTAAAAGGTTCCCCTTAATATCAAACCTGGACCTTTCTTGTTTCAGTTTATATCCTGTAAAAGTAAGAGTCAAATGCATGGATTGGGACAGAGAATGTGTTAAGATTGGGAAGGACCTGAATAAAACCACGAGTGGGATGTATTACCCTACTGGAATTCTCAGGTGCATCACAGAAGTGTCCAAGGGATTGTAGTATGTTTGCAGTTGCTCCACACAACTGTTTTCACCTCCAGGCAAGAGAAATAAATTTTGAGTTGGAAGGGTATTGCATGAAGGCCTTGTTGCCTTTGTAAAATCAAGGCTCAGGCCTGTTACTTCGGCTGAGTAGGAAAGGACTGTGGGAAAGAGACATGGCTGAATTAGGGGTAGAAAAACTGCTGTGTGACCATCACATGTACACATCGTGGTGTGTGGTGGTTGGTTGAATTATGTTTGTTATGCTTTAAAACCATGTAAAGTGATAACCGGCTAACTGCTTTAAAACGGCTGGGTTCTTGCAATACAGGGCTCTCCTTTGCACCTGCCTGGGGAATCACTTCATATCGCAACAGAAGGGAAACTGGATTTCAAAGAAAAAAGATTATCAAGAATACATTTCTGGGGGTCATATGAAAACCAAAGCAACAGGACAGGAATGAAAACACAGTCTGGGTAAGTACCTAGAAGGAAAGAGACCTTGATTCAGATGACGAGGGGAATACGATTAGAAATCTGTATTTAAGATGAAACAACTCTCAGGGTTGAAAGAGGGCACCGTACAGAGTCACATTGTACAAGCATAAATTCACCCTTACCTAGCCTTAGGCACTTTTAAATTAAAAATATTATCACCTTAGCCTCCCTACATAATTAATAAAAAGATCCTAAGTGTGCTAAGTTGCCATTTGAAAGGCTCTCTTATTGAGTACATAGGAAAACTAAGTTCCTTACATAGGTACCTCAGATAGACCGGTCTATGCTGTGGAAATTAGAATATGGATTTTAATTTAATTTCCTGGAAACCTAGCTACAAAGCTTGAGAAGAATTCAATTTCTCTCAATGTACTATATAGACAATACCATCAGGCCAACCTATAATCAACTTCAAATATTTACTCTAGATTAAGCTTGCCTTAAACACAATATTTCTGACCACAAAGCGAGACCAGAAGTGACCAGCACAGATGTATATATCTAGGTCTGTGGAATCATATCCTTTGCACTCTAACCCAGGTATGTATTTATCGTACTAAGGAAACTGAAAATTTAATCATAGGTGTATAATACATGGTACTCAAAATAAGAGCACTTTTACAATACCTAACCTTTGAATGTTCTTTTTTATTGCAATGTATTCTTTTTATATACAATACACTAAAAGTTCTTGTGTGTTGTGCTAGTCCAGAACAAACACAAATCTGAATATTATGAATAATGAGAAAAGTGAAAAAATCTACCATTAAACAGGAAAACAGTACCTTCATTAAAAATATGAGAGGGATAGAAAAAGAGGTAATAAAAACATAAAGGCAACGGCCAATAATGGTCTGTCTAAAGAGGGGCAAGAAGATTATTCAGAATTACAATTCTTTGTAGAATCTGTCTGTTTTAAGTAAGGTTAACTAATCATAACACTATTTATACAAAAAATTCAATAGAGCAATTTATTTGTGAACAATGCACCTAATTCAGATGAACAGCCTACAGAAACTGCTACCAAGTATTTTCTCTATTCCTAGTGGAAAATTCATGCACTGCATGTTTTTTTCTGAGTTATCAGCGCAGAAAAATACAAATTGCATATATTAAGAAAGGTGGGGTAGTCAAACAAAGAATGTTAGTATTTATTTACCTAGTTATTGAGTTATTGAGTTATTAAGTGTGCATCTGTGCTTTTTAATCTCTTGAATATTTTTAGGTGTATCTATGGACATATGATACTGACCAGCACATTAAGAGTAAAAAAAACCACATGCATCTAGAGAAATTATGAGAGATAATGGACAGAATGGAAAGCTATAAAGACAATGAATGTTCCTATGTGATTCATATGGAACTACTAAAAAGTCATGTTTTACCTGAAAACTAAAATTCATGGAAAAAATAAAAACGAGGAAATGTCAAGATTTTAACTTTTCTTTCTCTGGAACTTAGACAAGACAGATTTCTAGGAACACAAAATCTATTTCTGTTCTTTACTCATGCACAAGATGAGGAAAAAGTCTTGCCTCCAGTGATTCACAACTACTGCAAAAACTGCTACTTCACAAATGAAACACATAATAAACACAGACCTACATCTAAGTCTTGTATTCACTTCAGAAGCAATATACCCTACAAATCATGCAACAAAATCAAATTTTACACACAGTATTATGACTTGAAAAAGAGGAAAGTAATACAGGCAAAAATATCTTGAGAAATTTTGTCAGTGAATTAAAAAAAAATCTCAGATCAATCATTTCTGAACTCAATATGATTACTGTTCTAAGAATGCAAAGCTGGAAAGATTTTCTAGCCATATAACTGGTATTTTTTTCAAGACTATCGAACATATAAAAAGGATTTTTATTTTTGTACAAAAACTTATCAATGTCCTCTCAGTAAATCTATAGATGTCAAAGCAGATACTCTACTGCCATCTACCAGTTTTAAAAGGACGTAGTGTTAGCACAGAAACTTCTATGCTTCATTTCTCTGAATGAAACAATACATCTCTTTACACAGCTGTTCAAGTAGATATTTACGGTTTTACATGACTTTACAGCTCAAACTAAAATACGAAGCTATAGCTTAATTACTTTGGTAAATATTGTGAAAGTACTAACTGAGTGCAACGCAACTATGCCTCTACTGTGTCATGAGAGGGAACAGGTTTCTGTGTCACATCCCTTCTGTCAGAACTATGTGCTGTCACACTGCTTCTCAGAGCTTGGCTGCTGTTCCCTCATTGCTGTGAAAGTAGCCTAGGACTGAGCTGCCACTGGAACCTCTCTGACTTTCAGTCCCTGACCACGTCCCTTATCCTCTCTGCAAGAACAGGATCCATGGATTCTGTTAGGATGAAGGCACTTCAACAGCACTCATAAGCAAATCATGCCTGCTGCATGTGGATCAATAAGAGACAGTGCAGGTCTGTGCTTGCTCTTTTGTTGCCCCATCAAGGCCACCTCAAAGCTGCATTCTCACTCATTAAGGATCTGAAGTAGGACTGGACTCTATACAGAGATACACGCCTCCTCAATCAAACACAAAGCCAATGTGGCAAAGACATTGACCACACCTGTATCTTCCTTTATACAGCAGCAGATCACGTGTCACATACCTTTGACAACAGGAAGCCTCCGTAGAGCAGGGGCTCAGGGGAGGAATGAAGTCAGCAGTGTGCTGCATATGGACAGCACAAGCCCAGTACTGACACAGACAGTACTCTAGTTGAACCTTCTCCTAAAGAATAACTAAGAGTTTTACTTCATGCAGGTCCACAGGATACACATTAACCGGAGACTATGATTCTAAAAGGCATGCCAGAAGAGGTGGTTGACCTTAACTAATTACACATCCTGACAAAATTCAAGGAGACTGGAAAATGGCAGCCTGTTTTGAGAAGAGAACAAACTTCTTATATACAGAGCATCACCTATATATTCTCATATACACAGCACCAATCCTATGGGAACAAATAAGGCTATTTGAAGCATTACATTGATTCACTAAATTGTTAAAGAGATGTTTTCTAGCTCTTTTTGCTAGAGCACAGTACTGTGGCTTCCACTCCATTAATGGCACGGCACATTTCTTTCATGCATCACCACACGTGTATTCAAAATATTCCCCATATTTTAAAAATTCCTTTTAAGTACTCAGATCTCTCAGTTGCAGGGTAACAAATACAGGTTGACATTACTCATCAATTTCTACTAGAGACTGTTAGTCATGTATTTGTGATGTGGGATGTAATAAATGTCAGTACTTAAATGCTCTGAACAATCAAAGGGTTATATAAATGCTTAATTATTTTAAGAAAATAAGTTTTTGTTCATCTGAAATCTATGGTAATAACATAAGAAGTACAAGAATAATATAAATTGCTTTTCAATAATTAAGATACTTTTCAATAGTTATACACGTATTACTCTATGTGGTATAATTAGAATTATGGAGAAGCAGTAAATATAAAATTCATGCTCTGGGTCCTGTTGAGCTAGATTGTGAAAGAGAAAATTGTGTCTGTTCACAAACACTCAAGAAGCTGCAGCTGTCATTACAGCTGCACCTTGAAAAATAACCACACACCGCAGCCCTATTCCATACACAGTAGAAACACTGCAGTCAGATGCATAACGGCAGTGTTGGGTGGACATAACTTTTCTTTATCTGACTTGGGTAATAACAGCCATGGAGATTTGGTGTACAAACTCAAGCATGATCCAGCAATTTAAGGGTTGCCAGTGTCCTCATACACCCTCCCCTACACCTTCTGCCTCTGCTGCTCTCAGAAACAAGGCAAAAATCAGCACTGGAACCATGTATCTGATCACAGTTTTAGTAAGACAGAGAGCAGTTTTAATCTAAGTAAAAGGATGTGCAAGAATTAGTAGGAAGAGGTAAAGAATCAGCCAGTGACTTACTGAAAATAAGAGCACATCAGAAACTAACTAAAAAAAAACAAAGAACCCAATGATAAAATGCTGTTTTACTGAAGTCAGTGAGATCATTGCAATTATATTTAATGAGGCGAAATTCACTTCATATTTCCTGGCCTTGGTTCATACCTTGTCTACTTTACTAGATTGCTCTATACTGTTCTTCATTCTTAGTTTAATATTAACTTGAGAAATATTCATCACATAATAAAAAAAATTATACAAAGATAACCTTTTTCCTACAAAAATTCTCAGAGCAAGAATATTTATTTTAAAGAAATACTCTATTTAGTAACTATACTAAGGTCCAATTACCTATTTCTTTTGACTTCTGATGGATTGCATTAAAGAAATTGTTGTTTCTCTTTAAGCAACCCCATCTAGTAAAAGAATGCATTCAGTGTGAGATTTCTGTGCTAGAATTAACTCCTGGGGAGTATTCATTTGGGCAACACGCTTTTTGCCTGATTTTGTAAACTTGTCATTTTTCCGATACCACAATGTTCTTAAGTCATCCTGACGTAAAGTGTGAATATTAATTCTCTATGTCGAATTTCTGCTAGAACAATCTCTCACGTTTTCAAATGATTCAGCTGCCATTCATGATGAGCATGAAATGTCATGGTATGAATCACAGAATGACAGAATGGTTCAGGTTAGAAGGGACCTCTGGAGATCATCTAGTCCAATCCCCCCCGCCAAAGCAGGTTCATCCAGAGCAGGCCACACAGCATCACCTCCAGACAGGTTTCCAGTATCTTGAGGAAAGGAGATACTCAACCACATCCTCTCTGGCAGGCTGTTCCAGTGTTCTGTCACCCTCACATTGAGGAAGCTTTTTCTCAATACTCAGATGGAACATCCTGCAACCCAGTTTGTGCCCACTCTCCCTTGTCCTGTCACTGGGCACCTCTGAAGAGAGTCTGGCCCCAGCTTTTTGACACTCACCCTTAAGATATCTGTAAACATTGATAAAATCCCTCACTCCCTTCTCCAGGTGAAACAGACCCAACTCCTTCAGCCTTTCCTCATAAGAGAGATGCTCCAGTCCCCCAGTCACCACAGTCCTCCCTTGAGCCCTCTCCAGCAGCTCCTCATCTTCCTTGCACAGAGGAGCCCAGCACTGGACCCAGCACTCCATCTGTGCCTCCCCAGGGCTGAGCAGAGGGGCAGGATCACCTCCCTCAACCTGCTGGCAAAGCTCTTCCTAATGCACCCAGGATCCCTCTGCCCTTCTTGGCCACCAGGACACTGCTGGCTCAGGGACAGCTTGTTGTCCACCAGCAGCCCCAGGTCCTTCTCTGCAGAGCTGCTTTCCAGCAGGTCAGACCCCAGCCTGTGCTGGTGCCTGGGGTTCTTCCTCCCAAGATGCAGGACCCTGCATTTGCCTTTGTTGAACTGCATTAGGTTTCCCTCTCGCCAACTTCCCAGCCTGTCCAGGTCTTGCTGAATGCCAGCACTGCCCTCTGGGGTATCAGTCACTTCTCCCACAAGAAAATAAGCATAAATGCAGGCTCTTATCATTCCCAGGCATTTTTAAATACTCTCTTTAACACTCTGCACTGTAGTTCTGTAAGAAACAAATTGATATTTATAGCAGTGATCTGCAAGATGAGATTTTTACTGAGCATGAGGAAAAAAAACATACAAGCTCTATACTATGTGAAAAAAACTACATCAACATTTTTTTCATGGGAATTATAGCTCACAAAATCTAAATTAAGAGTTACTTTTTAGTCACATAAACCCTCTAAATAACATTATTTGCAACTGTGCATCTTTATATTTCAAAATACATGTGAAAAGCTGTATAATTGATGATGACTTCACTTAAGGAAATTTCTAAAGTGGTGGTTAACAGTTAACATTGGCAGGCAGAAATTATTATTTATATTTGTACATATGTTGAGGATAGCCATGAAGTAAACTGCAGAGTTAAGATTTTGGACTTAACAAAATAAGACACTGATTTAATAGGCATAAGGGAGAGGGAAAATATGATACAGTACAGTAAGGAGAGAGAAAATTTGAGGAAATAGAGTGGCCAGCACATTAATTTCAGTTGGTTAAAAAGGGGAATAAAAGACTACTTTTGAATGAGCTTCAGAACAAGTCCCCTCATTGTGCAGAAATGCCAAGATTTTTAGCAAAATTACTGAGTAAGCATGGAATATCTCTGTGGATTGAAAGGCAAATAAAAAAGGAACATATAAGAAGAAAAACCAAGGACATTGAAAGAACTGCTTGGGCAATTCAAGATGAAGTTAGAAAAGCCAAATCCCAGGTGGACATAAGACCAGCAGGAAACAATTAAGGTAAGACAGGATTCAACACATATGAAAAAGTTCAAAAAAACATGGGGCTGAATGTAAGGGAACGTAAGTGAGGTAGGTACATAAAACCTAAAGTATTCTAAGGCCTCTGTGCATGGTGTAGGAAGCAAAGGAGCAGATAATAATGGGAAAGAAACAGCCCACACAAAGAACATGAACACACTCCTACACTAACAGGGACTTCAGTCCAGCTGTTGGCTGGGCACCCAGTGGTGTTCCTGAGGCTCAGCAGAGGGACCAATTCTCTTTAGTATCTTTATCAATGATCTCAACAAGGAGATTGAGTGCACTCTCAGCACACTGGCAGACAGTGGGCAAGTAAAAGGTCAGTCTCACAAGCACACACTCTTCCACTAATGTGAATGATAGCCTTGCCTAAGGATGCACAATGGTGGCAACCACTCACTTGCTTTAGCAGTTGAATAAAATAGAACTGGTAACAAACAAATGAAATTTGAAATGTGTTAGTCGTTCACCACTCTGGAAAATAAAACAAGCAAAAAAATATGTCTACTAACTAATAAAATTCCTTTTTTGTCTTTGCGACAAGCACTTTAACTCGCATACTTTAAGATGCTTGAAATTTCACTTCCTCCCCCTGAACTTTTCAATTTCAAATTGAATACTTAGATATGAAATGAAAATGTGACAACTATATTTATATTGTTACAATACTCAATGCAGAAATGGCAAACCCAACTATTTTCCAAATCCTGTTCAAATAAAAATCTAATTTTCCAAATAGTTCTACTATCAGTAGAAAATAAACCTTCCTGTATTCTGTATAAGCAACTACCTCATAGTTACAGCTGTTTTCTTTAATCTCTTAAATGCCCATTAAAATGTTCATTATACAAGTTTTAGAAATGCTGCTGATGTTATTACAAAGCTTGATCCAAAGTTCAGAAAGAATTAGGTAATTCCAAAAGGTGATTCACTCCTATATTTTAGATGCCTATCTAAGACTGGCACAAATTATTCCCTGTAGCTGTTTGTCTTTCCTTAGTAACAAAAAAAAGTGGATGACTAGCTAAGAAGAGGTGGATAATATTCGTATGGTTAAATCTAGTTGAGAGGTATTACACTGGGGTTTCTTTTTTTTAGGTTCAGTTGGGTTTTGAATTGGGCTTATCATATTTTCTATCACAGTACCTAAACATTTAAAAGAAAAATAAACTCATAAGAAATTATTCCAATATCAGTCAGGGGAATTTGAAGTGGCTTGAATCAATAAATACATCAGAAGTCTTTTCTAGTAGGATTTAAACAAAATATCCTCTAAGAGTCGAACTAAAAACCTGACAGAACCTCTCTGCATATTTCAAAGATAAACTCTAATTCCACAGTATCTGTTTTTAAAATACCCTTGACTTGCAGGAAATGTTAGAATAAAATCTAAGTAAAATATTTGGTATTAAAACAGTAGGTATTTTAAGAAATATTAAAACATTAACTGAAGATAAAATCAGTGAAGGAAACAGGATTTCACACATCTACATAATTCACTCCATGGCAGGTGAATATGATATTTTGGAGCTGGACTGGGAGCCTAGATAACCATAAGATTAAGCACCTAACTCTGAGAAAAATAAAGCTTTGTCAGATGACTATCACTCTTAGAAAATAGTTTTTCTCTTATGGTAGTTTCACTGCCAACGTGTAGTGACTATCCAAAAAATATGCCTGTACTGGTAAATAAAAGGGGAAGTTGGTGACTTCCAGCAAGAATGAAAAGGCTCTTTCTCTACCTGCAGATGTGAAATTGCACAATGAGTAGAAACAGGTGAGGAAGGAAAAGTTCTCTCAGTATGTGGGCTACTGGGGCCCAACTCATGGATCAGAACCCATGCCTTTAAGAGAAAGTGGCAGGTGACCATGGACATGGGGGCCCAGGGGGTGTTCTCACCAGTTCTCCCTGTGAAGGGAATGGGACAGGAACAGGGGAATGTTAACTTGGCTGCAAAGGGCCTGTCACCCATGTGACAAACTGTAACCAGTGTCTGCCAGCAGGACTGGTGCTAGCAAGCAGAGCTTTCAACTAGGCTTATGAGGCAGCGATGACCAAAATCCAAACAGAAGGTGATGGGCAGACAGTCAGGTAAAAGCTCTGTTGGGAGTGATTTTATGGTGTATCCCATTTCACCTACTCAATGCCCAGAAAATGAATCTTGTGCTTTTCTGTGCCTTCAAACTGAGCCCAAGAGGGGAGAGAAAGGAAAAAAAACAGCCAGAGGAACTTTTTCAAAGCAGTTCTGTGCTTCAAGGTCACTACTTCTCTCTGTTGTTCTTCTGCTGTGGGGAGTGATAGCTGCTGCTGCAGCAGAGAGGGGAACAAGCACTTTCCGGCTTTTTCACCAGCTCTTGGCTCCCTTTCTCAGATGAGAGAGACGGAGAGTTGAATTCCTGTGTTTCCCTGGGACTTTGGTTTCTTCTTCTTCTTCTCTTCTGGACTTGTTCAGAACACCAGACCATCAAACCCTCACTGGGAGACCTTCCACCAGCCAGAGAGGGGCCCCCCATGCTGACTCAGCTCCGAGGAGGAGAGAGACCACACCCAGAAGGACTTATAACTCTTCCAGGTTTCTCTCCACAGCAAGAGATTTTATTATTTAGCATTATTATTCTTTTCTTGTGTGCTTGTTAAATAAATAGTTTTGTTTTCTTCTTCACTTTCCTCTGAGGAAATACTTCTTTTCCTGGACTGGTGAGGGAGGGTTAACTACAACTTGCTTTCTATCAGAGGTTATTTTTCTCTGAATTTGTCTCAAACCGGGACAAGCACCTAGAGTATAACCTGATGGGTAAGATATTCCTTTAAATAGGTCAAACAGCAAGTCAGTCCTCTTGGCAATAATACAAAGCAGCACATTAAAGTTACAAGAACTGTCTGACTCTTTATGGTGCTTTCATGAATACCAGATGGAATCCACAAAGAAATTAGTTAGATGGGGCAGAAAAACAGAATCAATTATTATCAAAAGAACTGAGATAAATATCTATGGTTAAAAGAAAAAGGAGCATGTCAAGAAACCATTTATCTGCAATTTCTTTCAGACAATAAAAATAATGGTGTTGCTAACTGGGAGAAGTGAGAGTCATTCCCGTCACTCACTCTGAGACAAAACAGGCAAAGAAAAGCATGCAGTTGGGCTTGAGGGAAATGTATCTGGGAAAATTAAATCACCTTATATCCTCTGCCCTGTCACAGAAAATACTAGACGGATTTGGATTCTATTTGAGACTATAAAATTAGTATGTTAAAGTTTCTTATAGCAAGTAATTTGGTTGCAAAATCTGAACAACCTAAACTGCAGAATATCATTGGCCTGGTTTAAAAGCAAATAAAATTACAAAGGACAAAACATAGGAGGATAAATACTTCCATCAAGTTCAGTTGAAGTGAACTGGAACCCAGTTAATATTTAGGTTATTAGTATTCAGACCTCAACATTTTTTATTTTTATATAAAATCTACAATAAAATAATTTTATAGTATTTCTTTGAAAATTTGGTAAGAAGCTACAGTCTGTGGACTCTTCAGCAATGAGTCTCAAAGTATTATTTTACATTTCTGATGTCCCTAAGCATTTTGAAGATGTATTAGGTTGACCTTGGCTGGCCACCAGGTGCCAGAGTGTTCTATCACTCCCCTTCCCAGCTGGACAGGGAAAAGAAAATGTAAGGAAAGGTTCATGGCTCAAGCTAAGGACAGGGAGAGATGACTCACCAGTTACTATCATGAGCAAACAAACTTGAATTGCAGAAATGAATTTAACTTCTTGTTAATCAAATCAGAGTAGGACAAGGAGAAATAAATTTTCAAACAACTTTTCACCATCCCTGATTTCTTCCTGGGCTCAACTTAATTCCTGAATTCTCTATCCCCTCCAATCCAAATAGTGCAGAGCGACAGAGAACTGGGGCTGTGGTCAGTTCATCACACATTGTCTCTTTCTCCTCATATGTCTCTCTCTCTCTTTCCCTTCTCCAGCGTGGGGGGTCCCACTAACTTAAGACATTATTCCATGAATTTTAAAAAGAAAGTTTCAATTATACATGCACAGTCAACCTCAGGAGGTCCTAAAAAAGTTACTGCAAATCCACAGACTTGCCTTCCACTTGTGCCATCATTGAGATGGTAGACACAAAAGAATCAACTCCTAGTACAGAGAGAATGTAACTATCTTTTATCTTGGAATGATAATGTGAGAGACTGTACTCATTCATTTATGAAAATAACAAAAGCAACCTATTGTTCAACCTTACTGAGACTCAACCTATCTCATATGACACTCTCTGTGAAGCATTAAAATGTGTAAAAGAATGATGAATTCTTGAGGCAAGATATCATTAGAATTATTAAACATAGATTGTATACAGAAGTTAGCAATGAGCAAACCACATGCTAGCCATACTCATTATCATTGACAGTCATATTTGAAGAGTCTTGCACAACTTGCCAGTTACTGATTGGCTTTTTTCTCAAAATAATTTACTGTATTATTGAAGAATGTTTAGATTATCCAGTTGACTGATTATATATAGCTACTACTTACAGGCTGCAGCCATTTGCATTTGGCAGGATTTGTTGGGATCACTCAACACAGGCGGCTTTACGTGCTACACTCTCTAGAGCGCCTGCAATGACCATGTCTGCTGTGCAGAGAAGGGAGACAAAACAATGCCTCTGCATTTTCTTTCCATCTTCCAAGGGTGGTTACAGGCAGTAAGTCATATTAGTTGCAGGTATGGTAAGTCCTGCACCGGGCAGGATAGTTCTTATTGCTTTTCCAAGCTGTAAAAATACATATGCAGGCCTGTCTGTTTCAGTCTGTAAAAATTCCATTTATCACATACAATAAATTTTACTTTGATGATGACACTTATCTATAGTTCTATTAAAATTATAATGAAGGATGAAATTTGTTCATAAAATTTCATAAAAGCTCAGAAATAAGAATAAGACATGAGGACACTGGCACCAAAAGCCCACTTTGCAAAAAGGTCACGGGAAACATATCTAAATTACAGACTCTTCTCATTGCACAGGAAGCCTAAAGCAAACCTCCTCATATTCTGATTGCTCTAATCATTGGTTATAACTTAAGACTGGGAGATTGGACCACCTGAATACAGGCCAATATGCAGGCAAAGTACAGTGTTTATCAGATCAGGAGAAAGAAGCATGACTATAACAAAGTGATGAGGACTCTTGCTGAGTGTGAGGAAACTGGAGTTGCAGATGTACAGAAAATCTCAATTGGTGTAAAACAGGTAGGATGAGGTATACTAACTCCTGCAGCTACACAGTCAGTGGAGCTTTTTTCTATTTTAATGCACTGGTCTGCAAAGAGAACATAGCAAGAGATGTGAGATTATTCACGACCGTATTCAACATAGGAGATGTGTCAAAGGCTTGTTCTATCATCAGGTGAAGCAGAACCAAAGAGACACAGTGAAATCTAGAAATCCAGCCTCTAAAAATTTGCTTCTCCTTACCTACGTAGAGCAACTTAGAACAAAATTCAGAAAAAAAAAATCTAAGTCATGTTTCTAAAAAGATCATGTCTTTTTAGTAAAATGTTTTCTTTAAAAAAACATGGCTTTCACCAGTATGGATTCAATATTAATACTCTCTGAATTATGCTACAGAACACTGCAAGACATAATTTCTAATAGTTCAATTAGTAATTGCCAATGTAAAAATAATACTGGTAGCAATATTAAGCTTTTAAATTAGAAAAGTTCTCTGCTGATAAGAAGCTGTGAATATAGTCATCACTTGTAAAATTTCTGAAAGAAGTCCCTTTCCTTTTATTGTTTTGATTCCTGTTTTGGATTTACCTAAACACTTCTGTAACATAGGTTATAGAAGAGATATCTGCGTGACTGCAAAATTCTGCACTGTGCTGCAGCCTATTTCTACTACAGTAAAGTGTGTTGCTGCAGCAACACAAACTATCACTCCTAGGCATGAAAAATTAATAATATTCATAGAAAGTCTACAGAATCAGTGAAGTAGTAGACATGGTATTGCATTTCGCCTTTCTGGTGCTAGAGACATGGAGGCTGAGCTGGTAGCAACTGATTTCTGACTACCCTTGTTCATTCACATTTGCTTTAGCTTGGTAATGGATTAATGAGAAACACTCCTGTTAGAAAACAATCATTCACTTTCCAGTTGTGAACCACGGGATCACCTATGGATCTAAAACAGCAGCCAAACTGTCAGAAATGGAAAGGGAGTAAGATTCACACTGAGGGAGAAGTACAGTTTAAGGAGAATTTTGCATTTCTATTACTTAAATTGCCTAAGACTTAAAGAAATATCACAAAATACTATTGGGAAGGATGAGAAAATATCTCCTATGACAAAAAAAAATCATCTCACAGAATTGTAACTACAGCAGTCTCATATTTTCAAGATTATAATCCATAGTTTATGGCTTAGAATCAATACTATGGCAGATGTGAGTTTACATGCAAATGGGCTCATTATCTATCTCCCTTCACACAGGAACTCTGAGTATATTCTGATTTTCAAATATTAGGATTTTTAACAAATGCAGCTTTTAACAAGTTATGCAAGCACAGCTGAAAAAAAAAAAAAATCAGTAGTCTACAGTGAATCTGAGAGCACCAAAAAATAATCAGCAGTCTACAGTGAATCTGTGAGCACTGTTTTTTTATGTAAATGACTTTAAGACAAAACCAAAGAGAGCTACATTGAATCTTGGAGCATGTATTAGCTTTGTAATAGACAAGTTCTTGAGTTCACCCTACTACCTTATGCACCTTCATCCTACTGATTTCTCTTCACATATCTTTATATTTTCATGTTCTAAAGAAACCACACATAGTCTGAAAATACAGCTATGGATTTAAGTGAACAGTTATATTTAAAAATATGTACCCGTACTATCTATATTTGATAGCCAAAAAATGCAATATGCAAAGGCTTTTTTTTTTTTTTCAGTAGATCAAAGGTCTTATTTCTGCTTGGAGCCCTTTTTAAGTGACTTTAAACAAACAATTAGATACTTTTTAAAAAAACTGTAATTCTTAGTCTTGAAATTATAGGAAATTCCAGTTATAGGGAACTTCTAACTGATTTTGCCAAGGTTGGACCAGATGATCACTGAAGTTTCTTCCAACCTATGATTCTATGATTTAAATTTTCCCTCCATAACTTGTCCATACATAAGACAGCACACTAAAGCTGTGCAGAAAATGAAAAAGAGCCTTGATATGCAGACCAATTCACTTCACAGCTCTGATGGAAGATTCTCAAATCCATCAACTTTCATGTTATCTGACACAACTAATTTACCAGTCAAATAAACTATGTTAATGAGTATTTAAAAGAATTGTACTGTTTAACTGCACCTATACAATAATTGTGTGCTCTCATCCAAACTTCACTGAAAAGCAAAGAAAGAAAAATGCAGAACAAAGAATTTAAGCTTTGCTTCAAAGTCCTGAGCTTGCTTCATATTTGACCTAAAAGGTATTAGAATGACTGGCAGACCTGAATAAACAAAAGGTGAACTTTCACCTGCCTATGAGTATTACCGAATTTCAACTCAGGCTGAGGTACAGCCACTTCTTAATCAAACTACTTCCTTGACTCTAGGCTTTAGGAGCTCAATTCAGTTGTTACACATAGTGCCATGAAAATGTTACATATGGACAAAAAGGACATAGGACCTCCAGGTCCATACCCTACTGGATCAGGGTGCTCAAGAAGTGGGAATCGATTGCTTAAACACTGGCTTCTAGTGCCATTTTGACCTGAATTCCATTTGCTGGCCCAGAAGAACATGTATTCACTTGGGTCCTGCATTGTATTTGACAGTTCCTAGTAGATGCCTTAAATACACCAGGACATCTCCAGATTTATACAAGATACCAATTTTTGAGCAACTGAATTGACACCTAAGTGATTAGCAATGAAAAGCTTTGTTCAAAGAACGAAACATATTGATGATGAAGACATATGGAATTCAAATCACTCCATCTTTCGGCTTCACAGACTGACAAAAAAGAAGCAATGAGGAGAACAAGAGACACTCAGAATTTATGGGCTCCCATAAAGGTGAGAAGGAAAGCTGCCCCAGCTGTGTCCTTAGTAGTACTCAGGATAAGGAATGACCCATGTTGCTCACATAAACAGCAATTTCTACACACAACTCTTAAAACAAAAAAGTAAAAAATGTTTAATCATTGCCTGTTATTCCAGCACTAAGATTAATGCACTCTCGCACACTAAATATATATTCAAATTGGACAAGACTGCAATTAAATGAGAGCTGAGAAGTCTTGACTATTATATAGCCATCTGCCATATCTTACAGTTAAATCAATAAAGGAAATATATTAAATCAGTGAATTTTTAAATGAAGACCTACAACACCCTCAAACTTACTTTTCATTATGAAGGGAATTTCATTATGACATGCCTAAGTAGTCACATGCTATTACTCAGTGTGAATAACTTTTTTTTTTTAAAAATCACATTTCTAATTGGAATGATGGAATTTTTTTACTAATTAGAAGTGTTCTGGATTTTCTGGAAGAATTCTTCAGAATTTCTCTTTCAGCAAAAGCAAACAATCTTACCCATATTCTATGTGTAAAACTATCACACCCTTCAGTGTGACCTGAATTATACTACTGGCACTTTCTCAATAATTATTTGTTTATTTAAGTTCTAAATGAATATTTTTGTAACTAAAACATTATTATATTAAAATATTCTACAGATAATACCCAACATATTAAAAAAATACAACCATTTACTCTTTCTTATGGAAACTGCATTTATGAACATGTGGTTGGGTTCTTCAGCTTATAATGGCTTCAGAAAAGATTCAGAAGTCAATGAAAAATGCTAAAGTTACCTGGGAACTGATCATACGCTGTGATGAACGAGCAATATTAGCTGGCAGGCCAAAAAAGTCAGGTTTATCATCTTCTGGAAGGCTTTCAATAATATTACGATAATCCTGCATAAGAAGAAAAGAACAGACCTAACAGAGGGAGCTTTTTATTCCGCTCGTGAAAATTAACAGCACATGCTGAAAAGAATTTCATTAAGTGCACAGCACAACACAAAGATTAAAATAAGTATATAAGACATGACATATTGTGGTAATCTTGTTTATAGACTTCTTCATTTTATTTATCAGAACCTATCTTCTTTTATATGACATTTCCACTCTAAAAAAGCAAAAAGCAATTCTGATTACAATGATGCTATCAAAGGAAAACAAAAATATGCCAAGACTGTCCCTGAAACGTCGGTACAATACTTCTGTTGAAAACATAAAGGTAAGATTAATGACAATATTTAAAAAAAATTACTTTGGAGTTTGGAATTCTAATAAGAGTACAATACATATTTATAAAATTAAGAGCACCTCACTTCTATTTAAATCTACGAAGATATTATCACACGAAGAAAGTTAAATAGTTTAGGCAAAAATAATGACAATATTTAATTGGAGATGATATGCATCATCATCAGAATAACATCAATAGTGGTTACAGTGCAATAGTCACTAGTGATGCTCTCTTGCACAAAACAGAAAGAAGCCTTGCAGACTGAGGTAGATTAATGGTGTTGGACATCTTTTTTATTGTGATTTAAAGGCAAAAATATTTACTGCCTGAAAGTCTGGCTGCACCCTGTTGCATATGTGTCATGTGCATTTTGTCTTTGCCTGCAGGACCATGTGCTGGACATGCACAATTCATTTTAACATGGAATCTCACTTCAGACGTAGCAATAGTAGCAGAACTCTAAACCAAACACTGAGGAGGTACTAATTGAAGACACAGCACTGTAAATTCCCACGTAAGTAATCATACAAGATAGCAAGAGATATTAAATGCAGTGCAGGCTAGGAAAAAAAAATTCACCTACTTGAGCATATTATCTACAAGAACAGAGACAAGCCTGGTTTGTTTATTCCTTGTCTCTTCGTGATACTAACTCAGCACAGCTATAGTAAGTAAAAAATAACATTCATTTTAAAGTAATAAAAAAACCCAAATCAAACCAAGCCTAAGCAGTCAGAATTCAGGTAAAGAATGCCAAATGACAGCATCAATCAAATTTACATTAGTTCATATTAGATTAGAGGTCTCTTATGGAGTCCTCCATTAAAATGCAAGTGAATCTTAATCACAGTAAAAACAATAATTATATTGTGAAAGGACAGGGAGAGATCAGCTGTTTAGACTGTTGAACTCCCTCTCATTTACACTATAGAAATACTGAAGGAGAATCAGAATCCATACTTATCACCAAATAAAATGTCATATACCCTCCATGGCCTGTCAGCAGATTGTCAGAATATATTTTGGAAACAAGGAGGTATATTTAGTTTTTACCCATTTCATCCGGAAGTTGTAGGAATATTTAGCAGTCTTTTAAAAACTACTGTTATGTTAATATTTTTTTTTTGCTGGCCAGCCTTTGCGTACGAAGATCCAGGGAAGGCCTCTTTTCCTTTCAGACCTTCCAGCCTGCGCACTGGATTTTTTAGGTGAGACACAGGGCACGCAGATCTGAGCCCACCCTTTAATCCCGAGGTTCTTCTGCCGGGCCAAAGCGATTCTGGACAGTGGCAGCTGAGTTCCTCCTCAGGACGTAGGCAGATTGCCCCCTTGCAGGGCTAACGAGCTCTGCCTGCCCGGGGAGCATCCTAGCTGGGAATCGAACCTGGGCCCCGGCAATTACTGTGCCGTATCCTTAACCACTACACCACCGGGGCTCCCTATGTTAATATACTAATTATATAAAACCATAATTATATCTTTGTCATAAATTAACCCAATTTCTTTTACTCAATTCTTCATAGCTATGCTACTCTGCACCACAGTACAATCAGATATCATAAAAAAGTATAGTGAGCTGACAGAGTTAATGCTCCACACGAAAGAGCTAATTTTCTGAAGAAACAGAGGTATCCATTGGATTGTAACTTTGGTTTTCTTTGTGGAAATATTTTAAGAATAATTCTTGAAAATAAAGTATTTATTAGGTGGTAGAAGATGTGTACCTACCAAAATACTGCAGGAATTCGGTAAAGAGATGGAACATGGGAAACTACTCATCTTCTTGCCTCTGGCATTTAAACTGCCAATGATTCGTGAATTGAAAAGCTGCTCCAAGTAGGACCGAAGAACCCTCATATCAAAAGAATTATCTACACGGCCTCCATAAATTGCATTTTCAAACAAGCCATGGACAAATTCCCACTGAAAATCTTTGGAATCTATGAATTAATTAATTAATATTAGTTATGTATCACTGGATAACATTGCATTATAAGAATTTCTTCTTGTCACTGCAGTTGTTCAAGGAAATAAAAAGAGATGAATACATCAAATAATTAATTTTTAATTGTTCTTCTATATGACCAAAGAGTAAAAGCTGCAGAAACTTGAAAGAGTTTGTAAATATATATCATTGGTACATGAACACTTACTGTGTTGCAAATAAACTATTAGAAATTTTACTTTAGCCTTGAAGTGCTTTTTGAACCAATTGGTTATATGCATTTCAGAAATTATGTTATTAAAACTTTTATTTTATCATAAATAAAATTTTATACACTACTTCCTACCATGGTACCATCTGATCTCATAAAATAAACTGACTGATTAAACCAAAAGCAGATCATGCTCCAAATAGGTAGGATTACTAGAAATGTCATCCTTTCAAACACAAAGAGGTCCAAGATAGATACTTTGCAAATCATTATAAATCGCACAACACAGCACATAAATTTGAGCATTTTACTAATAGTTTCCTGGTCAGATTGATGTTGCATTAGATTACTCTGACCTAGCTATATCCCACAAGTTCAAAATACCTTATTTTTCCTCCATTCTATCACAGTTGCCCAAAATAACTACATGGGACAATGACCTCTTATATCCTCCAGCTTTCATATGCAGGTAAAAGCTTGATCAGAAAGGTTCTCCTTAAAGTCCCTTGAAAGATGGAAGTGGCAATTACTTTAAGAGGGGGGTTACTGGTGATAGCTGTTGTTTCCTAACACTTCAATCATTCATTTGTAAGAAAAGATATTTTCACGGTAATAATTAATGATTATCATTGACAGTTAATGATTCAATCTCTTTACATCACTGTGTGGTTCAACTGCACAACTAAGGTCTAGTTTCAGAAGTACTAATCATCCACAAATCCCCTTTAAGTCAACGATCGTAAATTATCTCTTTGCATCAGTTCCTAACTTTACTTTGAAATTGTGCAAAATGCAAAGGGTTAAAGAAAATTACCTTTAACATATTAAATAATATGTTTGAAATTCCTATACGGGTTAACAGAATAATGCAGTGAGGTCTATCTAATACTGAGTTTCAATACAAAGAATTCTTTCATATTCAATTTATATTCAATTCATTTATTCAGGATTTAGGGGAACTCACACTGGGAAGGAATGGAGACACACCACTTCATCTTACAGGCAGCCCTGTATTTCTTATTTCTTCCTCGGGACTCAAGAAACTGAGCAGAATATTCCTTGGGCACCAAGAATTATTGGTTTACCCAACCACCCAAAAATGGATTAATGATTCTCCCTGTTCTTCTAGTTTACCTTACTGGTGATGAGCTCTACAGCATCTCCACTGTTATATGAGTGTTGTGAAAAGATAAAGCTCCTTCATGCAACATCCCTACTAATGGGACTTTCCTTAAGAAGTGACTTACCTTCAAAGAGTCTATCAATAATGTCAAAACCAGCACGGAGATCAGACAAAGAAAATTCATAAAACTTGGTCCAACCCTACCATGAAAAGAAATCCAAATAATTTAATTAATCACAGAGTCATGATCATGAAGTAAAATACCAGAATCATGTGGTTATTGAATGCTGTATAATATATTTTATGAAAGAAGAAACATCCTGTGTCCACTACAGTGCATTTTTTGAAACAGTCAGTAGAGAAAGTATAAAAAAAAATTCTGTTGTAACAGTGCATTAAATTTTATATACTTATGTAAACCAGAATCCACTGAATATGTAAACTTAAGGTTATTTTATTTCCTATGAATATTTACTTCAACTAAAAAATGCTGATATCTGTGACTAGATCATGCATTAACATTTTGTTTCTGAGGGCCTTTCTGTATTTCAGTATACAGACAGTATTTTCATAAACAGGACTGATTCTTCAAACATAGTCTTTAATACACCCTCATCACCTCACTCCTTAATTCACGTCACTTCTGACCAAAAAAAATATATCAATTACTGCTACTATTACCATAAAAATGCTGACCACTATATGCATATTTTAATCATTTGCAGTTTGTACCTCCTTTCTGTTCTTGGGACATTACTCTTTATATAGCAGGAATGCATACTGTGTATGTAATTCTCACGAAAAGCTTTCAGTGTAAATGGGTAAGTATAAATAAATATTGATATATGAGAAAGCATTTAGGAGATCCAGATCTCAGAGGTAGATCTGTTGCTCCGTACATTTGCATATGGATCATGACACAGGAGCAGTGCATATGATTCATGATGAGAAATGCAAATGTGTCAGACATCACGCTCATGTCCAGTGAGATGGATACACACTGAGGTCAAGACTGCAGCTGTTCAACAAATCACAATAAGTATACAGCCAGCCACCCTGAAGGTCTGCAAAGATGCTCCTAGCAGTATTCATGCTGGGGTTTTTGGACAGATCTGTACATGAACCCAAAACAACTCAAACTTCATTATAAAATACAAGAACTTCTACCTGAGATTAACTACAGTCCATCAATGTCAGAAACTGGTAATCTTGAAATATAAACCCATCACTGTTGGCACATTCGTGCAGTGGAATTAAAGAGAGCACCAATCCTATCTTGTGTTACTTGAAAAACTGGTGCCAAATGAATGTGAATTTGAACAAGAACAAAGGAGAATTTATGTGTTGGTTTAGTACTTTAAATATTTTCACCTACTGTACTTCTTGAACACAATATTCAAAAGCCTGTTACAGCAAAAGGCAAATAACTTCAAAAAAAACACAAAGTCAAAACTGGCAAAAAACTCTCAAACATTCCAGACTGTGCCAGATCAAATCCTTCAGATGACAAAATAATTTCATATCTAGCCCAAATAGAATAAAATAAACGAGACATAGAACAGTTTGCTATTTGGTGGTTTTTTTGGTCTTTTTAATTTAAGCAGCTGCAGCCAGAAAAAAATGTTTACTTAATTCAAAAATTTAGCTAAGGAAAAATCACATCTCTGAAAAGCATTATAATCCTCTCAAGAAATTAGCAATTTCCCCTGTTCTTCCTTCTCCTTGAAGGAGTTTGTATAAAGAAAGAGCAGACAATGTCATCTCCTCCTTCCCACCAGTGTCTCTTTTATCATGTGTTTCATTCAATTGTGTTTCCATATTTTTGCCGGTCCCAAGCAAACAGGATTCACAGGATCTTTTCCATGGGATCCCACTCTATCCAAGTTTTTCTCATTTCTGAATACAACCCAAGATATACATGATGAAAAATGCTTCCAAGTATAAGAGCTAATAAATGCGGTAAATTTTTTAAAAGACAGCAAACAAAATATTACCTGAGGGATATAATTTCTTCTTTCTTGGCATACAGCATGAAACCATGCTAAACAAAAGAGAGAATGTGCTCTAGACAGATTTCCCTTTTTGTTGATCTGCTCTGGTGTCCAAGATTCGTAAGTTCGCAAAAGATTTTTTTTGAGGCCTGGAGGTGCCTGCATTGGAAGGAAAAACACTGTTCTAGACAGAAAACCTGGCATTTTTATGCACTATTTTCTTAAATTATAACCATGAATTTGTAACTTAATGAAACTTAATAGAATAAAATGTTAATTAACAAGAAAAAATTGTTTGTAATAAATGGCCTAACAACAGAATGATTCTATACTGAAAATAACTTCAACATACTGAAGGAAATGGTAACCAGGTTATCAGGACCAACTGACAGGACTGCACTACATTAGAATAACTTAGTGAAAGAATAGTACTCTACCAAAATACAGCATAAAGTAAATTCAATTGTTTTCAAACAAAAAGAACATTTTTTCTGATTTTACAAGCTCAACTACCAATTACTTCTGTGATATGATGAATGTCAAATCACCTTATGCCATCACCACACTCTGTTAGCTAGCTTATAGCTATGGTGTATAAGTACGATAAAAAGCCAGTTTTCTGATTTAGTGGTAGATAATGTTCACAACCACTAGAAATAACTGCATTCAAGGTGTATACAGTAACTGAAATAACAGTGCTTAAAAGTAAAAACAACTGGATACTTAGCCATTCTCAAATTACTTGCAAGTCTGAAGACAAATATAAATATTAAGATATTTAAATAACAATTCTATGTTTCTAAAAATGTTCTTTGTTCTTTCTTTCTTTTTAAAAATGGCTGTTAGTGGTTCCATAAGATTACCATAGTTGGTTCTGCCAAATAATTGCAAAACACTGTAGTATACTGACTTTGTTTTTTTACTATCTGTATCTTCATTGGTAACATTCTACATACATTAGTACATACTACAACCATATAATAATCAAATATCGTTTGCAAAGTCATTGTTCTTTCATGGTAACAAAATATTTACTACAATCAGAAAGGAAACAAAATTATTTAGAATACTGCATTTGTGCAAAGTTCCAATTATTCCAAAGACAGTGAGATGAGTAACAGAGTCCTGCAGTTTCTCTACCGTTGAAGACCTCAATATAAGCAAGAGGGTACTCCAAAAGCTTAAAAATACCTGCAGTCAGCAACACTGGACTCTAAAAGGTCAGAGTTTCTTGGATTAGCTGCAGGCAAAATCTCCACACTCCACTATGAATGGAAGAGTTAGGAGCACTCCTGTTAATGATTTCCACATTGGACATTACTGCTTAAGTGCATTCATGACTAGACTACTTTCCAGTCAGTTGGAGGAACATGGTCACAGTTACTCCTTAAGCTGTGCCATTTCAAACGCAAAGCTCTCAATTTTGAGTAAAGGCTTTAAACTGTATCTTCTCATGTATGGGAGGACAGCCATTTTTATTGAAAAGATCCAGTATATATAAAGCTATGGGGCCAAAAAGTAAAATAAGGAAGAGAAAGTGGCATTCTGTGATCTTCAGATAAGGATATTCATCAAGAAGGAGAAATTCCTTGTTTTCCATCCATGAAACAACACCTGTGTAGATTTTTGTTTTTAAGAAAAACTGATTAAATGCACAAAAGTATTTGGAACCCAAAACAGATCAACTACTCCTATGTAAACTTATTTTCAGTTCATACTTTCAAACAGGGAAAAGCATGTAGGAAAAAAATCACCTTTCAAGGTAAATTAATTTTATTTTTTGTATTAAACGTAATTGAAATATAAGGTAAAACCAGTTATTCTATTTAGACATATAGGTTTCAACACATCAAGGTTCATTCACTGTAAGAATCTAATAAAAGCTTTCCAAACAAATCTTACTTCATAGGTTATTTTCAGACTTGATTGAAGCAAAATTGGAGTAAATTTTGGATGAACTTCAGTAGTAAGCCAAAGACGGAAGTTTGGTTGAGGATGTAATGTATTCAGTTCCTATTAAAGAGATGTTATATATTGAAATAGGCTTTGAGATGATTGGGGTTTTTTATATATAGAACAGTATTTACAAAATTATAATATCCTGGATTAGAAAGTTAGGTTTATCTGAAAAATCGACAGTTGTTTATATACATAAGGTTACAGTTCAAGATGTGTTGCCTCTGCACATTCTGTATCACTGCTGCTCAAATTCAAAGTTCATCCTCACTGTGCAAAAGTATTTGCACCTTTCCCTTGGATACTAAATTCAGGACATAAAAATATAGAGCCGTTCTTTACTTCTTTTAAGCAGAAAAACACCAGAAGGCTACATCAAAAATGATAAAGGTTTGCAATGTGGACTGCATATCAACAACAGATCTCAATGACTTTCAACTCCAGTATAGCTATATTAATTTCCTTTTCTTCAAGAGTTTGTTGTATGACCCCTTCATGTATTATGATTCACAGAAAACTGAAGATAGAGTTCTAAGAGAAATATTGCCAAAAGTTACTTCAAATACAAAGGCTTCACAAAAATATATAATTATTGAAGATATGGTATGCTGGTATGTTACGCTCAGCTGAAACCCATATATTTACCATCAAAGACACTAAAGCTGCCTGACAAGTGGTTTCAGAACAATGTCAACAGTTTAGTGTATGCATGTTGGAAGAAACATAGCTCAAAAAACGCTTAAAAGATTTTCTCACAATCCATTCATTCTGATAACCTCTAGAGCATAATTATTATCATTTTGTTTTCAGTGTTTTTAGTAAAGAAAAAAATCTGAAATACCATTATCTGTTCAACTATTTAAGCAAAATGACAACTATAACACAGAATTATGGAATTGTGGAGCTTGGAAGGAACCACAAGAGACTGCCTCATCCAACTCCGGGATCAAATACAAAGAGCCAAATACAAGTTACCCAGACCTGTAGCCAGTCAGGTTTTCAGTACCTCCAAGGATGGAGACTCTGCAGCCTCCCTGGGCACCCTGTTCCAGTAGTTCACCACACTCACTTTAAAATAAGTTTTATCATATATTTAAATAGCATTTCCTGTATTTTAGATTGTGGCCATGTGCTCTTGTCCTGTCATGGGACACCATTGAAAAGGTTGTGATTCAGTTTCCTTTACTCTTTCCCATCAGCCAATACACAAAAACACTGATTCCCCTGAGGCTTCTCCTTCCTAGGCTGAACAGTCCCAGTTCTCTCAGTTTCTTTTTATGTGATACATACTCCAGTTCCTTCATCACCTTTTCAGCCCTTTACTGAACTGGTTCTAGTATGCCCATGTCTCTCTGGTACTGGGCAGTCAAGCACTGGACACACAACTCCAGATGTGTCTCACCCGTGCTGAGGAGAGGGGAAGGACAACCTCCCTCCACCTGCTGGCAGCACTCAGCCTGAAATGCCAGGATGCCAGTGGTCTTTGCTGCAAGGTCACTTTGCTGGCTCATGGTCCCCTTCTTACCCACCAGGACTCCCAGATCTTTTCTGCCAAGCTGTTTTCCAGCCAGCTCGTCCCCAGACTGTCTGAGTGGCTGGAGTTACTCTTTCTCATGGGAAGCACTTGCCATTTCCCTTTGCTGAACTTCACAGTGTTCTTGTCAGCCTACTTCTCCAGTCTATCAAGGTCCTTTTGAATTCAAGTACACTTGTCTTACATCAATTATTTCCCTCAGTTTTTTATCATCTCTACTTGCTGAGGATGCAATGTGTC
The DNA here is from genome assembly GCA_013396875.1 of Vireo altiloquus. Taxonomy (NCBI): domain Eukaryota; kingdom Metazoa; phylum Chordata; class Aves; order Passeriformes; family Vireonidae; genus Vireo; species Vireo altiloquus. Next base: position 88,990 of record VZRF01014340.1, on the reverse strand, counting down.
CCATTACTCACCTCATTAATTAGCACATTAAACAATGTTGGCCACAGTATCAATGCCTAGAATACAACACCAATGACTGGTCTCCAAAAAATCCAGATTTTTTGACACTGAAAGTAACCTTTTGAGTAACACAATTAGGCCAGATTTCAATCTACCTCACTGTGGCATACTCAGGTCCATACTTCCATACTGTGAAAACTGAATTTCTGTACCTGGATGGAACTGAATTATAAATATGCAGCAGTCTCTTAAAGAGGATGTTCAAACCTAAGAATTACATGGCCTCACACTTGCTAATGGTATGCAAAACGGACAAAGGGATGTGCAGAGTCAAACATCAGCAAATCTTAGTCTATATTAAGCTCACCAGGAAGTTTAACATATTCAGTATTATGTTCATGTGGAAAGAATAAGAACCTCCTGACATATATCCATATTTTAATACTTACATGATCTGAAATTTTGTATTCAGCAAGGAGATTACAAACATTTCCTTACTGTTGACTGTCCTGTTCAGACTACATGACACACATCAGCGTTATCTCGCTTCGCCTTTCCGTTGTTTCAGAATGGATTATAGCAATGCTAAAGGTACATGCCACATGGTTACTGCTAGACAGATCACAGACTCCAAGCTCACATCCATGGACTGTGCTTTACAAAAATCATTGAAAACTGGAAAATTAAACCTGCAGTAACTGTTAAAGGAATTCTATGATTTTCTTCTGACCTAATTTGTTTAGAGGATTTCACAGTGATAAACATGAAACGTATATCATATAAATACAATTTTAGCTAGCAAGTTAATGATTTTATATGCCATAAGTGTGTGTTTCTGTAATATATGAGACATTTTAATTTCAAATTAGCAAAAATCTCCTAGTGACTCAGACTCAGGCTGCACTTCACAAAAAAAGAGCAACTAAAAAGAAAGTCCTAGAAAAAATTAAATTCAAGCATACATAGATTCATAATTCATGAAAAAACATGGGCAGTATCCCATAAAACACCAGAAGTCCTAACTGGAGCATTTGACTACTCATTGTGGTAGAAATACTCTACCTTGTATGAAAATTAAAGCATTCAGACAAAGAAAGAAGCTGCTTAGATCTGAAGCAGCTCACCTTATTCATGACTGAGAACACCACAAAAGCCTATTTTTTAACTGGAATTTTAAACATCACCGTGGAATGCCTGAAATGCTTCATAAATGTTGCATACTAATTTTGTCTGGTTTCCAGTATCTTCTTCTCTATTTACCCTCACCTTTTCCAATACAGGAAGCCAAGATGTAACGAGATGCAGGTTCTTCAAACACAGCCATTCTCCATTCTGGGCACATTCTCTTAAAGTTTGAATAGCCAGGTCAGCTTGGCCCTGGCCCATGGCAATCTGAAAGGGCAGACACAGTGGTAGCAAGAATGTCTCAGACCTCATTTAACAGTTAAATACAAAATCGTGTTTTCAAGTTAGGATACATACATAAAAAAAAAGAATAGTAAAGATAACCAGAATTTTCTCTAATGTTGTAAGTTACTAAAGTTGAGAGAAGATTAAGGGAAACAAGTTTTTCTGTGCAATTTATCTAGCCAGAGTTTTTGAACAAACAACATTACCTAGTCTTTTAATGGAAAAAACCATACATCACTTGATGACAGTGATGGTATTCCCTGGGAAGTCGAAAAGTAATTTAAATATCAATGACTAAACTGCATTACTGCAGAACTGCAAAGGTAAGAGATAAATGAGAACAAAGTTTCTTTTGACTGGAAGTTAGGAGTACTTCCTTTGAAGATAAATACTCAATTTTATATTAAGATGAGTGAAAAACTAAGGCTGCTCTCTTTCCAGCTGCGATATATGAATAGTTTAACATATACTCCTTTCTTCACTTTTTATAGTGCCATATTAGTTCTACATTAGAATCTATTTGGAAGCTATACATAACAAAAAACCCTGAAACAAACAAGTTGAAAATAAAGAGGTCTTAGCCAATCTGAAAAGTTTTGTCTTGGCATTATGGTCCTCTGACTAAGGAAAACTGAGCATAATATCTTGAAATAATTGAAAATAGCCAAGAGAAGACAGCTGAAAATCGCCAGCAATATGGCAACAGATAGCATGAATTCAGCACTCTGTTCTTTATCCCATATAAGAAATAAATCAACAAAGAAAATTCTATCTTTTATGTTCAATTCAAATTACAAGAGAAAGCATAGGAAAAAATAATAACGAAATATGCTCATTAGTAGGACAACTTTCAGATGATTTAGCTTTTGAGTTCTGATCCTTAACTGAATACCATCCAATGCTACATTTTGAAAGTCCAACATGTAAAGGATATTTAGAGCTAAACATGAAAATCCACGTAGCAGAGTAAGAAGTACACATTCTGCAATGTTCACAGCAAGACAAGATGGCAGTAGGATCTAAATATTTACAGTCTGATGGGAAAAATATATTACAGCAGTTTATATTCCAGGAAAGGAACAATTTCAAGCACTATTTAAAAGCAACATTAAACTTGACATTTTCCATTTCTATGCTAACCAGTGATCAGCTAGATAACAGCTTCCCTCCCCTTAATATGTCAAATGATAGAAGGAAATAATATTTTACAGAAAGTTATAAAGCACATTGGTAGTGTTTATTGGAAATATTAGGTAACCATTTGATTCACAGAATAATTTGAATTGGAACGGATCCTGGAAGGTGTCTAGTCCAATCTCCTGATCTAAGTAGGGCAGATCAGACGAGGAGCTAAGGCCTTTGTCCAGTGGATTCTTGGGAACCTTCAAGGATGTAAAATTTCTCAATCTATTTTACAGAATTTCACAAAATACCTAGTATTCACAAACACTGAGCACCTGATTTATGTTTTCTGTTCAAGAAAGAAATGTGCAAATCCTACAAGCAGAAGGAATGAAGTCTAGTTCTTAGCGGGTTTTGTTTGTTTCAATTACTCCACACTACAAAAGAAAATGCTGCAGTATGTATAGCAATTCTCAACCTCTTTTGTTCTTTTCCATCCGTCTTCTAATTTTTTCCTTCTCCACACTAGAGGAATGCCTCTTGTTTGGATTCTGCTTCTGTAAGCATGACTAATTGTATCTCTTTTCTCCAGCCCATTTTGCCAATGGAATGAGAAGTTAGTGTCCAGACAGGTGGAAACAACAAAACAACACAGTCACCAAACTATGGTTCTACATACTAACTTCCTTAAAAAAAAAAAAGTAAAATAGATATTACTACAGTAAAATTTTACACAGTGTGGGTTTTAATCATTACACTTATCTAAGACTGACCTGATGGTAGCACTCAGTATTTCTTTCAACACTGGCAAGTTCCTGCAACTCTTGAGAAGGATCAGCACCAGGAGAAATTATAATCAAGATGGGCTCAATTTCCAGTGTCTCTTTATACAGACGTTTCATATTCAGAGGGGATGGAGATAATTCTTTTATTCCTACAATTAGAATTAGAATTATTGTGGAAATAAAGTGACTACACATGATGGAGTGTTTCATTATCCACTTTAGAGCTCATCTGGCTGTCAAGAGTTCTGTTCAGCAGACACCATAAAACTGGTTTAAAATGAAGAAAAAATCCTTACAGCACACAGGTATAAGGCACCCTATATAAGCACGGTGCCTGGGTTTCCAGCTTGACAAATATAAACTGCAGTCTTTATTTAGAGTATAGTCTTGAGAAAAACATACAAAGAGAGAGTGGAATGAGAAGCTACGCTATTTGCTAAAACTAATTGCAGTGTGTATGTCCACATGCAGAATTTCTCTCTTTACTGACCTGAGAGCCTTAATTATTAGACATACACAGTTCTTTGTACTATGATTACTTATGTCTATTATTTGTTTTAATATACAACTTAAATGTCTAGAATGTTGACCTAGTATAGGCAAGGGATTTATACATGAGCCCAAATATATGTGTGTAAGTGTATCATAAATTAAATAGCGTTAACCACACATTTTCATGCATCTTTAGACTGGCACTTAACTAGTGAAGCGTTGGGTGCAATGAGAAATCACAACATACAGCAGGACAGAAGAGGTCAAAGCAGTGACATCTATGCCACAACTACTAAAAGATGCAATACACACTTCCTTGAGGGCACAGTCTGTTTTCAGACTTGAGCTATTGTGTGTTCCACATAGAACAATCCTACATAATTTGNACAACTACTAAAAGATGCAATACATGGTTTGTATTGGGACGTCAAAGATCATCTCGTTCTAACCCCCGTGCCATGGGCAGGGACACTTTTCACTAGACCAAGTTGCTCAGAGCCTACCTAGCCTGGCCTGGAACACTTTAAGGGATGGGACATCCACAATTTCTCTGGGAAATCTGTTCCAGTGCCTCACTACCCTCACAGGGAAGAATTTCATCCTAATATCTAACCTGAACCTACTCTCCTTCAGTTTGAAGTTGTTCCCCCTTGTCCTGTTACTATATGCCCTTGTAAAAAAGTCCATCTCCAGTTTGTTTGTGGGCCTCTGCAGGTAATGAAAGGCTGTTAACATGGTGAACTTCTGTATAGCATGTAAAATAAAGAAATAAGCATGCTTTGGGTGTCAGAAAATACATTCTTAGCAAATTCTTATGAACCTTAACTTCAAAAGAAATTATTTTAATCCCTCTTCATCCATAAATTTAAAAAGATAGGTAAAAGGTGAGAAAAGAAAAAAAAAATCTGGATAAAACAGAAGTAAAAGGCTTCCTGGTGAGATATTATAGGTCTTTAGGAATTCATTTTTCTCACAGGAAAGCAGCCAAACGAGATTGGAAACTTAACGGCTCCCTTTACAACAATGTAAAACAGTTTTAAGTAGTTTCAGGGCAAGGACACTGAAAAAGCCATGGCTGAAAAAAATATGAAAAAATATTAATCCAAGCATGACATCTTTTATTGGTTAGAATGTGCTAGTCATGATTTCACTGATCTCACTGATAAGCATGAAAAATCTGTGGGTGATTTGTGGATGATTTAATCATTTTGAAAATCCAAATATAGTCAATGGCATTTTGACTTCCTTGGGGAGGCTGCAGCTTCATTCACCAAAACTATTCCCAGGTGCAGCGCTCCTCCAAGCAACTGGTCCCAGAACAAGCAATTTACGTAACACACTAAGATTTGGAAGACAGTAAGCAAGAGAATAAATTTACTCTGCATTCAGGTCTCTTCTGGCTTTTGAGCCACACACACGGCAGATCACTCTTGTCATTTGATTCCAACAGGCAGGGGCATTGTCAGCACAGGCCATGCCACCATGCTCAAAGCACCCTCTCTACCTACTAACAATGTCTGACAGACAAGCTATACCTTAATGCTGAAAAACCCAGTCTGGGTGGCAGATATGGAGGCAATTTCAAGCAACAAATAATGTCCACAGACAGCAGAAGGGAGTAGGATAAATTGACTTTTTAAACTTACAGTGTCCACACCAATGAGACACCCATAACTGCTAAAAACTCAAGCAAGACTTTTGTGTGCTCTACAGCAGTAATAAGATTATTCAGCATGTAGGTTTCAAACTCTGCATACAACAGACTTGAGAGAGGCAACAGACTGACTAGAACAAATAGACAACCATAACTATAAATCATATGTGTTTTTAAACAGACAGTAAAAAGTATTACAGACCAAGAGTTAGACAAAAATGATTGATATTAATTAAATAATCATTTGAGACTCAATTTATAAAATCTCAAACCTAATGGTCTTTAAATGGTAAATGACATTAAATAATATATATAGAGAATAAGTCTTAAGGAGAGTGCTGCAGTGCAAAACTTACAGAAAAACAGTTATCCTCATTTCTTAATTACTCCATTTTTCAAGAATTAATTAGAAGAATCTGACAGATCTTTTTATTATATTTTCAATCACTGTGCAGCATAAACCAAACCATTTTAAAAGCACTTTTAAGAATATTTAACAAGAACAAAATCAGCAAATCCATTTACAGCATAGTTTCATATGCTAAAACTTAGGGATTCTGTAAAAACTGTAAAATAAAAGAGAAACAAAAAAAAGATAGGACAAAAAAAGATATTTAATTTTTGTGTAGAAATACCCTGGGGAAAAATTAACTTACCTAGGGTTTTACATGCAAAAAGAGCCATGGCACTCTGTAGCCTGTCTGGTCTGACAGCCTGGACCACAAGCACCTTAAAATAAAATATATTCAGGGGAGCTGAGTCTATAAAAGTATAGAGTGACAATTTAAAATGCAAGACTCTTCTAAGAAGGATGAATTCTTTGAATTCATCTTAAGAACAAACTTATTTTCTATGACTGTATAGAGCTATCTGATCATTCAAGATGATGTACTTTAATTGTTCTTTTGTAAGTAGGTTGTTCTATCAATAGAATCAGAAAATAGACCTATATCTAATGTCTATTTGTAAGCTACAAACTTTTCTACAATGTTTTAGAAGAAAAGTAGCTATGTGGGTAGCTAGAATGACAGAATGCATACTTAGCTTTATACTGGTAATCTAAATTCTATGCACATAAATAGGTAGCAATGTCCTACTTGGAATAGTAATATTTCTGGTTTCAGTTCAAACTAATTTCTGGGTGGCACATCAATCTAACTACGTAGCTTCAGTATACTTCATCAACAGAAACAAGGTACACTGATCATTCCAGATTTACTTTCCTATAAACGCAGACATCTTCTGACAACACACTGCACACTTGAGAAGTGCTCTTCAGCATTTCATAGATTCAGATATGACTCAGACAAATTCCTTTCCAAAATGGTTTGTTCCTAAATTCCATGTGTGCTATTTCAGAAATCTTCCTCCTCCACAAAAAACTCCAAAAAGACAGATGCTAAGAGCCAATCAACATGAAATTACATTGTCTAATACCTCATCCTTTCTCTGGATTTTTTTACATTACATAACTTCACATGAAAAATCACAGCATCATTTGAAATTAAGTAACAACACCTTTTCATTCATAAGCACAAAAGTGACTGTCTTTTTCTCTTCCAGTGGAAAAGGACCCTTGGGTTTAGGAAGGAACTTGCCTTTCCCATATTCTCCATGAGTTCTTTATTATCAGGTTTTCAGAAGTCATTTTTCATTACCTCTATGCTAAAGAAGCAGAGGCTGCTACTGCATTTTGTGCCAGATGTATGAGTTTACACATTCAGTGATGAAGTAAATTAAAGATGCTCAACAAGCTGACACATCCAGCAGTAACAAAGCAACCATGAAAGAATTTTAATACCTATTCATAAAATTAATTCTGTGTATATTTCTGAAGAATTTGTTACCTTACAGGGTATACTCAGTTGCAGGCAGTATACCAACACTAAAAAGACTCAGATAACAGAGAAATAATATGCATTATAGTAAAAAAATATATATAATCCTTAGACTAAAAAAATAGTTAAACTGTAAGACAGTGTAGATACTGTCACTGATTATAACTCAACCAGGCCTGGATGTAAAATTTCCTTCCAAGGCTGAATAATTAATATTATGAATGAAAAGATTACCTGCTGAAACAAGGAAATTCTTTTTACAACAGAAGATGGAAAGTCTTGTTCACATATAGAGCTCTGAGAAAAAGTGCGCCACAGATTTACATCTTCAAAGCAAAGTGTCTGGTAGAGACCTGGGAGAGAAATCTACAAAACAAATGGTGTAGATTTAACTGTAAAGAAGAATAGTCATTTGGACATGGTATATTTTAATTTATTTCCAAATATCACTATGACCACTACTTGTGCAAATCACAAAATTCAATTTCATCCTTGGAGTTAGAGAAGAGTACATTTTAAAATTAACCACTTGATTACCTATTCCCTGGAAAGGCTAAATCTATATTGCACTATAATTTTAGTCTTAAACCTTAAGGTTCTTTGATTTCAAACTTTGGGCTCTCTCTTTAAGTCCCCTCCTCTGATGACGATCTGCTATCAGTAATGGTTTGCTATCAGTGCATGCTACTGATTCACTCAGTTATTCAATTTCTGTTTGTTTGTTTGTTTAAACCTCTAACTATTATGCTTGCTATACCATTATTGTGATTGTTCCTGATTCCTGGTTGAAGAGAAAATAAATCTAAACCCAGTGAACTCTGGGTTTAGCAAAAAAAACCCTTGCCAAAGACCAGTCAAGATTTTTCTACTTGCTGATGAGCTACATGCAGGAGGAGAAGAGCCTAAGACAGAATCTTAGGACTAGTATTTTCCTTTAGTTCTCTTTAGGATCAGAGGACTTCAACATTGACTGTGGTAGGAGGAACCAATGCAAGAAAGTGTTTTTGTTTTAATTCAATCTGAGCAATCACAAACTCTGAAATACCTATAAAGACGTACAGAGAAATCTGATGAGAATACTAATTTCTGAATTAACAGTTTATGGCTTTTAATACAATATGAAGTGATTTGTGAAAGTCATAATATAAGTGAAATCTACAACTAAATATTATTTGCAATTCTTCCTCTATCTTCCTATCTATAAAAATTGTAGTACCTTGGGTAGACTTACAGTATTTTCTAATCTCAGTGAAATGACAGGTTCACTCACATGCAATGAAATTCTTTGTTAGATGGGATAGAAATGTACATGAAAAAGGCTCAGAAAAGCTATATTAAAATAAAAACAAAAAAAATTCTTTGGTTTTTTATTCAAATGAGTATATATTAAGCTATGGTTTCTGGAAGATAGAATAAACACCTTAAAGTAACAAAATCTTTTGATCTGACAAATAAATATCTGAGTATTCAAGTCCAAATTGCTATCTGCCACAAACAAAGTACTTTTAATTTAAATTTAACAGACCACATGATGTGTACCTTCAAAGATGCTACTGCCCAGACTCGGTCCTGTTCTATCCAAGAGGGAATCTGGTCACGAGCGCTTCTTTGTGAATCCTTATGGAAACAAGTTACATTACACGTGCAAGTTACACAAATTTTTGTGAAACACTATATGAAGTAATAAGATTGTGAAACACATGTTTTAATAAGAATAGCATTCACAACAGCAATCTTTCTATGGTCTTTTGCTAAGTTCATAAATGGCATAACAAAAAAGCTACCAAAAGATTTAAATATGAGACATAATGTTCACATTAACATTGGCTTAGTTACTCGAGCCTGAAAATACTTCACTATTTAGAGTATCCTTATGACACACACAATTCTAAGTAGTTTTTCATTTAAAAAGAAGTGACACAAATGATTAGAGTGCATAGGCACTCTGAGTAACTGACTTTGAAAAACAATTCCATTGCACATATTTGCAATCATGAAGAAGATGGTTCTTCACACTAAGAGAAAAACAACACTTCTGAACATCTCTGCACTGGTAAAAATTGGCCACAGCTCTATTTTTCTGTTTTAGATGTTTGGCAGGGAGGAAATTCTAAGGATGAACACTGCTTAAGCTCAAGTAGAATTTCTATATTCCCTATATCATTTGCTATTAAAAATCTTACAGTACATATTAACCAATCTGATGAGTCTGCATGGAAATGTGTTTGGATCTCTCTCAAGGTGAGCAACTTCTAGAGTCTTAAATTCTCAGTAGAAAAAAAACAGAAGCTTTCTTGGGAAGCCATGAGTTACGAAGTCTGAGAAAGAACAAAACCAGGGAATTTTTAAGCAATTGTAGAATAAATTTGACATGGGTCTGGAATATACATTCCTTTTAGAATTGGGTTGAAGGACACACATGCACAATCTTCCCAAAATCTACAAGTTGTGTGTTAGGCAGGGTAGAGGTAAGACTGGTATTAAATTCCATTATACAGTCAGATCTCACATTGCCTGAAAATGGCCTACAGCAAGAACATACTTGGTAATCACCCAGTTCACTGACATTTAATTGAGTTACAAAGACCCCAAAGAGATGAAGGGGGACTTCTGCAGTCACACTGAAATGCAAAGCCTGTAGTAGAGCCATCTCATCACTAGAGAAACCAGACTTTAAGGATCATTTTAACAACCAGCTGCCTGAGAAAACTTGACTAATACATTATATTTTAAATGACTTTCCACTTCTACCAGCATGCATGGGAACACAGTTGCTCTCATGAATAGTCTAAAATCAAGGTACTTGCACTGGTCATTGTCTCGTAGCACTTAGTGTACAAGATACCCTGACAGATACTTTAACAAAGCTATAGGTTAAAAGTAGTCATGAGAGATGAAAAATGCAGCTGAGCCTGATGGAAGAAAAGAGCAGAAATACAAAACAGGAGGCAAAAACTAAGCTCATGCTTCCTGAGTGTGCTCATGCTTCCTAAAAATACCTTTCAAAACCTTTGCCAAAATATTTGGCTCAAAGAAGGGCTACAATAGGTTAGGTTTCTTCTCTACCCTTTCCTACTGGAATGTTACATTAATAGTATACAGATTCAATACAACTGAAAGACACTTAGTAAACTACAGCATGCTTGGTCAGGCATTCCAAGAAAGCTTCATAAGCTAGTTCAGTTACCTAGGAAAACATAAATACATCTCCAGATGTAGAACCCTTGACACTGAGAAAAAAAGCAACTCAAAGCTAGCAAAGCATGTGAACAATTTCATTAATCCATACAAAAAGTACAACTCATACATGACTCTTGAAGAAAGGGGGATTCAGAATCACTGATTTTAGTTACAGCAGAGGGCTGAAAACCTCCTCAAACATGCAATTACATATTGTATTCTTCTATTACCGGGATGACAAGAAAAATATGCAACAAAAAGTTATTCAAATTAGAAAACTAGTTGCCATGTTCAAAAAGTTTTAAATAAATTTACATTTTTATATTACTATGGGAGAAGTTACTAATTTCTTTAAACTAATTAAACAACACAGTAAGAATACAACTTTAACTTTTCAGGATATAAGTAAGTGTTCCTTATTTCAAAATATGAAAATAAATGTAGCTTACTGATTTCCTGATGGTGTCTCCAATGATCACACCTGTAAAAGTCTCCCATTCCTGGGAGGAACAAATGGACAACTCAGATAAGTCACAAGACATCTTTAAGAATAAAGATTAATATGTAGTAGCATGCAGGCAGAGAAGGAAGATAAACAAATTCTGGATGCTGAAAGAGCTCCGAGACTTTTTTTTAAATGCTAGGTGGTGCTACCAGAATGAAATTCCTTTTGCAGAATCCAAACTAAGTGACTGCAGTGCTTTCTAAGAAAAAGAAGCAAAGGGGAAGTTCCATACTTTCTCAGCACCCACAGCTCCTACCAGAGTCCCCATCTATAGACTATCAGGAAGCAACACACATGGCAGGCAAGGACACACATCCTGCCTGGTGGGGCATCAGGTAAATACAGAAAGCATGATTGAATTTATGCATGATTAAAGCTTTTAGACTTGGTATATATATCCAGGAAGACAGATTTTAATCATTTCAAAACAGATCAGACAAGTATTTAAAACCATTAGAAATTACATAATCCTGTATTTGCAGGTGACAAGAAACACACTAAAAATTTTTTGTAAGCACTGAAATTTTGCCTAATTAATACCTCTATTCTATGATAAAGATATTTTTTTATTAAAGACAATAGAAATATTAGAAATTTAAAAGTCAATCGACTAAGAGTAGTGCAGCTGATACAAACCCCAGCACAGTTTTTTGCACCCATCGGTCTCACTCAGTCTTGAAAGTCCCTGTTTCAGTTACAAACTGATACTCGTCTCCCAGTTACAAAGAAAAGGCTTGTGCACATAAAAAATGCATGGATTATTTTTTAGTTTTTGCAATATTGTTTTGAAGAAAAGCAGAAGTATAATATATGGAGACATATAAAACTACCTCAGAAAAATCTATACATATTGATTCAGAGAGAGAATGTCCCTACTAAGAACCAAGGCATTCTCTAGTACATTGTTGAAGTTGAACTATAAATTTCATATCACTATGCAAGAAAATATTTAAGTAGAGAACGTTGAATTCTTTTGGCAGAGGGACCTAAAATACTAAATTCTCTAGCAGCATATTAAGAAACTCCTAGTCTCATCACATTAAAAGCTTTAGCAGAAATAATTTTAAAAGAATAACCACTTCGGCTTCATTTTTCTCACTAAGTATTTTGCTCAAGCACTCTTAACAATTTAATTAAAATAACTTCTACCTTTCAGCGAAGTAAAAAAATTATTGATATTATTTGCCTGTTTTCTCTCTTGAGTATTCAGATACTGCAGAAATATGCATTATATACAACCTAGATTAAGCTAAGAGCTCTAATAGCTGATGGAAATGAATGCTAAACAACAAAACCAACACGTAGGGCTGTACTTACAAACACTTAAGAAGCTAAGATTTAATTTAGTCAGAAAACTGTTAGCAGGTTGCTGCCTTCATGACTTCAGAAACTCAAGAAAAATAAAGCTAAGTATTTTCAGAAGCTCAAACAAAATAATAAATATGAAATAGGGAACTCTGGATAATGAAGAGCAGCCAGGATATACTTCTACTATCAAGATGAGGTTTTTTTATGAGGCCATATCATTGCTGGAAAACTGGGATGTCACTTTGTCAATCCATATATCTACAATGAAACTATTCTCCATTCATAACATCAGAAGGCTTCAACCAACTTTTTTTTGAACTTTGTACCTTAAGCTCACATCTTTCATATAATCAAGTTCTATTGCTTCCTTCAAATATATTATCTGCTTTTTACCTTTACCTCTCTAATGGACTCTCCTCTATCAAACTGACATCTGCTATCATTTGATGTCCCTTCTGGTCTCTAAAAAGCCATACTTTTGCCTCTCCATTCCATGTAGATACTTTAGGTAATTAAATGTGTCTTGACTCAGGATAATCAGCCATGTTTAAGCAATTGTATTAGTCAATTATGCATACTCTTTCATTGCAGGCAGACTTTATAGGATTAATCTGACTACACTACAGACAACTACTGCCAAGTCCTACATTTATTGAGAAAAACTTTTTCTCTACTTATTTACTTTTCATGTTAAGTTTGAGTTAAATACTTGGGGATTTTCTTCTCTAGCACTTACATTCTCTTGAAAAAGTTCAGGGTGCATTCCTCGTACAAAATGTAGAGCAAACATTAGCTGATCAGCCTGAAATAAAAGCAGTAAAAATGTACTTACATACTCAGAAAAAGTCACATTTCTGGTTCTTTTTTATAAGTAACATTTTGTTAAAAAAACACCTCTAATTCCATAGTAATGACTTAATGACATATATCCTAATGTAAAATTGCTACATGCCTTTCCAACTTAAAAGACGTAAACTAACTAAAAGTCGGCTGTGGAGAGGAGGGCAAAGAGGTCCCTACTTAGCATCAAACTGTGCAAAGCACTGAGGTTCTCATTTTATTGATAAACATGAACATCATATGACACTGAGAACAAACCATACCATTTAACTCTTTCACCTTCTCAGACAAGGTCTGTAAGCAAATCTGTATCAAAACTGTGTATTAGGATGCTCCCTGGATGATCTAGTATCTAAAATTTGAACAAGAATAATTTGGAAGAATGCTAACTGGCCCAGACTAAACCTGTTTTGACAAATTAATAGGAAAGGTGGGCTAGTTCCAGTGCTCAGATAAATTTCGTGGCACCACTTCATTTAGTAGGATACATGAAGCCTATGTACACATAAATAATAACCACACACAGACAAAATCATTCTTCCCAATTCTAACATGCTTCAAAAGGTATAAACTCATATCAGCTATACCTTTTATGAAGACACTAGTAAAGCCTCAGTGTCACAACAGTCTTTAAAAATTTTCATGGATAAAAGGAAGAATTCGCAGTAAATTGTTGATGGCGTGAAGAGTTTATTTGTTCTCTGCATTATTAGAGCACAATAGTAAGCTGGATGGACCATTAGTTTGAAGCTGTACAGTAACACACTTTCAGTATTTGCTACACTCCAATCTGATCGCAGTTAAAATCTTTCCTACTAGGAATCTCTTCTCTGCCTTGCATTTGAACTCTCTGCTCTTTTCTTACATATAAACATAGACACCTTCCATATACACAAGATGTAATGACTTACTGGAAGGCTTCACATATTCATGACTCCAAAGACAGACATTAAGTATTACGAGTCTATTTCATGAGAATCCACTTGGACTTTGATAAACAAAATCCCATAGAAATAACTGCTATCCCTATATCCTAAATTGCTAGACTGGGGGACAGAGAGAGAATGTGGTGTAGAAGACCTCTCCGTTCTCACAGATCAAACTACAGACTTACGTGATTTGTACTGCTCAAATCATATATGCAGATCTCCTATGCATTCTTTAGCCTGGTACTATGAGACAAACACCTTATTATCGACAGTTCCATGTGAAAGTAAAAATTAAAACTGAAAATGAAAGGCATATCTTCCATGGGTCTTTAGAAAGAAAGCAAGAAGTGAAAAGACATTTGACTGAAATAAAGAAGAAATACACTAATTATATGGAGAAAGAACAAGGAACAGGTAGAAACAAACAGAGTAGCAGGTAGACATTTGGGACAGGCTGTGAAAAGAAAAAGGAGAATATCACAGTGTAAGACTTTTAGAAACATAAAATCACCTAGGTTGGAAGAGAACTTTAAGATAACCAAATTCAACCACCAACCTTTAAAAAAAACCCCATACCAAAATACAAAAAAACCCAAATAATCACACAAAACCTTACATTTAGGAATGCAAGAAATAAGAGCAAATGCAAAAAGAGGACTCAGAATACTGTGAAGCCCAGGACTGATTCTGAAGCCAGAATGAAGCAGAGAGGTAGAGCTCTGTGAAGTGAAGAAATGTGCATCAGCAATATTTGGTCATATCCTGATTTTTAATCCTCCTCTCTTAGTCTGTTAATTATTGATAGTGTCATTTTTTGCATCTATTACAGAATATTGCTTATTTGAAGTAGATCAAGTGTTGACTGCTGAAAGAATACTTTCAAATCCAGTGCACTGCATAAAATCCAGAAAAAATACAATCTTACCTTAAACAAACAACGACAAACATATTCATACACTGTATGTTTCAATGAGCCAATAAGCATCTTGATTCTTTCCTCAGTATTACTTGAATCCTAAAAAAGAAATTTCAGATTTCAAAAATTCATGTGGAAGCAAAGAACTTTTCATGTACTTTGTAAATTTCAGCAAAATGACACAAATAATCTGGACTCTAAGTGACACTAGTTCTAAAAACATACTAATAAATTCATCTGCAGCTATCAATGAGCAGATGATTAAATGGGAAGTTCATGCTGAAGTATTAAGAAATAAATATTTTGGCATTGAATATTTTGACTATGAACATGATACAACTTTGTGTATAAGATGAAACACATCGGGAATGAGAAAACAATTTCTTCTCCTAACATTAATATCATTGAAATCTCATTGTTTTCACGTGATAAAAAATTGCTAATGCATTGATTTACTACATTTAATACTACTAAACAAATATGCTGATCTTAAGTGTAATTATTAAACTTCTGGTCATATTTGGCCAGAACTGAAATGAACGTGGTAGAAAATAGTAAGTGTACACTGTCCCTCAAAGCTCACAGACTGAAAGACTAAATCTAACAAGAAAAATTTGAAAGATAGGACAAAAGAAGAAAGAGACTGGGTGTGTTACAGGTAGTTTGAGTTCCTTTCTACCATGCTGGAATTTGAATGATGAGTTTAAGGAGGGCAGTTGGGCAATTGATTTGCCTAATACCTTTCCATGTTTAATAGATCACTTATCAAAAATGAAGACTTGGATAGAGGACAAGGGAAAAAAGAAAGCAAGCAATGAAGGCAAAACCAGGAGGTGAGCTTTTTAAGATTGTAGGCAGGAAGAAGAAAAATTATGAAGAAGTGTGGGAGTAAGAACAAGAAGTTAAAACTTCATGTTGTGGAAAAGAAGTAATAGGAACTTTAAAGAGGGCAAGTTCACATAGTCAGAACTGTGCTCCTTGTAATGACAAGAGCTGAAGGGAGCTGAAGGAGAATTGCAATCACAGATGCCAGAACAAAGGTGAATCCAAAGGAATCATGATGAAAGGTTGGTGAATGACTTTCTACGTAGAAACAAAGAAAAATACAAAGTATTTTGGAGATGCTGAATAAAAAGAAAATGCACTATTACTCAGTGTGGGTATTTAGATCTAAAAAGTGAGGTGACAAGGGATAAATTAATTCTGTGCTTCCATAAGAATATACTGGCCTAAGAATACAAGAATAAAAATTACATTTTAAACAGGACAGGCTGCAGGCATGCTTACAAACTGCATAAAAGTAGATAAAATTTTGATGTTCCTTTGTGTAAATGAACCATGTAGAAATATAGGTCTTTTATTATTCTACCCCTTGTTGATAAAATTAGTATTATTAGTATCTTAGATCATTAATTTATTTAAATAAATAAATTATTTAAATAAATAAAATAAATTATTAAATTATAAAATAAATAAATAAATAATTTAAATAAAGCCTTCAGTAAAGTCATAATCAACCTTCATTTTCCTAATTCACCATAGACAAAGAGCAAGCCTGAAATCACGAAGAGTTACTTTGCTTTCAGATTTACAGAAATTCTGTGATTTTTATACAACATAAGATAATTTAAAAATTTTGTTCAGAATACATGTGCCTGTATTCTGAACATCTAAAGCACAACAGGTCAGCCTCACTACTTATTATACACTTCATCATCAGTTACCATAAGCTTTTTTTTAAAAAAATGTCCAGAGTAACTAATAAATTCTAAGGATCAAAGCAGATGGATTCTTCTGCAGCATTAGCAGCTTTAGGAGAAGAGAAAATACCTGCTCGCTTCGCAGAGCTCTTTGGAAAAGCCGCAGGAACGCCGCCAAACTAAAGCGGTACATATTATTAATTTTGGACAAGTCAGAGATAATGAAATACATTTTGCTGGCACTCTCAGCCAAAGGGAGATAGGCGTCCCTCTCCTGCGGAGAAAAACAACACTCACATGAAAAAAGCAAGTGCATTACTGCCACCTACTGATTACTGCATAAACATTTACTCATCCCACCGAGAAAACATTCCTATGATTCCCACTGCTTTGGAGAACCAAATCCTTTCCGAGCCTTCACACTGAGGGACCAGCATTCCAGACTTCAACACTGTCTTTAGATTTCAAAACTAGAAATAACATTTTTAGCAAAAAAGTCTTTAAGTGATGAAGACCACGTTGGAAATCAATACCTAGGGCACTAAGGTCTTTTCTCATCATAGAACACATCCCAAAATTCAAGGGGAAATTTTAAAGTAAACAAATAGAATACCAAAGAAAACACTGAAATCTGTCACAAAAAGAGGATATCAGATGAATAGCATCACCAATGATCTAAACTTTTCCAATAGCAAGGGGCATATTAAGCAAAAACATCCAGATGAACTATAATGTTTGTAGTAGTGGATGGCAAAAATAAAGTCAAAACACATGACTTGCCAAAATACCTTTAATTCAAACTGGCAGACTTTAAGTTGTGTAACTATTCAGCATATACAAAACAAAGCATTTTAATTACTGAAAATATTGCATGTACTTGCATATACAAAATACCTTTTACTCAAAAAATACTAATATGTTACTCATCTTATAACCCTGTGGATATATGTATCTTCTCTAGATAAGAGATGACTATTTTTAGCAGGAAAAAAAACATACTTAAAGATTAAAATATTCTTTTACCTTATCAAGGAAACTCTGAAGTTTGAAAGATTCAGCCAGTGATTCTTGGATGAGTGCACTGCTTGCTTTAGTTTGATTCAAAGATTCAATCAGATCCTTATTTTCTAGTATATTGCCTTGTGATGTGGCAAGGGTCTGGAAAAAAGAAAGTCATCTATGTTACACTAAAAAAAAAAAAATCCTGTAAACAACCATTTTGGAAGCTGTCTATTTTGCTGACGTGTACATATTTCTGAATCATTGAATGCATCTCGAGAGTACTAGAAAACAGGTGTTTACTCCAAAAACTGAGACGTTTTTTAAAGAAGTATGGAAAATAAAGCTCAAGAATATACTCCAAAAATCCACATTCTGAAACATAGATTATCAGCAAGCTTTTGAGAATGATTCCTATGATCAAAGTCTTAGGCACTAAAATCCCCTTGGTAAATACAGATTAGGGTATTTTTTTCTTGTGTTTAACTTCCCATTTTACCTGAAGTTGGCTACTTGTAACAACTTCCTGTACACAGTCATTCATGAATTCATTTTCCTTAAAAAGCATTCCAGTATCTCCTGTACAATCTAGTTCTCACTTCCAACTGACATGAATATTCACATTACAACAATTTAGGTTTCATAATCAGAGATCACTTCACAATCCTTGATCTTACCCCACAGTTTCCCTGAGTCCTCCTCATTAAATTAAGCAATTAAGCAATTAATTTCACTTCTAATTAGTACGAAAAGCTTGAATAGTTCACTTATATTTAAAGGTTTTTTACTAACCTTCAGTAAATACACATCAATACATTTATTTTAGACAGAAAATTGGCTGCCTGTCAGTCAAGCCAGTTCTGAGCAATGAGCTGTAGGACAGCATTTTAGCATATCTGGAGGCAGAGTAGTAGAATGCACTTACTTCTCTACCTGAAACAAGTTTAGGACAAGATCACCTGCTTTTTCAAAGACTCCAGTCAATCTGTGAGGAATCATACTGTGAGCTATGAGACAGCAAGAGCACAAGTACAAAAACCAGTACAGTACTTCAGATGGAACGGCAATATTGCTTTAAGACCAACTTAAATTTAGGTGGACCTCATCCAATATGACTTCTTTGTTGACATGTTCATGTCTGTAGCATCTGCCAGTTTCCACTGAGCTTTAGGTTTCTTTCTTCAGGGTCAAAGAGTATCCTGATTCCAGGGCCAATAAGAATTAAAAAATTGAAATCAACCTTGCTGTTAGTACTCAGATGCTTTTTGTTGCAGATAGCTGAGGCATCAGCTACTTTAAGTTTTGTACTTCATAATTCAGATCAGACAAATGAAAAAGATTTTTGAGTTCCAAGATCAGAGAAAAAGTGTCTCCTAAAAAGTGAAATTTGTTTTTTTGTATCTCTGAACCTTCATTTTCTGGTAGACATTAAGATGTTAAAATGGTCAAATGTGGATACAAGATTTTATTAGAGAGCAAGATTCCCTCTTCCAGTAAGAGAAATATGCCCCATCAGAGTTTTAAAATGGGCTGAGCTTAGTATTTGAGAATTAATAGGGAGTTCAGTAGGGACTGTAAATGTGGAAATTCAAACCACATCAGATAATTATGTGCAAAATTCTAAAACTGAGCTATTAATCACAGAATCATAAAATGGTTTGGGTTGGAAGGGACCATCTAAACCTTCCAGCCATGGGCAGGGATACCACTCACTACATCAGGTTGTTTAAAGCTCCATCCAAACTGGCCTTGAACATTTCCAGGGATGAGGCATCCTGTTCCCAGAGGTTCCCAGAAGAACTGGTGCCTTACCACCCTCAATAGAGAATTTCTTCATAGTATCTAATCTAAACCTGCCCTCTTGCAGTTTAAAAGCCACTCCTCCCTTGTCCTGCCACTGCATGTCCTAGTAATAAGTCCCTCTCCAGCTCTCTTGTGGGCCAGTGTAATAAATGGCCAGTCTAATCTGTAAAAACTATTATTTTATGCTAATCCATTGCACTCAATACTGCAAGGTTCTGTGACTTAGCTACAGACTGAGGGTTTTAAGGCACCAGGTCAATCTCCCTGCATCTCTGACCTTTCAGAAAGACAGAAGATTTCAGGAACCATTCCTACAAGCACAAAGTACAATTTATGTGAAATCCATGGCAAGAAAGAGACAAAAAATAAAACAGTCCTTTCTTGTAAGCTACCTTTTTTTATGGAGGTGAACAGCTGTTTCTGAGCATAAGTACTTTCAATAAAATAAAAAGATGAACTGAAAATTGAGAATATTAATTTTAAATGCAAGAAAGGAAATGTTAACTGTAAAGAATATTACAGCTCATTGCTAGTAAGAAACAATTGCGGAGGTTTAAAATTTTAAATGTCTCTCACAGCAATTTTTCCATTTTGTAATGGGAATTTTTTATTGTTTTCACAACACAAGATCGTTTCTCAACTTGAGAAAGAATCCTTTGACATGATTCACAACCTTAAAAATGTGGCTTTTTTTAAAACTCATAATTTCAAAACAAAATAGTGTCATTTTTAATAAAGTTTTCTCTTCTTGGTGTGTTAAAATAATTAAATTTCTAATCAATCTAAATCAGCCTAAATCTAGCTCACCAAATTCATAAATTTAACTATGAAAATGCCTAATGTATTGAAATACTGCAGTTTCATAACAGATGTACATTTTTATCTACTCTACTCTTCCAACAGGTCCAGGCAAATAATGTCTTTATTTTCTCTAAGAAATCCTATAAAAATCCTGAGGGCTCATTATTCCAACACTTCCAGCATCTTCATTCAAACACATGCCTATGTGATCATTATCTTATTCGTCTAACAGATATAAAAGAGGTAAATTTGTTTTACTTCCAAAAGAGAATCCTCAAGCTTAGCTAACTGTATCTTCTTATCTTCTTCTTGTTGTAACAGTTTTGTCTTCTGCTCTTCCAAATCAGGCTTTTCATGCTGAATTGTTAAAGCCAAAAGCTAAAAACAAAGATAGAAAACAAAAACAAAGTTGGGTTTTTTTCTGCATTTCCACTTAAAAAGGGGTCAGTTTTCATGGATACATTGTATGATGCCAATTCTCTGTCTCCAGAGGAAGGAAGAAATGGTTATCTATGCTTCACATTTTTAATTTTATCTTACTTACCAACATCTTATCTACCCTATTCCAAGCCTCTTGTTAATATAGAAAAACCTGTTTCATACCAAATAAAGAGGGGATTTTCTTCCCTTAATTTATCTCTCCTTTTTTTTTCTTCCATTTCTATGTTACATTTTGATTTCTAGACTTTATAGAAAAAAGCTCAAAAGCTACTAGCATTTTAAAGGAAATAAAATACACAGTATTTTGGTTTCACTACGTTTTTTCAGTACACAAAGTATCTGGATGGTGCCAGCATTACTCTCTTAAGTAGGACACTGGAGAGCTGTAACAGAAATGTTTCCATGGTACCATAAATGCATCTTGAACATAAAGCAAAGCCTTAGCAATTAATCTGTTGCAACTGAAATCAATGAGATCATTTTCATTTTCTCTACTGGACTTACTCCTTGGTTCCAAAGAGCATAAAAATTTTACTATTTATATTTGTGAGCTAGAAATTACCTCCATAACCATTAACAAAAACTGCACCACAGGGTTTATTCCAGATGCTGGATGCAGCTATGCATGTTCACTATACATACACTGGTTTTATTTAAAATGCCTACCTGTCCTCTTAAGCCACTTGCTGTTGTGGTAAAGTTTACTTCTGTAACAATTGAAGAAGCATCAGGTGGAATGAAGGGATTTGGGTTCCTTGTCGATAGAAAAAGACGGAACTCTTCATTGTAATCTATCATTTTTTCACCTATTTGTACAGCGTAACGGGGTCCTGTAAATAATAAATACATGTTATACTCTGATTGGAACATTCTAAAATTATCTGAAAACAATGGTATTTGTGTAATGCTTTATGCCCAATGGATCTAAATATATTTTAAAATATGTATTTATAAGTCGATTGGAAAAAAATACAAATTCAAAAAATTTAAGGAACACATCCTACCCTGCATTGTTAAAGATAAAAAAGTAATAACATAGCACTAATATAGGAAAGTTATATAGTAAAAATATTTATGCACCTCAGTAGTTTAATTATCCTTACCCAGAACAAAAAATGCACTTGAAGTAAAAGTAATACTGAAGACTTTTTGAAATCTTCAGATCATGACTAGGAGACAAAACACCACAGAAAAAGACCTCCTTTTGAGGTCCCCCTTATGTGTAAGAATCTCATCAAAATTTAAACATACTCCTTTACCAATAAATTGGTCTACCACTCTATACTAGCCATAATTATATACTGGCTAACTAAGATGGTGCAATATTTCCTGAAATTTCATCCAAACCCATTAGATTTCATCTCTGGATCTATTTATTCATAGAAAGTTGATGTATCATCATAATTCTATTAAGATAT
Source organism: Vireo altiloquus (assembly GCA_013396875.1). Taxonomy (NCBI): domain Eukaryota; kingdom Metazoa; phylum Chordata; class Aves; order Passeriformes; family Vireonidae; genus Vireo; species Vireo altiloquus. The sequence goes on along the minus strand of VZRF01014340.1, from coordinate 66,849 downwards.
TATTTTCTATGATAACTGTTATAGAGCAAGTCTATGAAACTAAAGATGCTGGAATATGTAGACAGTAGAATGAAAGAAAAATATTCCATCAAGAAATATCCCATAAATTTGTATGTTTATAAATACATTTAATTTAATCATATTATGAAAGAAACAAGTGATTGAAAGTGATGAAAGAAACTGATGTCATGGCTTCAGTCTGTTTATACTCCTAATATTTCTCATTATGCCTGTTACAGAATAAAACTACATGTACAATCCCCCCCACCCCTCTTCCATAAAAGCTTTCCATTCCAGCAGGGTTAGAAAAGAATAGACTCAGACAATCACATGATTAGAATAAGATTTTACCTCCTGATACTGAAAAAGAAATAAGAAGATAATTGTAAGATGAAAAGTGAAAATTTCCATTCCAGAAAACTTTCCAAGATGGCATACTTAGGTGCTTCTCTATTTTTAGCACTGAGTGCAGATCAGAAATATAAATCTCTTGCTAAAACACTGGTAGAGATGAAAATCACATACCAATTTTGCTTCTATGCCAAAGATCAGAATAAATTTTAGGACTATGTTGTAAAAATGTCAAACAGAAAATGGAAGCTGTACAAAGACGAATTTACTGCAGTATATATGTTCACATTTTTCTTAACATTTCATTCCAAATAATGAAGAGGTGTAAAGTCATCACGAGCAAAATAATGCAGACAGGCCCCCACAGCTATATTTTGACAAAAAGAAGGGGAACATACGTGCTTCTAAAGTGATGGAAAAGATTCAGATAGTGACCCATTCTTCCTTTTCCAATAACAGCTCTCTAGTTTGGATCTGCACAGACCTGGCATTAACATAGCTCATTAACAAGCAAAAGAGGATGTCTGTGTTACGAGCAATTTTCCTGAGCTAACTAGTATATTTGAATTCAATCTGTTTTCTCAACAGTTCTGCAGACATAGTCATCTCATACTGTATCTCATCAGCTTTCCAAAATTCAGCGGAAGCTAGAGGGGGAAAAAAAAAGTTATTACAGTGTCCTTCCTAACCCCCCCTAGATGTCTGGAATCACCACTTTGGTGTTCTTTTAATGAGAATAAACAACCAAGTGCATCTGTAATGGAAGACTGATTTAAAATAACACTTTCTTTTCCCTAAACACATCTTTCTTTTGTTGGAGATAAACCTATGTAAGAAGCCTACAGTGTTTGCATTTATGCATTTACGTGTTTGCATGTACTTACATTTAAAGAATTTCTGCTACCTCACACATTATTAGATCTCAGTAGTAGATGAAATGACAGCAATAAAAGTCTTGAGCTATTTTCAGTACCCAAAGTTCATACAGTAAATTACATACATGCTGAGGAATTACCACTTGAGAAGGAAAGACAATTACAAAGGATAATGCAAATCTATTTTAAGTGCTGTAATTTCGAAAGCATTTAAAACACATTTCTGTATTTTTTAATTCACCCAGTTCTCTTGATATCATTTCAAAATATGCAACATAATTAAAAAAAAATCACGCTGAGACACTTGCATAATTACTATTTATTTTTGCTAAACTTTCATCAAGATGAATATTTTTATATTAAAATTTTTATATTAATTTTTATATTAAAAAGTTTTTAAAGCAACTAAGTCCAAAGCAGTTATATAGACATTATCTGTCAAAAACAGATATTATATTGCAAAACCTAAATGTTGTGGTGTTTTTCCTTTTCTTGAACTGGTTAAGGGACTCCTTTCACCAAATTCCACCATTTTGCTGATCTCTATGACCCTCCCCATTCCTAAGGCACATCAGGAACAGACCTGTATGTCTTCTGTAGTTTCAGGCAAATGCAGGAGAGACAGGAACACTGATATTCTAAACCTTTCATTTCTAATTGCACAAACAGTTGTTTAACTTCTGGTTTATTTAAGGCCCAAGTTTCCAATTAAAACTATGTGTTTGAAATCATAACTAGAAATTAATTTAAAATCTAAATTTTTAAGAGTTGATTAAAAATACAGTATTTTAATTTCAATTTAAAAAAAAGTTTTAAATACATTTTAATATTTTTCCACTTATTAAATAAAAATGTACCTCCAACATATTTCATGCACTGAAGTGTTAGCAGCAAGTTAATACTACAGAGGAAAAAAACTACACAATATTCATGTTTTCAGAAAAAGCAAGTTTTATATAAATAGATCTAAACTACAGAAGTTTTGAGCAAGGATTTGCAAAGATCTTGGTGATTTACCTAGAGCAATAAGATCTTTTCTTAGCAGTGGGTAAAGTACAGGCTCCACTCCATCCATTTCCTGTATAATAAGTGTCTTCCCAAATCTCACTGCCAGCTCAAGAGCAGTTAGGAAGTTGGTGTCCTGGATAAATAAAAATACATTCTTTTGATTCATGCTTTTTTGAAAAATGTAAACACTTCAGAATGAGTAGGAAGGCATTACACCAAATAGTCCAAATCTAAAAATCGCTAGTATAGATGAAAAATCCTACTAGAGGCATATAGTAGTTCAGGGTTTTGCCATAAATGTTTAGTTTAAAAAGCCTATTTAAAATGCCTAGATGTTCAAGTGCTGCATCAGAAGAGTGCAGATTCACCGTCATGTCTGCCAGGTGCACCTGAAAATCCTGGCCAGGTCTCATAACTCAAATTTTAATATGTTGCTGTGTCTCAAAACTGAACCAAGCACAGGATTCACATTATTAGGAGGTCTACATGAAGTCTGTGGTTGCAAACAGGTGTTTAAACATGCATGTGGTGCTTAAGATCCCATTAGTCAGTAGAGATCCTGGACAATATAGACAACAGAGGCTAAAAGGTAATCAGGCCAACCAGCTAACAGGAGAAACAATCAATTACCCATAAATATGTTATCTACAAGGCTTACACAGAGACACCAGGGATCTGTGGAAGACCTACATACTTTTTAAGCAATATTTGGAGGCCAGGTAGGTTCAGTAAGGAACTTCTGCGTAGGATCAGATGCCTGCCTATGTGTGTGCAACTGAGCCGCACCTCGTTACTCAGGTAAACAGTAACAGCTACACAATGAGCTTCAGGTACCTTCATCTCAAACTGAAATCAAACTTACTCATACAACACAACAATGATAGGGAATTAAGTGTATATATACTCCTGAAATCCAGTGAACTGCAACCAAGTACAAAAGACCTCTCTATTTGAAAATCTTTTACTATCTTCCTCTCAGCAGGGAACATGACATTTTTGGAGATAGCAACCCAAAGAGGCAAACATGCAGAAGTAATTCCAGATATTGATCCTCCAATTTTAAATAACCTAGAACTCTCTGAGAAATTATATGATTCATAGAATATAAACTCATTTTTGGTGATTGCTATCACACACCTTTAAAACTACTCTGTAAAATTTGGAATAGAGAAAGCTCAAACAGAAAAGACCTAGAGTAAATACCGCACCTGTTGGTTAATAACTTCCAAACGTGATTCCTTCAAATGTGTCTTCAACCATTCAGTAGCCCGGAAAGAAGGGTCTATCAAAAATGGGCAAACTTTACTCTAGGGAAAAAGAAATACAAATATATTTACTAAAATCTTTTTTAAGAATAAAATTAGAATCCTTTTTTTTTTTATTTCCCCAAACTAGTGGAATATATATTTTAAAATCTTTTTTAATTAACAAACTGTTTATGGAAACAATAACAGGCTAGGAAATTTATGTCTTGTATTTTATCTCTTCTTTAAAAAAAAAGGAAAGCACCCGAATCCAAAATTCTCAGATGTTTGTCCTGCTGAACTTAGGCAGTTCTTCACCTTCTCTTAAAAACAGGAGTCTATTCAACGAGTATAATCTACTGCTTTTGTTATTCACTTTTAAACTTAGAAGAATTATTAGTTTTCCTTTTTCTTCCCCTGGTGGGCAAAGGTACAACACTTCTGGGTTTGGACCTCAATGCATTTCAGAAAGAATCATGAACATAAGTATTTTGCAGGCACAAAGCTACACTCAACTCTGTCCAGTACATGCATGTCTCTCTTGTGCTGAGGATCACGCAGCTGGACCCAGGATTCCAGGTGTGGCCTCACCAGTGCCGAGTGAAGGGGAAGGACCACCTCCCTTGACTTGCTGCCAATACTTTGGATAAAGCTATCCAGGATACCACCAGGATACCAAGGAGAAGGCAAGGGTCCATTACTGGTTCACTAACAACCTGGTGTCCACCAGGATCATCAGGTCCTTTCTGCAAATCAGATTTGCAACTGGCTGGTCCTCAGCACATGCTGGTGCATGGGGTTGTTACCACCCAAGCGCAGGACTGTGTAATTCCCCTTCCTGAACTTTTAAGAAGATCCTGTCAGTCCATTTCTCCAGTCTGTCAAGGACCCTGTGGGCTTCACCTTCACCCTCTTGTGTATCAGAGACTCAGTCATGGAATGGCTTGGATTGGAAAGTCCCTTAAATATTATCTAGTTCCAACCTAGTGCTACTCACTAGATCAGGTTGCCCATGGTCCCATCCAACCTGACCTTGAGCACTTCCAGGGATGGAGCATCCACAGCTTCTCTGGGCAACCCGTGCCAGCGCCCCACTACACTCTAAGTAAAGAATTTTTTCCTAACATCTTATCTAAACCTCTCCTCGTTTAGTTGATTCTCCCTTGTCCTCTTATTATCTGCCCACGTAAAAAACGTTCCCTCTTTTTTTGAAGTGCTCTTTAAGTACTGAAAGGCCACAGTAAGGTGTCCCCAGAGCCCTCTCTCTAAGGTGTCCCAGGCTGCACAACCCCAGCTCTCTCAGCCTATCCTCAGAGCAGATGTGCTCCAGCCCTCGGATCATCTTGGTGTATCAGCCATGTCTCCCAGTTTCATGTCAGCAAACTTGCTGAAGGTTTAAACATGTATTTTGAACAATTCTCTAGTTCAATCTGAGAGAAAAGCATTTCCAAGTTTGGGGCTTTTTTTAGATTGAGTTCTAGTATTCCAAACGGAGTAACTACAGAGATCTCAAACTGAAAGACAGGGGAACATGATCAGTATTCAAGCATCAAAAGATGATGAACACAAAAGGCTGAGAACTGTACTGTAGATCACATTGGTAAAATAGCATGTCCAATTCAGCTTTATAAGGATGCTGACAAAAACTGTACACAAAGAAAATTATTTGAGCTGAGGGAGTGCTTCAAAAAGCTCTTTACACACTCTGAGATTTTTAAGAGCTCCATCTATTCAACTAATGAAAAAGATGAAAATAAGATTTTATTATAGCATGTAAGTAGCTTTAATGGTACAAGACAGTATTTATTGAAAAGTTTTTTAATCAAACTGAGAAAAGAATATACATATCTACTAAAAGAGGATGATAAAGCAAGATAAATTCAAATTGGAGAAAAATCAGTAACTGATTTGAATCATAAATTATCTAAGCAAATCACCTGTAGTAGATGCAGTTTCTCCTCATGCCATTAAATATTTACTTGTTAGCAGATCTAATAAATGACTAGAATATTACATATATAAACATATATTATGTATTATTTCTATATCTATATATAACTATATAATAAAATGGAATCTTTTCCCATTCTCAAGTATTATTAGCTATATATATATATACAGGTCTTGATGGTATCTGCATATAGCCTTTCCTTTTTCTGAGAAAAAAAGATGCAATAGAAACTATATGTCAAAATGAACGCATATAGGACATAATCTTCCACAGACTGTGTTAATGACTATTCATACTTTAAGTCTGAACAGACTGATATGGAATAAAACAGTAAAAGCAAAAATGAAAACTTGTATTTTCTTTAACAGGGTTTTTATCCTTTTGCTCCAAAAATATCCATTGTCACATAAGTAATTATTTCTATGTGTGTGTGTGTGCTCTGTGATGCCAATAAATAATATAAATGAAATAGTTCAAGTTGCCATTTTACTGAAATTTGTAAAAATTTAAATACTTCCAAGACAAGACAAAAAAGCAAATTTACCTGCAAGATGACAAGAGCATTTTCTATTGAAAGGTCATCTGAAGGCAAACCTTCACTTTTCCAAACTAACTCCTCACTTTCTGTACACAGGAACCGCCGTAAATCGAACTCTGACAAATGAGAGTGTAAGTTTCTGTCAGCATTTACAGTCTGCATAATTTTAAAGCATTTACCAGTCTATACAGAACAGAGACTTTGTCTAACAGAGTGCAAGTCTGTAGATTTCCTCGTAATCTATTATTTTATTGCTTTTATTGAACTTATTATTAATAAGTAGCTGATGTAATAGAAATATTTAATAGTTTTGCTGGCATAGATAAAAATGATTACTGAAAAAGCAGAAACATTAAGAATGCACTGGCAAATTTACAGCAGTTAATGTGAACATATTCATTTTTGTAAATATTTCTTTTTAAGCAAGGATGACAAAGATACAATTATTTATAAATATTTATAATATTAATAATTTCATTGAATGATTCAATGAGAAATAGTCTGACAGTATGTAGAAATATTTATTGAGAAAACACCTCTTCTAATTTGGGACCATGAAGAATTGAGACTGCTCATTAGAACTCACGGCATTTCTCACTTCCTCAATCAAGCTTAATTACTTGCATGCAGACACTGACAAACACACACACGAAATTACTTTCAAGGCCTGCTGATTTGGTCCATTCATCCAAGCTGTTTTTCCTCTGATCCTCAGGAGCAGCAGAAAGATACGTAATAAATGCAGCTGCTAACTGAGCTCTTTTAGGTAATGTAGCCAGGTCATCTGTTATCTCTGACACCTTCAAAAAAAAAAGTACAGAATGTATAGGTGTTTTGCAAACAAAAACTGCATTAATACATCTCATCACTTACTAAAATGTCAGAATTAAGTTTGCCTGCCACTGGTAATACAGTTGAGACAGTTTCTCTTCTTGCATTTCAGGTATCTATACCTAGCGAAGACACACATGGAGGTATGGGAAAAATGCTTTTTAGCTCTGTGCTAGGGCCTAGATGGGTATTTCTGAGAATGGAGCTGCTAAAAATCCGTTCATTTGATGAACAGTTCAATTTATAAGCAAATGGATAAATAGTTTTATAGAAGAAAAATAAGAAATATGTGATCCTAGTCACAGTCAGGCTGTAACTATAACTTACAATATGTATACAGACAATAAATACTATATGCAACTATTATACTTACTGTTATTCAGTGCACACTTACATGACAAAATACATTCATCATACATCTTCAAATAATTTATCTGCACTAAATCAACTCTGTTTTGAAATGCTGCAGTATTTTGGAGAAAAATATCATATGTGATGGCCACAATTGGTTTCAAAGTCCTGCCACTTTTACTTTAATCAAATTGACATTAAAAAGAAATGCTGATACACAAAACAAAGGCAACTTTTTATTGCTTCCTCCTTACTTTAAAGGGAGACAAATACTGCCTTTTAACTGTCTTTATTATGGGATGAGTTTCTAATTAATCTATCTGTCAGTTTAGTTTACTGCATACCACTAACAGATAGTTTGAATTTTCTAATGTACCAGGGTGAAAAACTGTGAGGTATCACTTTAAGAAGCATTTAAACTCTGGTGTTCAAATATATCCAATCCTTATAGCAGACGGAATAGCTGTAAAGCTACTTTCAGTGGAAAATCTTCCCATTTTTTTCAGTATGGTGGTCAACCTACAAGAAGGATTCACCTAACCTTAACTTTGGTTCTTCAGAATGCAGGCATTTAGTCTAGTTGTTTAGCCATTTTTTGGTATCAGTGGAGAGACAGGACCCAGGACCACGTATCTCTGCATTAAGATTACTTCTGCTTTAAGATACCCATGAAAGTTACTTATGGTTTTCTGGAGGTGACAGCTATTTTCAGCTTGTATACATCTTGAGATTTCCCTTTTTGTTTCAGACTGTAGAAGAGCCTGTGCCTCCAAAGACTTGTCAGTTTCTTTCAAACATACCATTTGAGCAAATAAGATATGCTTACCTTCCTTACTTAAGAGGTAAAAAAGTTTCAAGCATTTAAGTGAAGACTTCAAAAGCAACCCATCATTTTGGCTAGACCTACATCTGCGTTCCCAACATTGATTCCATAAAGGAGACACATTTTAAGACTGTGATTGTTCAAAATCTGTCCCTTTTGGCTGTATCTCAGGTTGGAGAGTCCAACTGCTGACATGCTCAGCCATCATAACAATTACCTTCTTGTGATTGAAAACCACCACAGAATTTTGTATGTTTTGTTTTAAATACTGGGAGGTTTTTACACATTTGGTAGCAAGGTGATAAGTGTGGTGAAGTAAAAAGAAGTTTCAGAAAGAAGGAAAGCTTTATTTTCTAATGAGAAATCAAATAAATGTACACTGGGCGACATGCAGAATGGCAGTAACTCACATTCTCCAAACAGTGCAATAATTGTCTTTTCAAATTATCAGCTATGAAATATACTTATGAAAATTTTCACTAACCTGAGTGCTCCATCTTTTGTGCTCCCTATTGAGCTGATTTATCAGTACCTCTGCAGCTTTCAATGTTTTCTGAGCTTTACTTAGTTCTGCTTCAAGTTTTGCTGCTTCTGTTGTTCTACTCTGGAATCTGTAAAACAAGTACTCTTTGTAATTGCTATCATGAACTAGTAAACTTATGAACAGTTATTTTCAAGGCAGTTTAATTTATTGAATTTATAATGAATGCCTCACTTACTGTTAAGGAAGAACACAACTGCAGTAGTTCTTTTTTTAATACCTTCCGTTTCTAATTGGCAAATGGGATTGTTAGACTTGTAGCTAACATAATTTAGATAGATGCACAGGTGAGATTTAAAAATAGATTTGAAATATAGACTATAATGTCTGAAAATCATTCCATCTTCTATTTAAACAGCCTGACAATTTCAGTGATTGTGTAAAGTTTTGTTCTGCACCTAGTCAGGAGAATAGCAGGCTCAATGCCATACCATACATTTATAACTATTTGGTAAATTTAATCTATTAAATGTTTATAAAAGAATATTACTAATTCACATGGATGGTTCCAATTCAATGAACTGGAAGAACATGCCTTAAAAACAGGCATGGTTTAGGTATTATTTTGTAATAATACATAATTTTTTTTTCAATATCTAATTCGTTTGATTAATATTTAATTAATACATATAATCCACCTATTTAAAGTTATATATTTATATCATTTCTATTATACTTTATATAGTATATAAAGTGATATATTTAACTCCAACATATAGAGTACAAATAATCTAAGAAATTACTGTATAGCTGAATTACAAGAATTACCTTTTTTTTTGCAGACCACAAAACATGAATTTCAGTAATATGTACATACGTCAGGTTGAAAAGTATCTCCTATACTAAGTACATAATAAAAACATCAAACTAAAAAACTTGGATTAAACAGAATTTGGAGAAAGTATAAACGATTACCAGATCTATTTTTATGCCTCTGTGAGTCATGTACTTGATGAGAGGCTAAGAAAAAAGGAGATAGCTCACTAGCTAACTGTCAGAAAATTAGGCCACCCTGAAGGAAACAGAAATGCCTCTCTTCAAGCTGTGATCAGTAGAAGTTTTGTACAGGAATGTTTCCAAAGTCCTAAGGAGTCGTTGAAGTCCTCTGTGATTCAGAAGGTGAGAAACATACTGTTTACCTTTGACATCTACCATGGCCACAGTGAAGGCTACCAACACATTCAGTAGTGAGAAGCAGGTACTTTCAAGGAGCATTTATTTCAACTGATTAAAGACATGAACTGTATTCTAGTAGTATTTATTGTCACTGAGAGTACAGATAGCCTAAGCATCACTAATTCTGACATAAAATTCTTGAAGTACAGGAAGTTACATTTCCTTAGATAAAATTCATTATTCATTCTGCAAAATCATCAATTTTTTTTATATATCTTGAAATAAACGAACCCAACTTACTTGTCCTTCAGTTCCACTACTTTTTGACCAACAGAGTTCAGAAGATCCTCTAATTTCTGTTTTCTGTTTTCAGTTTTCTTGAGATTGCTACAAAAATGTAATATTTATCTTAAGACTATGGACCCAAAGAAAGAAAAAAAAGACCTAATACAACAGGAAAGTAATTTACATAGAGATAGTTCAGTGACAGTTCTTCCTTGCATTTTATATTAAAATATATGTTTTCACATATAAAACTTGGAGTACTTCTCATCACATGGCTTTAAAAATGGAAACCAAACACCCCATTCTTATAGATCAGAACAAATTCTTCCAATACAGAATTTTAATACCTGGAAAGAGTCAGTTCAGATTCCCCAGGTTATGGATGGTCATAACACAACGTCTTATCTTTCTGATCCTAAGGACAAACTGATAATGCCTGGTACATGACTGAAAAGAGGAACTATATATCTCATAAAATAGCATGGGTTTCACTGAGAGAATACATTTTAAGCATACCTGTGATGCTCATTTCTGCTTGAGAGTATTCAGCTGAGACAGGTAACTCATGATTGTACAAAAAAACATCCAAAGCGTAGCTTCCAGGAAAAAGAAACTATTGCAAGCTTACTTTTTCTGTCTCAGTATGTGTGTTTTATTACATTTGGATGAGGTTATCTTTTATCTTTTATTTTTAATAAACTTCAATTCGCACAGAATCACAGAATTGTTGGGGTTGTAAAGTGCCTCTGGAGATCATCTAGCCCAAACCCCCTGCTAAAGCAGGATCATGTCCAGGCATGATTTTAGTATCATCAGAGAAGACTCCACAACCTCTCTGGCAGCTTGTTCCAGTGCTGTCACCCTCAAGTAAAGAAGCCTCACCTCATATGCAGAGTCCTCCTTGCCAGCTTTAGTTCCACCTACCACCATTGGAATTAAAAACACTTATTTTGTAATAGAGTCTAACTTACGCTTCCAAGCCAGCCTTTTCTTTTTCCAAAGGCTGAATTCGTTCCAGGACATGGGAATACTGGATGTTGGCATTTACCCAAGCTGCTAATGGAGCAGCTGCAGCACTGGCTCGTTTAGCATTCTGAAAAATTCAGTACAAGAAAAGCTGTTACAAGAAAGTCCTTGAAGTATAATGCAGAAGAGATAAATACAGGATAAGTAACAGCAACAGACTTTCTAGTTAACAACTTAAATATGCTAATAAGACAACTCTTCTACTGAACTAACCTTTTAAATTATTACTAAGAATACATCGCAGGCCATCAATCCATGTAAAACCCACAATGGGTATCTTTACAACTATGAAGCTAAACTGAAATTAACAAGTTTTAAATTAATGAATGATGTATTAGACTCTTACTGTTACAAGGAGGCCAGAGGAGCCAGTTACAATTCCTTGGTCTGAGTTTTAATTTATAGCAGTAGAAAAATCTTTGAGTACTTGACTCCATAATGACTTCTGACCTCACCCCTTCTCACTCACCAACCGAACTCTCACTGTTGAAGGTAGTATACAACAGAGTAATCTCTGCTACACCTTTATCTCTTTATACTGACACATTCTGTAAGCAGAATTCACCACTTTTTCTCTAACTTAAGTTCATCCCAAAAATTACATTGGCAAACCAGGCAATCATGTCTTTTCTTTTGGTCTTTTTTTGGTCTTGTTTCTATTTTACATAATGCAATCAGGAATTACCTTTGGATCAAAAGATGCTCTGTTTTTATAAAGAAGTTGTTCAACACTCTCTCGTATTTCTTTTGGAATATTACGGGCATCAAATGATCCTATGTCCTCCCTTACACTTCTTTTGGCCAAGAAACTGTAAAAATAATTAAATAACTAAGTAAAGGAGAATAAAATGTTTAAAAGGTTATTTCCTTATGAAACCAAGAAATTCTGAGCACACAATATTCCAGAATACAACAGGAAGTAGTTCATAGTGTAAGTTAATGTTTAATTTTAAAGGTTAAATAAAATTCTCACCTCTTCATGCTCACCCATGATGTATCAAAAATCCCCATCAGCCGCAGAACTCCCTCTAGAATGTCTCTGATTATGTCAGGGGGCATCCGTAGCGACCGGATTTCTAACAAAGCCTCTGGCTTTATATTTCCAACAGCTAATTTAGCTTCATTAACCAGTGGCTTCAAACATGAAAATGCATTAAAAAGAGAGATGAGGATACAAGAAACTGAACATTTCCCATTCCAGTTCTCACACAATTTCTCATTCTTTTTAAATACTTTATTACCTAAGAAACTACAATTGATGCAGATTCATGTTTACAAGTTACTAAAAAACTGCCATACATTCACTAAGTGATAATAAGTATACTTCCACATAAAACAGCATAGTATAATCCTGACATTGTGATACAGTTATCTTTTAATAATTATGCTAATTACTATTTATAAGCATGATTGGGGATCTCTTTGTAAACAGCCATAGAAGTACAGGCCACATAAGCTTGCTATTTCCCGTAGCTAAACAAATCCTTCACCCTTACCAAGAAAGCAACAAAATGGTCAGGAAACAAAAGAAAGTTACAGATTATCATTAAAGACTCTGCACACCTTGTACATCCTTTATATTTATCAAAGACCACAGAATGGGTCTAATCCTGTAGTTTTATGTCACTTTCAATACAAAGATATAATTCCTTGGTATCTATATATTTAAAAGGAAAAAAATGAAGTTGTTGTACTGCTCCCTTGTTTTCTAGCATAAATTTAAAATGGATGGGATGAAAAATACAGACTAAAAGCAATGACTGAACACACATACCTTCCAAAAAACCTGATGCTTAACAGCTGTAAAATCTCTTGAACAAGCAGTTTGCTACAGTGCCATTAGGATATATACTTTTCAGGATTCAGTAATAACTGTAAATTATCTCTCACTAAACTATTTCCATTCAGCTGAGAGTACCAAGCCCTGTATTACCAGCTTGATCAAGGCAATGTAATGTAGTTGGTCTATATGAGTAATAGAAAAATATTCCATAAAATCAGAACTCAGCTGTAGAGCATGGCAATAGAGAAACAGCAGGTGGAGGCAAGGTTTGGCTTGAAAACTCTTTCTGTAATTATTATCTAATAGAACACAAATGTCAAAATGACAATCTCTATTTGGCAAAAGGAATACTGTTTTCTAATGCATAAAAGTTTTAACATCGAAATAATCTGGAGTAAAATTTAAGAATTGCAGGGATAAATTCTGCAAAACTATTTTGCACGGCAGGACAAAAGTCAGATAAAATCAGACTGCAAAATATTACTTTTCCTTATCAGCTCTTACCTGAACCTCTTTTAGTTCATCTTCAATTTTTCTTTTTCTTTCTTCTATTTCTGCAGCCTCTTCTGCTATTCGGTGTTTTATTTTTTCCATTTCTGCTTTTTGCTCACTAGCGCTCTGTAAAAAAAAAAAAAAAAGAATACCTTTAGTATGCAAATTTACATAGATTTTATTCCTTTAGGTCTCTTATTTCTTTTAGTCTTCATCTTAATATTTTGCACAACACCAATTACAATAAAATATCTGAGTCTATTTGATATTAGGCAGGCTGCCTAGGTAAATAAAGTATATGGAATAAGCATCATTTCCTTTTACTGTGAGTCCTTCCCTTTCTTTACCCCAGACCAGATCTGTATGTCTATCTTTGAGGCTCATTATGACTTTTTTCCCCTTGCTTCTGATTTTCTATTCCTTAGCAAGATGTCAGCCTTCCCCCAAAAGCATATGAGTGACAGCCTCTGTAACATTCTTACTACACTTGAAAGTACTATTTTCCTGTCTTTGTCCTGCTCCCATTTCTATTTCAATTTATTTCAGAACACCATTAAAAAACACTTTTTCTATCATGTTCATAAAAGTAGCAGTTGTATTGGAACTACAGCTTATTAGCTTAGAATTACTAACCATGGAATGGTTTATTTACTTGTAATTTTGTGCCAATCTGTCTGTAAGGATACTTGTCTAATGTCCTGTATATTATAAGTTGTTGATGTTTTGGTGGTTTTTTTTCTGGATTTGTACTGTGTGTACCAGTGTCTAACAGCAGACAGTAGCTATCAGCCATCTTCAGGAATTCTAAACACTTCAGTACAACAATTAATACCTAGTATATAAAACTACAATAGAAAAAAACATCCATTGAGGATAAATGTATAAAACACATAAAATAAAATAGTAATATTCTAGGCTCAGTTCACCTAGAAGACTCAAGGCAATGAAGCCCAGAATGTATGTTTTTCCAGTATATAACACACTATCATCACCAGCAATTGTCAAGCTGAGTGGAAGATGTACCAGAAGGTTAACAGTTGCATAAAAGCAGAGAAAATCTTAAAATAATAATAATAATCCTCTGAGCACTTAACCCAAGCTACAGATCAGCATGTTATTGAAGATTACATTCAAATCCATAAAACATTAGCTACATAAAACTAGATTAGACATTTTATGCAAATGAACATGTACTGAATGATCACTCTGAATAAGAAAACCTTAAAATTCAGTTATAGGTCACAAGCCTTTCTCTGAAAGGAGATTAAAAGAGTCTGTATGTATTAGAGCTCTCTCTGTTATATAAGATAGATCATTTGAAGTGACATTAAAATTTTAGAGGGTACCTATACTTTATGCTAATCTAAATAATCAGCCTTCCACTGTAATTCTTCTGATGTCAGTGGGGCCATCATGTTTCATTGCTTTTGGCCTATTTTGTCCGACACTGTAGTATGTGCTACCCACATACCCATAACTCTACTGGACAACAGCAGACACAGATTAAAAGTGAAATTGTAACACACCAAGCCAATCATCTTTATTCAAATTCAGGTACAACAGGCAGATGGAGCCCAAAAGTACTAAAAATTGCCAACAGGAAGAGACTTACAAAGATGGGAAGTAATGCACCTTTACAGCCTGTGAAAAATATGCTTTGGAAGACCAGGCATTTACTCTAGTGCATATAGAGAACGTCTTCAACATTGAACTTCAGACTGACCAGATTAGACCACTAACAAAAAAAATCCAGTGCAGTGACAGCAGACTCATTACAGCTTCTCCTACATTTATAATTCCAGGAAGCATCAATGTAGAGACCTATTTTCTACACAATTATTTTACTTGACTGAGAAAACACTACTGAAGAAAATCACAGAATTGTGAAAAAAATGTCTACCGCTGATCTGAAGAATAAAAATTCAAAGAGTGACGAATACAGAGGTACTATCTAACCTGGTGAGAACCAGACCTCATGAAATACATACTTTCTAGCAGTCCACAAATTCCTGGTATTTGTTACTTAAAATAGTGCTACTTGCAAGTATTTAATTGAAAGTTCCTATCTGGGATAAACATAAAACCGATCAGTTTGGATTTACAAAATTCTAGGAAAACTTTCAGACAGACTAAACTACAACAGTGAAGACTACTCAGGTACAAAACTTGCACTGGTCTCTTCCTACTAAACAAGTTTTAACCTGATTTAAATTACATAATCCTCTGTCCTATTGCAACTTTATTCAAGCTGCTGGGCTCATGCCTTCCTTTAGGCAAATTCTTGTAAATGCATCAATTTTTTTAGAAGTTGAAAAGAATAAAAAACACAGACAGTTACAAAGACGAAAGACAGAAAAACACTTTTTTCTTTTTTTTCCCCACTTTTGATGTGATTGTATACACCACCTGCATAGATACTGTAATTTCTTGAAGAGCAGCATCAGCTTCATCCTGCTTTGTTTTGAGTAAAATGCTTTGTTCTTCAGCTTTCCTGTTCAGTTCATCTACCAAGGCCTTAGCTTCATTCAGCTTTGAAACACCAGCCTATACAGGTTTACAGGAAGCAGATATTTAGCAACAAATTTTAAGTGAATTTAAATGAAAGTTTCCTACAAATAGTATGGACTAAGAGTAATTTAGTAAGAGTAATGCAGACTAATTTTCTTTCTTTTTATTATTAATTTTCACATTTTCTTGATATTATTTAACCTAAAAATGAGATCTGGCACTTCTAGGTGTGTCATTCTAAAATCTATTACTACATCAAGAAGATTTTAAAAAAATCTTAAAATAATAAACTCTTAATGAAACATCAGCTAGCACATAATCATTTTCCCAATAATTCAATAGCATTTCCATTAACTGATATTAACTAAATGTAACTATATCTCTCCTAAAAGCAAATCTATAAAAATTGAACAGAATTAAACAAAATAGATTATCTGATTTCTACATATTTGTACACTCTCTAAAAAACATAGATATATATAAAATAAAGTCTCAATTATGCTTAAGATTAACTATTTTATTTACTCACACTTTCTACATTGTTTACTTTATGCTAATTATATAATTCCAATATTTCAAGATTCATTTGTAAAAAAATTACCTAGGAGACGTTGTGATTTAGGATACACATCTCTAATTTTCATGTAAGTTATTACCTTTATGTAACAATTTACCAAGTAAGTTTGTCATAAACAAACCCCAGTTACTTTCTAAGTAAACTGAAAACCCAATTTGTATTATTACAAATAGAAATCTTGTTAAATTGCATACTACAGTGATGGAAAAATATTGGCAGGCAGACTAAAAGCAAAACAGAATACAAGGCAAGGAAGCAATTTTGTTTTGACAAGTGCTTTAAGAGAAAAATACAGATTGCCAGTGTGGTTCTGAATAGCAGCAAGGGTCACTGAGAAGAAGAGCTGAAAGGGGTGGGAGAAAGGTAAATATAAAAATTGTCCTAAAAGACCATACAGATCTTTCCAAAATATACTGGTGGGAGGGAAGTAGGTGTGACTTGAAAGATACCAAATGGGTTTCAAAAATAAAGATGTTATATGCACAGCACAGGAGTAAAGCAACACCTGAGAGAAGAACTACATTTGGGCTACAACTCTCCAAAGGACTGATGTGTGCCAAAGGAATTCAAAATCAATTCCAAAACACAAAAGGAAAGAAAATCACAACACAGGGAACCTTGACCAGAGCTACATAAGAGCACCATGAGGTTAATGTCGAATATAACAGTTGTTGAGCTAGAAGGACATGAAAATCACATGAAGCAGGAAGCAGCTGTCAAGATATAAGGAAAGGGATGGAATACAAGGCTACAAAAGGAACATCTATAAAAGCAGAGGCAGGACTTATATTGATGGAATGATGATGGGTTTTTAGCAACACAATTCCCATATACATGGGTGAAAAAATTAAAAGTGCTTTCAAGTATGTTTTACTCTTCCAAGAAAACATGCCCAGTCTGATACATTCTTGAGGAAAAATATTAACGAAAACAAGAAAACCACTTTTCATTCTTTCAGGCAGTTGAATAGAGAAGGGCGTTAAGATTTATACTATTTCTCTCCTGAAATCACACCATGAGCATATGCCAGTAGAGGACACATCACATAACGATGTTAGCAGCTACAGCCCATTTATACATGAGACATTTCCTAATGCAAGAATATTTTGAAAAGCAGTATTTTAAGTGTTTTAAACACATACCTGCAAGTGGTTCTGCCTTTTTATCAGCTCTCTTCTTTTACTGTTACTGATGGCATTGTATACGTGAAGGAATGTCATATACCTGCTAGGTGTTGCTCCATATATTTTACATGATTCGTGGATTGCCAAAAATGACTTCAGGAAATCAGAATCACCTGTACAACATCATTTGTAACACAGATAAAATTATACTGAATTTTATCTCACATTAAAATAACTAAGAAGAGCAATAGAATATGCTTGCTTTTTGGGATATGAATTAAGGGTATTCAAAATAGCACAAAGACTATACTTTTTTTAAGTACTCTCAAGGAAACAACATGTAAGTACATTTGAAATGCCTGTTTCTCAGAAAGAAATACACTGAAATCACTTCATGTTTGGAAAAGCCAGCAAAATTAATTGCAGATTACTGAGGGCTAATCATATAAGAAACTACTTCCACAAAAATTGAACTTTAAAATACTTGGTGTATTTTAGAAATATAGAAATAGAAATTAGAATCATAGAAATTAGAAACTGGAATTATAGAAATATAGAAATATTTAGAAAATACTATTTCTAAAAATATTTTTATAGAAATAAAGCCCATGTGTTTTTGTCTTCTCCCTTATATCTGAGGACAGGCAAGCTAAAAGGTTTTCCTGCCATTCAGTTTGTTGAACAGTTTCTCAAAAGAAGCCCAAAGACACTGTAAAATAAACTGCATTACTCTACGAAAGAAAATAATTGCTAAAGCATATCTACAAATAAATGAATGCCTCTAATAAGTACTGAGGCCTAGATTAATTATGATGATCTAGGATACAGAGGGATAGTAATGTGAACAGTAAATAATACTTTTGACCATTATTCTGATTGGTTGGAATGCCTATTAAAAAGCAATATAAAACAAGAAACTCCAAGTGAACCACATACCATCTTATATTCTGTTGATTCCATAACCTCTAAGTGCTACTTTTATAGAAAGTGGCTAAAAGTAGTATTCTGCAAGTGAGTGCTGGCACTGGTCTCTTAGATTATGTTTCAGACCCTATTCTTAAGATGATTAAATTTAAAGTCTTACGATAAAAACAAATTATTCTTAAAAGGAGCATTACTTACAATAGTTTTTGAAATTATTAAAATGAGCAGATCTATGAAAAGAATAATGAAATACATAAATCAAAAATCTCTCAAAACATCAAATTTTCAGGCTGTGAAATAACATCCACACAGAAAGAAAGTACAGACCAAAACAAGATACAGTGAAATCAGCTTATAAAATTGAATATATACAGTGACTGCCTGTGACAGAAGAGACTATATTTGATCACCCAGGATGTATGTTCCAGACTAATGCTCCCCTATGCAAAATGCCTGCCACAAGAACACCACCAGAATCTATGAAAATGCTTCTAAACACATACTCAGAGTACCTATGTTATTATCTATATAATATCAAGCGTTTAATAACAAGAATAATAACTAGTGGGTCTACCTAAATATTACCTGAATGTTTTTTCTTAACTTCCTTATGTGTTTTTCTCTTTTCTTGTTCATCTGAATCATACAGAAGCATTTCAGGTATCTAAAAAACACACGATTTTTTGCATGAAAATTTCAAGCAATGAAAATTTTGAGTTAAAATTTAGAAAAAACCCACAAACCTTCAATCTACCTTCTCTTTTGAAAAGACTGAAAATTACACACTTAGTCAGAATAAGGCATCTACAGAATATTTTTAGCATCAGAAAGATAAATTCTGCCTTTCCATGTCACTGATAATTTCCTATTCTCTCAAGTGGAAGAGATTTGCCTGGCTGTAAGAGGGAGCAACTAATTCTCAGAGGATTCCAACAATAGTGCAAATGTCAAAGATTTAGAAGTATATACAATTAAAGAGGAAAAAAGACAGTCTTAATCCACGTTCTGCCCATGTACATATTACCCACTAATTGACCTTCACTCAGAGAGGGGAACAGGATGATGGCAACACTGTGCTGGTGCTGTTTATGTTAGTGCTTAGGGGGTCTGTCCGTGTTGCTCTGTGTGACAATCACATGCATATATGTGCACAGGCTTCCCACGGGGTCACAGATTCCTTCAGGTGCTTCTGCCTGCTTCAGCACAGGGCTCTCCATGGGCTGCAGGTGAGTCTCTGCTCCACTGTGGACTTCCATGGGCTGCAGGGGCAGACTTTCCATGGTCTGCACCATGGGCTGCACGGCAATCTCAGCTCCAGCATCTGAACCACCTCCTGCCCCTTCTTCTGCACTGACCCTGGGGTCTGCAGGGCTCTTCCTCTCATATTTTCTCACTCCTTTCTCTGGCTGCAGTTGCTCCTGCACAGTAACTTCTTTCCCCTTGTTAAATGTTATCCCAGAGGCGCTGCCACTGCTGCTGTTGGGCTCAGCCTTGGCCAGCAGCACATCTTTCTTGGAGCCAGCTGGCACTAACCCCACCTGACATGGGGGAAGCTTCTGGCAGCTTCTTACAGAAATGACCCCTGAAGGCCAACCCTCACACCAAAACCTGGCCACACAAACCCAATACAATCGGCTCTAACATTTTGCTTGTAGTCTGTGTTTTATTCTTAAATGCTGTGTTTGACCAGAGCCATAGTAGTCAGCATGTTGTTCAAGTCAGCCCACAGAGAACAAAACGTACTGTTACTGGCAAAATAACAATGCTAATAATACTTAACTGTTCTGCAGAATTTTCTGTCTTTGTAAGAGTGTACAAAGGGATCAACTAACTACAGTGATAATTATTCCTTCACAACTTCAAATATTTTGACCTTATTCATCAGAGCTCAGTTATATTTAGAGATACTACTTTAAATAAGTCACAATTAATGCAATTTACCTTTTTCATACTGTCGTCTGACCAGGCTTCCATCCACAAAACCTGACATTTCTTATATAGTGCTGGATTACTTTCACAGTTTATTGTGAAATTTAAATTGGTAGAATCCATGATCAAGACAACATGCAGATTTTGTTGGATCCCTAAGAAAATGTAACATTTTAAATTTTTAGTACATAACAATCTGACTACATGATGGTAGATTTACAGCAAATACAACATAAGTATTTGAAAGTAAGTAAGTTATCACAAGGTAATTTCAGAAAAAAAAGAAGAGCCTGTAACATCAAATCACACTAGGACAGGAATGCTTATAAGTAGAACCTTATTTAGTATCATGAATTCTCGTCATGTATACTATAGTGTATTTTTTAATTCTGAAGAGCTGACAGTATTTAAGTAGATACCACTAATTCTCATTCCAATTCAGGTAGACCAATAAAACCAATTAGAAGTAGTTCCATGGCCTGCTACTAAGACTGTATACTCTTTCAGTCATATTTTTTGATTTATTTGTAAACTATTTAATCTTGTTGAGCCAAGGAAGAAACACAAATAATTAGGAAATCTATCTGTAAACTTGAGTATGATTAGTCAGAATCCAAAGTGATTTCTTGGTATAATTGACAAATAGAAGAAATCTCTGTTACTAGACAGATATAAAATCTATACAAACCAGAAAATAAAGGGAACAAAAGCTTTCCTCCTTCCAATTACTTTCAACAGCAGATTTCATAACATTTGTTGAACATTCATCAATACAAAATTTCAGACAGAAAAATAAATTTTAATTTGAGGATTCTATGTCCTCAAATATCATTATTCCTACCTGGTATTTAATAACTAACTAAAAGCTAAAACTGCATGCAATAGAAAAACCACGTTAGAAATTATTTGTCCATTATTATACCACTTTTTGAACTTCATAATAAATTATAACTCTGTTGACATACGATATGTGAAATAGTTGAAAATTGGTCCTGTAAATCCATCTTGCGAAGCTTGGTCCTTCAGAGGAGATAGCAGTGGTTCTAATTCTTCTGTTTTATACAGCCCAGGAACTTCTCCTATTTCAAGAACAAATTTAAGTCAGATAAAATACACTATAATTCTTTAAATTCCTTTGAAAGGCTCCCTTGAATTCTCTGCAGAGAGAATTTGAATATGGTAGTATTCACCTCTATACTTTCATGAGTATTATCCCATGTACTTAATAATTCTTTTCATAATATCATGAAAACAAAGAAACAAATTACAGTGATTCTATTTAACAATCTACTTCGTTCATATTGCTGAAATGTGTTTGAAAAAAGCTCTTTCAAATCTACCCAAAGACAGTGACTCAGTACTGCTAACAAAACAAATCAAACCAAACTGACATACACCAGGACACAGGAACACGAAAATGAGTAGTAGTCTAGATCCTCAGACATAAAGATCTGATACTGGATAATGAAAATCTGATATTGTAAGTAGAGACAGGGTTATAACTGAGAGACAGGAAAATCTGGAGCTCTTATCAATCAGCTCTTAAACTACTGCAGTTCCAAAAAAACATGTAGCAAGTTAGACTTAGTCCTTCAATGATCTTCTCTTTGATTCAGAAACAAAGCTGGACAGTAAAATAAAGTCACTTTTGTTATTGTTATTTATCATCTCGCTGCTTTCAGAAAAGTGAGCTCTGCTGGTGTTCGTTTGAGTAAAGGCCTCAGTATATAGAATCTAGTAAAGCATTGGAAGCCTCCCGATTTTTAATTTTATTAAAGAAGGAAAGCTGTAGAGTAGAATGCATTCTCATTTTGTGGTTACACTGTTATAAAGAACTCATTTGAAACCAGTCAGAGGAACTGAAAGCATCTGTACTACAGGGTAGGTTAAAAGACAGCTAAGTGAACTTTGAGTCAGGTTCTCAGGTACTAGGACTCCAGCTAAAACAGCATAGAAAGCTAACTAAACCTTCTGATAGAGACACAAAGTTAGAAAACAACATCTAATTCTGCCTCATTGAGCTAATTCTGTGTGGTAAACGCAGAACCATAATCTCTTTGGACTGGTCTCACCTGAGGACAGTAAACTGTTGACCATCTCCAGGAATGAGGAATGAACAAACTGATAGTCTTCGAGCAGCAACACCACCTGCTGTGCTTCAATGCCTGCAAGCTCCATCACCTACAAGCAGGAGAAACACTTACATCTCAGTGTATGGAATATAAGTATTGATCAAGAGAATGATAATCATACAATATCCTGAGTTGGAAGGGACTGACAAGGATCATAATCTTTCCCTGACTACATATGTATATGTATTACATATGTATTTTCTCCACAGCATTTACACTATTATATACTTACAAAAGACTTCTAGGTGATGCAGTTATATGAGATATCAAATATAAAGAACATTTCACCTAGATACACATCTTAGTAATGAAAAAATAATTAAAACAGACTCTTTCACAGAGTATAGTTATGTATATGACTCAATGATAGAATTGTATCACTCTTTTGTGTAGGCATAGATCTAGAATTTTCTTTAGCATTGCTGAAGGTAATGAGAAACACTTGATTCAAGGTTTGCATCTGGTTTTAAATAATATGTACACTTTCATCAATCACTAAAATTTTATTTGATTCAACTACTATTAACTGGCAGATTATAGTAGACACAGAAAATAAAAGTATATATCAATATGGAAATATATACATGAAAAAGCCTTTCCAAAATTCACACAAACTTCATATTTATAAGTTCTACAACACTCAAAAATAGCTCTGGTATTCCAAAAAGTGGAGTTTCAATTAGTTACTGTAAAGGACAGTATACACATCTAGAGTGAGAACTTCTAAAAAATTACTTGTTTCATTTAGACTGTCATTTTTCTTCTCTTAAAATACCTCTTCACACAACCCTTTGTGTCCTTCAAAATTCCTTTTTTTTTTTCTTTAACATACACCTACAGCATTACAAAATAGAAGAAACTGAGTGACTTACATATTTAAGATCACTTTTGAACTGCTTCACCTCATAACCTCTGGAAATTTTGGGAGTAATCAGAACAGCTCCATGCATATGACTAACTAAGGAGGTAACTGTCCGACGACCTACACCACTGCGTCCTGCCAAAAGAAGTGATCCACCAGGGAAACTCAGCACTCTGTCCACTTTGGACATATAGCTGAGGACTTCGTGGAACAGCAGAACATCTATTGCTTTTTTGTCCCGTCCATAATGAATGATACCCTATTTTAAAAAAAAAGGGAGAAAAATATCTGATCACTAATTATAAATAAAAGCAGTGAGATATGAAAACATCCAACATTTAAATGTTTAGAAAAGAAAGGCTTAAAAGCTTTAGAGACCACACTGGTCTTCATTCCAAACAATTATTTTTGTGACAGAATTTAGATAACTCGCATACCCTTTATGAGTAATGAATATATCAGTAATGAACATATTCTACACCCAGCACCAGAACACCCTGGAAGTCTTTGATATATTGAAATAGAAATCTACCACTGAACTAATTAAAATTGAATAATGGACCAGAACAAAGTCTGAGTTGTGTCTCTGACTACAGATTAATTAATTAATAACGCAGGAGAGTGTTTTAGGCACCTAATTGCTGCATAATTGCAGATTATGGAAGTTCCTAGTGAAACATACAATAACAGATCCTGTGATTAAATTATGACCTTGTTATACTTATTAAAACCTCATCTTTGAAGCCCAACATAATTGTGTAGTCAGAAAAAAAACCAAAACCAACAAACTCCCTGCTAATTGATGCTACTGAATTTCATCATTTCCTATACAGTGTATTGGTCACAAGTTGGCACTTAAGGAGAGGGGGTAGATTCCCATCTGCAAGAGCAGGCCCTCAAACACTATGACTAACGGTGACGATCTCAAAGCTCTCATCCCAAAAATTAGATAGCCTAGAAGAGTTAAAATGTTTGCATTTCCTCATCAAGCTCATTTTTTGTACTTTACTGCTTAAAAGCATACCAAATCCCCAAAAAGTCCATTTGCATCTCTTCAAATAAAAATTATGTTACCAAATTACAAATTCAAGATGTAATCATTTAATAAAACACTTAGGTACTCAAACAATTTACAGATATATATGGACATAAATGTTTCCCAACACACTGTTTCATCGAACTGTTGTAAATCAGCAGCAAATGAAACTGATGCCCTTTCATTAAAGCAACCCTGCTACATGATACTTCCTACTGCCTGTCACATAACATCACAAGTCTTCCCTCACTTCACCAAACACAAAAGATGATTCTTTGAATAAGAAGCAGCCCCCACCATAAACCTGATGTTTGCGTGTTACTCTTTGCCAAAACTGTCTAGAATCCTTGCTGTGAACCCCTGCTGTGAATATTTTTTTAATTGTGCCTCACTTTTTGAATAACATCTTTCAGGTCTGTTGAGTTTAGTCTGCCAAGTGGCCTCCCATGTGGTGGTAGTGCCTGTCCTGGTGTGATGTATGCCTCTTGACAAGCTCCCCAGGTTACATAAAAGGTATCTGTGAAAATAAAAGGAAACATTCAAAGCTTTCTATGTTCAACTCATATGCTATCTAACTTGATTAGGCAGTTCCTAAACAAGTATTTCAAGTTTGTGTGGTATGCTTCAAATGGCTTACCTGCCATATTGTCCAGAACATCTGAGCCCCAATCACCTTGAAACACTTTGATCAAAATGTTATCAAATACATGAAGTTCTTTCATGCCAACAATTCTGTCACGGAACAAGCGACGTGCTTCATAAGCAAGAACTTCCAATACAAAGTCTGCAGTTTTTATCAATGAACCTACAAAATTTAAGGAGATAATGAATTTTATATATTTATAATAAATTTTCAAATTTCCTTTTTAAAATAGGAAATTGAAAATGAGCAAGAGAAATTACATACCATCAGGAGAGCATCGGTAAGGAAGAAATAAGAGAAAAAGTAAACATTAAGAAGTGCTTTTATCTCATACTTTTATGGATCATTACAAGATAAAATGAAATATATTCTATTAAAACAAGTTCTCTCTATTAAAACAAGTGTCAGCATCTAACAATTGATCGAGTTGCTGCACACAAAGTTAAAATTAAAAGTCAATTTTCCAGGCAATGAGACCAAGAAAATCCAGAAGACATTTTTAAATGGAAAGAGAAAGACTGATAACAAATACTAAAATAATAATAGATACCCAAAGCATGCATACTGAAGCATGTATTAGAAAATGCCACTAGAGACTCCAAATCTTAAATACTCCTCACAAAAGTAAAAAGGAAGACGAGTAAATAAAAAGCCATGTTGGTCATCACTGGAAAAGCACATGTGTATGTTAACATTAGATACAACGAAGAAGTCCTTAAATGGGCTGAGATTACCCATTCATTGACTTTCAGTGCAGCTTTCCTGACATCATTCAAGCTGCATTTACCACCTCATGATTCCAGAAAATAAGTGGAAATGGAGCACAATGTTCTTAGAACTTTTATTCTCTTTAAGCAGCCCCCTATGCAACTTTTTAATCAATGTAAGAGCTAAAACATAATGAGTAATTGCTCATGATGTAGTAACAATACCAATTTCAGAGACAAAAACTAGATTAGAAAGCAGCCTATAAAGGATGCATATAAACCAGGTTTACACAACCAGGTATAGCAGGACAAACATGAGAGGCAAGTTCTGGGAATCCAGAAGACAACACATGCTCAAAAAAACCCCCAACACGAAACAAATAACCACAGAAAAAAACAGTGGGGAGTAGGGGGCACAGTTCAAGTTCCCACAGTAAGAATGCAGTCCCAGCCTACAGACTTCTCTTAAAACCATAAGTAGCTCCCAGATATTTTAAAACATCATTGGATTTTTTGAAACTTGTTTACTTTTATGTTATGGAATGAACAATGAAGCATTTTTTCCCTCTACTGAGTTATAGATAGTCCACAGTTTAAAAAGATCAATAAGTTACATGTGGAGCCAACAGTAAGACTGACATCAATAATAATCTAGACCATTTCATTTTATTAATGAAAGCCAAGTAAGTGACTTACCACCTTCTAAATCGTATCTGAATAAACCAAGGACCCACTGAGTAAGAATACATGGTGTAAAAAGGTAATGACTGTGGTCATCAACTGTGAATTTTGCTCGTACCTAAAAATGGGAGTTAAGGGAAGGAAAAAAAGTGATATTGAAAAATGTAAAGTACTTTTTCTAAGGCACCAGATAAGTTAGTTTTCTAGTTGGTGCATATTTAGATATTTTATGAATGTTTAAATCTTGTTTTTTGACCACAAAAGATTTTCTCAGAACATATTTTCTGTACCATTTTTGATGGAAACAACTGCACATCTCACCTAGGACTTTTAGTGCAGTATTATTAGACAAAACACATTTTTTTTTAAACAATACCAAATATGAAACACAAAGGCAATACTGAAATGTAATAAAAACCTACCTAAATTAATAACGTTTTCTCACTAAAACCTACCTAAATCAGTAATGTTTTTTCACTGCAAAATACTTCATACTTACTCTTCTCCCAGAGTGGATATTTGAATTTACAACTCCATCTTTAATTTAAAGAATAGCTGCTTCCATCAGTTACTTGATCGCAGTGTAATGAGATTTAAACTGAGATTTCTCAGAATACATTCATAATGTCATATGAAACTCCTGCTAACAGGTGCATGCCAGCCAGTGACTAAACCCACATTCCAGTCATAAAGATTGGAGTTTGTATCATGCTTCTGTCTGGATGGGGACATTCATACATTCTCCAGCAAGCACCACACACCACCTGCCCCAGTAAGGCTACGTACTGATTAAGAAAAGCATTAGTAGTTACACATTTTGCTAGATAGAAGTCCACAAAATTTCAAGTGGGAGTCTAATATGAACTAGTGTCCAGTTGTAAACACCTGCTTTTAACAGAGTACAATTTTAATAGGTAGTCCTTGATGTTTGTATAGGACTCCACCCTCATTCTCTGTTCATAACAGAATCCATAATAACTGGGCACACAACAATCTGTTGCACTGTCTCCTCATCCATTAAGTAGGCAAACACTACTGTCTACATTTTATAAATCAGGAACTGAGAGTACAGAAGTGTTAAGATGCATGTCAAAATCCTAAAATAAATCTGTGGGAAAGCAAGAGCACTTACTGCTTACTCTGCTTGTTTCTAATATCTAGGATTCTCCAAAAATAAGAAGCTCCAAAATTGCTATCAACTTTATTAAAAATGTATAAACTTAGATTTTAATACTGATAAACCTTTTTACTCACTTGTTTATATCAAAAGCTAATTATTTGTAATAAAATATCTGAATTCTCCACCTCCTTGAAGAAATAAAAAAGTTTCCATACCTGTTCATAGATTTGAACCATAGATCCTGCTAGCTGATGTATTTTTGGTAAAGAACCCCAAACAGGGTGATTCTTTAGGTTTTTCTGTAGTACAGGTTCCAGGTAGGCACTATAAATAGTTTGCAGTTGTTCTCTTTCTGGATAGCTAAAAAGGGAAAAAAACTAAACATTATGGACTTTTTCTATTTAATTAAAACTGAATTAAACTCCTATATACAATTACTGAGAAATTTCATTGAATAGCATTTCCATCCAGCAGCTAAGTAAAATTGTCATTTTATTGCAATAGGCTGCTCTCAGAAATTTTCTAAATACATCTGTTGATATGGTCAAACTTAAAAACAAACAAATAAACTTCAATATCTCTAACTTTTTAACCAAACAGCACCTTAACATAAAGCTGCAGAAAGCAGTTTACTGAAAGCAAAATTATCCAACAGGAAACATACTTCAAACACTTCATTATCAACAGGTAGCTGTAGATTTCTCTTAGCTGGATTCTGGTGCCAAGAGGCACCAAATAGCACCAAATCTGACAATCACAAACTGTGAGAAAAGATGAAAGACTAGAACAGCCACAGCTTTGTAAAGACTAAATTGACAAGGGGTCCTTATAAAGAAAGGCTGAATCTGAGTTCTGAGAGTTAGACTAATTTACATATACTTACTCAATTGCACACAGACGAACAATAGAAGTAAACCTGGAGGTAAGTTTATGTCTTCCTAATGTTCCTCCAGCTGACATGGAAGCCACAATTTGGATGTTTTCTAAACCAACCCATTCCAGATTTTCATCATAAAATCCTTGATAGGTAAGAACCTTTAATAATTTAATAAATACTTCATTAAAAGAAAGGCAACAGAGCATCATACAAAATAAAATAAA
This sequence comes from Vireo altiloquus, assembly GCA_013396875.1. NCBI lineage: Eukaryota > Metazoa > Chordata > Aves > Passeriformes > Vireonidae > Vireo > Vireo altiloquus. The sequence continues at coordinate 38,290 of VZRF01014340.1, read as the reverse complement.
TAAAATAAAATAAAATAAAATAAAATAAAACAAAATAAAACAAAATAAAATAAAATAAAATAAAATAAAATAAAATAAAATAAAATAAAATAAAATAAAATAAAATAATAAAATAGCAAGAAGTATACCATTATTTCTGCTTTCCTAATTGCCTGAGGTATCTTACTCCTCACAGTTCTGTCAGCTGCAAACTTGCAGGACTCCACTGTCCAGACCATGAATGAAGATGTTAAACATACTGGCCTCCAAGAAGACTCTGTACCATTGATGATCACCCTCTGGGCCTGGCTCTCTACCCCAGCCAGCTTTCACCCCACCTCACCATCTGCTTATACAGCCTGTATCAACAGCTTTTCTTGTGAGGATCTTCTGGGAGACAGCATCAGTGGTCTTAATGAAGTCCAGGTAGACTATATTCACTCTCCTCCCTTCATCATGCATGACTTGCCCCTGGTGAATCCATGATGACTATTCCTGGCTATTTTCTTCTCATTCATACGTCTACTGCACCGTAACTCACTGAGATGAGCACTGTCTTTATTTATTTATAAATATAAGCCTAATAAAAATGGTATCTTATTTCTGGCTGACAGCTACATAGTCTATTAAAGCACAAACAAAACAGGATTTAAACTCTGAAATTAATCGATGCAGGTATTTACCACATACACTAAATCATATCCAGTATACCTGAGTCTCATAAATAATAAACTTAAGTGTTCACCTGCTGCAGAAAAGCCACGAGAGTGCTTGTTCCCCATTTATCAGGTTTGGGTAGATTGATGTCTTTTAAGTACAAAACAAGCCTTTCACAGTCCTTTGGTCTGTACACTCGTCCAGTGTTTGTACTGATTACAATGCAAGTTTGACTTAATTTTTGTAGAAGATGCTGAGAAGTTGTCTGTGCACTGCAGTGAACGGTAGCAATCTGAGTGGAGCGGAGCTGAGAAAATGCATAGTGAAGCAGCATCCTAGAAAAGCAAACATGTACATACATCTAGGCATAAACAAATTAAAATGCTGTATATCCAAAGATATTTTATAGTTTTTGAATTAAAGTGCATATACTACATCCTGTATTAATGGAATAGGTGGAGCTAAGGTTTGCTGAATTCAACATCCTTGCCTTTAAAACTGTAACATTCTTCATTCACAAAATTCAATGAAAATGCAGTGTATACAGCTACACAAAGCAAACAGTTCATTTAATACCTTGACTATAGTGACCCAAAACATCTAAATAATGAATCTAATAAAAGCAACAGGATGTGCTAAATTCAGTTGCCTGTGCAAGGCATCTAGAGCCTCCTGAAATGAGACTGGATCCCACGTGCCTCTAAGCTGTTGCTCCATGACAGTAGGTTTTCCAAAAATCCTGTTTCATATCTAAAAGCCACATTCAGATGTCTTAGATGCATAGTGACAGTCTGAACTGTCCCTGTACAACTTCCTTAGAATTTACTTATTTGCCACTACAGAAGGTTTGTTTAATTAATGACCTAAACAAGTCATATTCTATTAGAAAGTCATATGATAAAAGCATTATAAAAATATATTCCAAATTCTGTCAAACGACTAGAAGTATATTTTACTTTTAGTAGGAACTATTTCTTACCCCTTTCCGCATCCTTCAGGACCCACAAGAAGAAATGGCTGCTTATTATTGATATCTAGCCATGGTCTAAAGTAATCTAAACCTCTCTGCATGTCAGGGGTTTGGATGACAGGAAGTGTTTGGAGATTACTGAAGTCATCAGCTGTCAGATTTTCAGGTTTTTTCAGCTGATACAGCATTAGCTCTCCAGTGTCAGTGTCATAGTATGTGTCCAGGGGCTTCCTTGGATCAGGAGGAGACTCTTGTGCCCAACTGAAGATCTTTAAAAAAAAAAAAATAAAACTTCAGTTAAATCCATACTCCTAACACAAGTTATCACTTCAAGCTAGTCTAAAGAATGTTTAAAGAATACTTATGTGAAACCAAACATATAATTCTTTCGATTTGAGACTGCCTTTCAAAATTCAGTCATATTATGAGTATACTTTATGATCAAGTCCTTAACTAAACAGTAATATATTACTCTTCCACTTTTCATAATATAAAGAAATTAAATTAAATTGTATTTAGAAAAGCTTTACCTTTTTTTTTATATTAGGCCACCTAATAAGAAGAATCATGAGGTAACTCGTTCACATGCATGAATAACTAATTCCTAGAGTTGAGTCTAAACCTTTACCAATTGCCCAGTATATATATTATAGCTCGTGGCTGTGTTTTGGAAGGAACTATTTCCCTTTCTCAAACACAAAACTCAAGTGTGATTGTGGAAATAACAATCTCCAAGGTCAGCCTTCTCAAGCCACTGTGGACCAGTACACCCACATAGTTTTCCAACACTTTAGCCTAGCCCTTGTGCTCTCAAGTATCTACACAGAGACAGATCCCCACACCAGTGCATCCAACAGATAACCTCAGTGTAATGCCATTACAGCACCTTCCTAACGAGGTGCAAAGTTCTATCATTATTTCAAGTATTCTGAACAGAAAAAAAACCACAAAAATAAATCGAATTACACATGCAATGAATATAGACAAACACAGTCTGGTACAGTGGGTCCTTGCAATAAGCAGTATGGACAAAGGCATTTCACTATCTCTTGGTGCAGGACCAAAGGATTGCTATCTGGCATGGATGCAATGTATCAGTGACACATAAAACATTCCTTCACTTCTTAGCTATTTCCCTACAGATAACACAAATTAAAATCAAATTAGAGCACAGAGATTACCTCTTTTGCAAATTCCTGTCGTGACTTCATGTTGAGATTGCCACCAAGACCACGTAACAAGTTAATAATAAACTGTCCACGATCAGTACTCCCATGAAGATGAGACAGTCCATTCATCACAGTTCCGACTAAACTTGTTTCTACCACAAAGTCATTCTGTAAATTGAAAGTTGCAGTAGATTTAAATATATTGCTCAATATAAATGTGATGTGTTGCTAGCACACAATTATTGCTCATTGCTTTTTGACATTTCCACAAATGATGAAAGATCCCAACACTGCTACTGTTCTAGGAAATTCACTTGGCATTAAATTATTTTGAAGCATTGATTTGGAGGTCTTAATTCCAGACTATGAGTTCATGTAATTTAGGATAAGCAATCAAAATTTCCTCACAGATTTTGAGAATCTATAAGGAATAAACATAACTGTATACTGGAAATCTTTCCTTTGAACAGAATCTTTAGGGATTTTGCTCTTTAGCACCAAAGTGGATTTGCAGCCTCAGGAACAATGCCATGGTTTCTCCTTTGATACTTTAAAAGTCAAAAAAATGCCATGGGTGAAAGAACTAGGAGGAATAATAATTAGAACACAACAGGACCATATATGTGCCCCAGGAGGAGACAACGCAGGTCTCTTAAACACTTTTCACTTTAAATTACTTTTCACTTATTAAAACATTTTTCAGTTAAGGTTTTGAGTAGAATCCTAGAGAGCTAAAGTTATATACTTAAATTCAGGACAGATTAGTGGGAGCTGTTTGAACGCAACATTCTGAACAGTCAAAATATTTTTCCAGATATGACATTACATTTCTACTCAACCTATTACAATCTTCAGTGTACACTGTGCAACTTGCCAAATTTTTGCCATTTTTTCGGTCATAGACAATAACACCAATCTAGAAAAGAATTTCTTCACTTTTTCTTTTCTTTTACATGTTCAAGTCTTTCAGATCTCTGAAAACATATAGAAAAATGTCTGGTATGGAGTAATGAAATGCATGTTAAATCTGTGAAACTTAATATCTGTCTTTACTAGTTAAAATAGTGTTAAATGTTTCAAAACTTTAACTACACCGATCAGTTGTTGGGACCTTATTAGAACAGCTCCAGAATTAATCATACTAAGGAAACAGCATCATTAATGCAGTCACAGCACCAACCGTGCCAGAGTACAAGAAGGGTTTGGGCAACTCTCTCAGGTGCATGGTCTGATTCTTGGGGTGGTCCTGTGCAGGACCAGGAACTGGACTTCAGTGATCCCTGTGGGTCCCTTTCAACTCAGGATATTCTGTAATTCTGTAATTCTATCAAAAAAGCACCGAGTTTGGTTTTTTACTTACAATTCAAAAATTAAACTGAATGATCTATTCAGTGCTAAACTAGAAAAATGGATCATACTTAACAGAAGCTGAAATTTAATCAAGTATTCATTTACTAACCTTCTTTACAACCCAGTTTAAAGCCTTTTCAAAATAGTCCCCAATCCAGCTTTCAAGGTTGTATCTGGATTCTTCAGGCTGACTTCTTAACCAAGATTTTATTAGAGCATTAAGATCTGTATCTTCATCACTAAGTCAAAACAAAACAAGATTCAGATATATACAAAGCACCCATGTCTTTAAATAGACTGTTTTAAAGGAAAAACAAAATTCCAGAAAAAGTCTGGTAAAATACTTAAATAATTTCTAACCAGTATTTGGGCTCTCCAATAAAGAATTCACCATGTCTGTTTGAAAAAATCTGAGATATTTAAGTCAAAGATTATAACAAACAGGACAAAAGGGATATGCAACCTAAAAAAAGTTTCCCAGTGATTGGCTTCCTAAGTGTAAGCAACTAACCAACTGCTCCCTTCACTTGAGAATACCATTCAAGAAAAGTAAGTATATATTTGCTTACTTTAAAAGTATGTAATACTCCTGTGACTTACCTCAGAAAGATCATTCCCATTCGAGATATTGTAGCAGGAGAGGCACAGCTAAGGTCATGAGTTTCAAATATAAAGTTGACATTTGAACCAAACTGAATTCTTTCTCCACTGGGCATAGTCAACAATTTGTTGTCATCCAAAACAGAATTCAAAGATTCAATCCATTCAGGATCAATATCACCATCACAAATTATCCATGAAGTAATATCTATCTCCAGACACAAAAATAAAATATCAAACCCAAGAAAAACATTTTTAAAATATCACCCCTTGCTATCTTAACACTATTAATTATTCTTTCTTCATTATGACTTGAAGTTTTATGAAGACACTCCCCATATGCCTTACCTTCTGCTGCCTATTTTTGCTTTCTTATCACAAAATTTGTTAAGAATGTACTGAGGCTTTCAGCTACAACTGCTAGCAGTTTTTCCTGCCTTATGCTACCCACAAATAATCAATCAATACCCCGATGTACCTGAAAAGGAACCATTTCAGTAACCCTCTCAGACGTACCTCGGGGCTCTCGCACCACTTGCCGAGCGCTGTTTGTAAGCACTCCATCAGACCACTCCCTGGTATCCATGTCAATACGGCCCAGCAGCTGATGCCGAGGCATGGCTTTGGGATTCATTGTGTACTGCTTCACTACTCTGCCAGTTTTACCAAGGGCTGTCTTTAACATCCGCCAGAGCGTCGATTTACCTCCACCACTTGGACCTACAATAACTACACCCATTCTTTGACGCAGCTGTTCATACAACTCCAAAGCCTTCTTGATCTAGACAATGAAATAGATAATGGCTATGTGAAATTGTAAAGCTAAATCAAACATGTTTTCTATAGTATTTCTGCGATTTACTTTGCATGCAGACATTTTCTATAATTTTGGTGTTTTAAACAATAAATATTTGCAGGAATAATTAAAATTATGATACTAAAGTTGATGAAAGAATTTATTTTCCATGTTATAATTATTTCACTAAATTACTAATACAAAAGTAATAGTCATCTTTGGGCATATATTTAATGAGAAATTAACAAATCTTCAGTCACAAAACTTTGTCTTGTTTTTATTTATTTATTGTAGAACTGGACAGAGAACTCCTTGCAAAAACCAAATATTCACATATTTCATTCTTTCAGATTCCAAAATATTCATTGGCATTTGTACCTGGCTTGAATGAAACTGCGTCACATGTTCACATCTTAATTTTCCTTGCACTATTTTTCTTTCAACTGCATCACTGATCTACCATGCTCCAAACATACATCTAGTTTTTTGTATATATGCAATTAGAATCTAACTACCAGTTATTCTCACTTTTTTTAAAAGATTTTTCACAAGAAAACAGAAATTAGTCAAATGAATGTAATATTAATCAGTTCTAATTCAGAATAATACTGGTTTGTTGCTGTAGTTGATGATTACCTGTGTGCTTATAATTTCCAAGTTTGTTTCTTCAAAGACCTGTTGCAAAGCTGCAGTTAACTCAGCATATTCCACATCTTTAGAATCAGTGCCAGGAAATACATCTTTAACCAGCTCATCAAAACGTGTGCAGTCTGCAAATGTAAGCTTTGATGTGGTGTTCAGCCGCAAAGCTTGAACCACTATGTGACTTTCATTAACTGGAAGGAAAAACAAAGAAAACAGATCAGTTTAAGCTGCTTGTTGGTTTTTTTTTTTCCTTTGAACATATCAGAACCTGAGTCGACATTGCTCAGATGTTGAAAGTAGAATCGGAGCATAGATTCCAGAACTGCAGTTCATGTACCATTCTACTTGGAAGCTAGGCATACTTGGGCATACTTACCATAAGTATGACATATGCCCACAAATGCATTCTACACAGATATGAGGTGGTTATGATGCTGGTCAGATGCAGACAATTTGCTGCGTCAAAATTCGTAAACTTTCAGATAGAAGCTATTTAAGCAAGCAGGAAGCAGTAGTTCTCTCCTAAAGATGTGAAATGCCTATCCGTTCCACACTATTTAATTCCCTCTCATTTAACACCTAAACAACAATTTAAGCAATCTTAAAAAAAATACAGTGACTCAGTCTAGTCCAATACATTTCTATTATTCCTACTTATCTTTATATTTGTCTGTCTACCAATCTGAATCTAGCGCTTTGTGACAATTTTTGGAAAACTCAAATAGAATCAAAAAGGTCTGATAACTAATGAATAATGACAGCATCAGAGGATCAACTTTCCTGTCCTAAGCCAAGTCAAAACAAGTCTTTGAGAATCATTTTAAATTACAGCCAAATGAAGTCCTGTAATCTGTGTTCGTATCATCATATAAAAGCTCAATATCTAGAATATGACAAGTCTTTTGTGATCTCCTAGTAAAAGTGGGGTTTCATAGGTATTTCCTTCTTTTCTAAATTGCCTACAGATATAAGCCACAGCTTCTTAAAACTCCAGTGAACAAGAAAGCTGGAGTGAATTATATTTGTACAAGATCTTAAAGAATCAAAAGCTTGGTTATGGTCAATCTTACCTTCTTGCTTTGCATCACTTTTCTTCAGCTGATGAAGAAGAGTGCCACAGCCTCTCAAAACAGTCTTCAGTGCTCGTAAACCCCAATCATAGTGCTGCTGTGGTGTCAGAAGCTCCCTGAATTTAAAAACAACAATATGGTAATAAACCTCTAGGTGAGAGCATCTAAAATTTTGGATTGGTGAATGAACACACATATAATACAGGTTTGGTGAAAAGAGAAACTGGCGCGTATTTGTAGCGTCATCTGAAATGCATTTCAGAAACACCACAATGACACTGGAATTTTCAGAGGGGTTATATTCAACATGTATTTATTATTGATCCTAACAGCATTCACTATAACCTCTGATCTTTGTACTCTCTAATGCACGTACTTTTAACCAAATCATCACTTGCATTTCAACAATTTCAAGAGTCTAGATAGAACACAATGCTCACAAGCATTCATATACTCACATTTATATTCAGTGAGATACTAGGCATTTGATCCCTTGAGATTATAACTGAATTCAAGATATTTTCACACCTCAACCTCCCAATACTTTTATTTTATAAGTTAGAAGTATCTGTACAGACATATGTGTGGCGTATCATTTAGATTTAAGAGCTACAAGGGAAGAGAATTAGAAAGGTAACTTCACTAATAAGCGGGAGGTGAGGTGGTGAAATCTTACCTTGCTAGATTAAAAATAGCCACTAATTTTCTACCCAGTATTTTAGCATCCTTAAAGCCTTCTGAATACAAAATAACTTCCGCAATGAGTTCATTGTCTGGGTGAGTCATAGCAACTGGCCTGAAAAGTTGTTTGAGGTTATCAGGCAGTTTTTGTCTTCCTCCATAACCTTTCCCGGCAGGGTTCAAAGTGATAAAAATTCCAGAATTAGGATCCATTTCAACCTAGCATTAGAAACACATTGTAAGGATATATTGTCAGATGAAACAGTATTGACAAATGATGGTTGGACTATTTTTAGTTACAGTAGTCAGTTTTTAAGTTGGCCTATGTGAACAAAATAAAGTTTTGCTGTACCTTTTTGCCAAGCATCTCACATACAGGACTGTGTTTCTTCAGTGCATGTTGAATTGTCTGAACCTGCATGGATACTGCAGACAGTACAGCTTCCTCAAGTCTGTTGAATTCATCAAAACAGCCCCAGGCACCACACTTCACTAAGCCCACAAATATGCGCCCCATTGACTTCACATCAATACCCTTGAAATTAAAAAGAATGTTGTCAAAATTCAAATAACAAGAAAATATAAAAGAATGTCTTCCCATCCACTAAAAAATAGGTTCTTGGGAAAATCCACAAGTTTTGAATGGCAACTGACAAATTATCGGAATAATTTCCATAATAATTTCAGTACTACTACTACTAACAATTTATATAATATGATAGTACTTAATATTATAATTTTAATATTACTTCGGTAATATAATACTGTTTTATGAAGAATGAGCACAGATATCCATTTCCTAAATTAAACAAAACCATATTCACCTCATCACAATTAAAGACTAATACTTGTCTTCCAAGAAGTCCACCCAAGGCCTTTACTGATTCTGTCTTCCCAGTTCCAGCTGGACCATAGGGATTTCCTCCAAGGCCCATCTTCATGGCCTGAGTAAGAGTTAGGTAACACTTATCTGTCAAAGGTGTATAAACAAGTTTTGGGGAAATCCCCTGCAGAAACAAAACAAATTATATTGGTAAGTAGACAGAAAATACTGGCAGGGTAATTTCACTGATTTTATTCATAAGTAATTACTTTAGTAATATAAAACAACAGCCAAAATTCCTGTCTCATTAAGTAGATGAATTTGTTTACAAAGCTTTCCTGGTTTTATATCAAACACCAATGTATTGTTCAAATTTTTTCACAACTACAGATGAAACTGCACTAGGATATATAAAAGCAAGCATATTAGAAAATATTTATATGAAAATGTAGCTACTTTGATACAACTTATATTTACCCCATTGAAATCAGGAATGAAAATTATTACCCCATCTTTTAATATTATCTATGAAATAACATGTTAAGGACATAACAAAGTTTAGAAAAATGGCAACAGTTGGGAGACAATCAGCACCATGTATGAAATGAGAAAGTGTTTGACTCATATATAAACGCCAGTAGGTAAAAATACCACACCTGATATTCATAAGTATATTGGAGTTCTGCATCTACCATTTGAACATAACATTTTTGGTTGTTCATATAAAATCTCAGCTGCTTCTTCCAAGCCCAGTCTTCAACACTGTGAACCTCGGCTTGATTCAGCTGCTTCACCACGTCAATGTTATGAATGATATCAAGAATCAGAGCTTTAAGCTTGAGCTCGAGGATTCCAGATTCTGCAAATAATCACACCAAAATTAAAAATCACAGCAGTGTAGTAAGGAAGACACACGTTACCCATTCACAAGTTCATTGTGCTTCCTCCTATTATTAGCAGATTTTATTTAGACCTTGTTTGAATTATACAAAGGTTTTTTTATTTCCTAAAGCAAGCAGCATAAAATAGGATCCTGACAGACAATTTAAATCATGTAACTTCAGTCATTTTGAAGTGATTTTATCTGTCTGTACATGGGGGCCGGGGGGGTGAGAGAGGGAGAGGGGGAGAGAGAGAGGGAGAGGAAAGGGAGAGGCTTTTCTGCAAAGCAATTTATGCTGACAGTGTTAATAGCCATGCCCACTTCAGCAATCAGTGTGGCCCAACCTGCTGAGTGATCTGTTGAGCATCTGAAAACCACGCTACATGTGCTCTGGAGATTTTACTCAAAATAATTATAGTGATGTGGAATGAATGTTCATTAACAGATTGAGAGTATTAAGTGTACTCTTAGGGGAAATTGTTGAATTTAGTTTCATTTGAAAGAAATCCAGTTTGCGTGCTTCTATGCCATTCCATGAAGGGAATTAATACAAAGTAAGTGGGAATAATCAGGCAACTCACTTCAAAATCACACTTACTATCCAAACTAAAAAACTGATTTAATGTATTATACAATAGATAAAATGAAGACTCCTCTGTAACTAATGAAATTTCTCAAACAGCTATAGAAAGAGCACAGAAAGGGAGCTCAGATAAAGAATCACACTAACAGCCCTCTCTAGGTAGGTGACATGAATCCTATTTCTAATTAATGTATCAGATGTTTACAGTTCACAAATTGTAAACGAGAATTTAATGCAGTAATCTGCTATACAAATGTGGAAGGTTATCAGCTACATGTCAAATTGAGTCTTTTTATACCTAAGGTAAAAGCCATCTCCACCTAACCTACAGTGTAGAATTTCACATCTGAGGTAGTCACTCAAAGCCCTGCCTCTGGTCAAAAGAGAGGAAAAAGCACTCAGAGGCATAATTATTCTAACCCATTCGGACTATGTAAGATTCACAACAATCATGTCTTGAGAATTATTTTGCCTCAAAGGTACTCTGTAATTATTAGTTCAGAAACAGATACATATGCCTAACACAGAAAAAGAGAATTCCCTGCACAGTTGTATGGAATATACTGGCTTGACATAATGTACCTCAATTGCTGTTTGGCCACTTCCTGTGAAACAGTAGATATATAAGCTAAAAGATAGAAACTTATTAAAAAAATTAAGAAAAGAGTCCTGCAAACACATAAATTCCCCAACATATTTCCTAATCTAAATAAAAATCCTTTTGTTTACTCTGAAATATTAAAGGCTCTAATCTTGCTGTAGTAGGTGAGTATTATTATGTAACTCAGCTTTATGAACTCAAATTGAGACAGATTTATATAATTTCCTGTTTAAATAAACAATGTAAAATACTATACCACTGCATTCATAATAAAAAATTATATATTCATTATCATTTTTATACCTGTACTCCCAGTATCTTCTATGCCACTACCAATGCTAGTATAATGGTCCAGTTTAGCTGTGAGTTCTGATTCTAACTGTTGAAGATTATGGTTTTTGATAGCATTTTCAACATCTTCAGTGAACAGAACCTGTTCTGCCAAGGAAAGAATCTTTGGAAGAGAAAGTTCAAATTATGTTTTGTAAATACAGAACACATATAAAAACTAAGCAGTTTTTCAATTAATTTGCAATTGCTTGTAATTTCTGATAGTTTAAATATTTTATTGTATATTGGTTTATTATTTGTATAATTTATGTATTTTATATAATAACTATAATTTATGAAATTTTATATTTTTATAATTTATTGTATAATTTTTAAACAAAAAAATTTGCTATGCTCTTAAGAACAAATAAAGCCATCTTAAAACCTGACAAAATTTTGCCAACACTTGTAATGTAATCTAATACAGCAAGTCTTTTTCATTAAATGGTATGTCAGATTGCCATGTAAAAGACTTGAATATTTCAAATGTTTACAAACGAATTTATAATAGCACATATTCTTAAGAATTTCTCTGTAAGACAAATGAGTAAAATGGATGTGATTGGGGTTATTTTCTTCCTAAACTAAATGTATAGTTCTTTACAGAACTAAAAAAAAATAACTTATTTGGTAATTCTAAGACTACACAGTGGCATTACTGGATCAACTACTACCTGGGAAGGAAAAAGCGATGGATCAATTGAACCTTGCGATTTTTTTCCAGCATCAACACAATCAATTAACATTTTTTTCAGGGTTTCCTTCATCTCTGAAGCCAAACTGTTTAGCCACACCTGACAAAGAGATGAAAAAACTCAAAAATTACATAACAAATTAACTTCTCTAAGATGTTTGAACTAAACTAGGATGTGATTTTTCTTACCTCCACATCATTTGACAGAAGAACTTTATTTTTAAGTGGCACAGTTTCTCCTTCTACAGACTTCATGGCAATTATGTATTTAAATTCTTCATCAAAGCTCACACTATTAATGCCTATTAATCAGAAAACATCAATAAAGGTATATACTCTCAAAGTCAAACATTAATTACTAAGTGTCTAGTCATGGAAAGAGAGGAACTGCCACGAATTATTTAGCTTTGAAGAAGCTTATTTCTAAGTAAGTACATTTCACAAATAAAGATAAATGCATTACCAGCAAAAAGTTTCTTAAGATGAGACTGGATAACCAGAGGATTCGTGGACTGTCCTAAAATTTCTAATAAGTCATCATCTCCAACAAAATAGAATCTTGGAAATGCTGAGCGTTTTTCCTACACAAAAACAGAATAATGCAATTTTGTTGATTTAAACTCAAGCTTACTGACTTTCTTTATAAAAAATTGTATTAATGTTCACTGTACCTCCAAAAACTCGTTCAAAGATTTCTGACATCTCTGAAGCTGATCAAGTATGGTAGTTAAAGTATTTTTTATTCCGGCCCGGGCATTCAGTGATGTTATCCTATTGTCACTCTTAATATCTGACATAATGGATCTTGACAGAAAAGAAAAGGAATTCATAAATCCATTATAATTCTAATTTAAATATTATACATATAAAGTTAAGTAAATAAAAATTAACACACAGGCAAGTAATATAAACAGCTGACATATAACTTTCAGGTTTCAGTACTAATGATGAAACATTTCAGAATTTACCTCAACGTCTCTCCAACGTAATATAAGAACACTGGTTACTTGCTAAAATTTCTCTACCCAGAACCAAAAAAATTCAATTATTGAGTTTTATTTCCTTTTAAGTCATTTCAACTCACGCCAAGACAGATAATGGTACATATCTTTCCATATTTCTAAAGCCTACTCCCTTTTTATCTTTTGACTTGTCTGGGACAAATAAACCATGTTTCTCCTGAAAGTCTACGTCTACTTTCTTAGTGAACAAAGTGATGGTCTTCAACACGATTCTTGAAGGAATAATGACATCACCTCTGCTTTTGCTGCTAGGATTAATCTTGTGCTTGTCTACCTTGATCACTATCTTTGACGCTTCACACGACTCCTTTCTTCATATGTACCCCATTAAATGAAAACATTACCACAGCTATTCAGATATATGTCACCATCACATATATGTACCCTCTGAATTCCTGTCGCTGACCTTCTTCTCCTTACACATTCCAATTGTTCCATATATTTTCACCATGAAGAATGTTTTAGACTACATGTCAAAGAGACTACAAAAGGTAAGTCGCATTCCATCACACTAACCTAAAGTTTTCATCAACTCTATTAAAACGAGCTTGTTCTTTGGGTAGAGCTCCACGTCCAAATATCGGTTCCAAATAGACCCATTTCCTTTGAATTTGGTTTAAATTCTGCAGGTACTCATCCAAGTCAGCTAGCTTTTTTTCCCAGATGGACACTTTATCTTCAAAACCTTTGTAATATGGAGAGTCCTTAAGAGACTGTAGAAGACAGCGATGATCTCCAACTTGGTTGACTGTGTCCTTCCAGTCTTTAATAAGCCTGATAGTCTTGCCTTGGCTATCTTCATAATCTGTTAACATAAAGACAGCTCCAACTCCCCAGAGTTCAAGCTCACGTAACGCTTCTCTAATTGTGATTTCACCTTGAGCTCGACAATTCAAATCCTATTTAAAAGGAAGAATAGATCTCACATGAAACTACAGAGCTTGCAAAAAACTCTCCATTCAAAAATATAACACACATTCTACTTCTGTAGTATTAAAAATATATGCATATGGAACAACATATATACCACATAAAATAAAACATAAAAAAACCTATAGATCCTGTATTTAAAATTATTCATACCTTAAGTTCCATTGCTTTTTCTATAATGGCATCTGTCACTTTTAATAGATCTCCAAATAGCAAACCCTCAAGTGTAGTGCCTCGGGGAAGACCCAGAAGACGAAAGAGATCCAACCAATGGTCTGGAGATAGATGTTCTCCTCTTACGTATTTTAGGAGTGGAATGACCATCTGTAGAAAAAAAGACACATGTAAATCCATGTAGTCATTATGAAAATTGCATCTCTTTGATTATGGAGTGACATGCTATCCAAACAAAAGTAAAATTTAAATTCTTAAACTGAGGAACAATTTTTTCAGTTCCTGAATTTAACCTTTAGGAGTATGATTCTGAAGACAATTCACTGTAAATCTGTGTCTATGTAAGCTGAAATGACCATTCTGTTTACTGCAGAGAACGGAAAGGTTCTCAAAAGTAAGTGAAATGTTCAAAACAGTACCAGAGAACATTTTGATAAATTTTAATTGATTTTATTGTAAAATGAACAATGAGGTATAGAATGGAGTACATTACCCAGTAATACCAAAATATTTCTTTGTTTCACAGGCCTTTTTGAAACTCATAGAATCACAGAATTACTTGGGCAGAGGTTCCAACCTCCCTGCTGTGGGCAGGGACACTTTCCACTAGACCAGGTTGCTCAAAGCGCCACCCAACCTGGCCCTGAACACTTCCAGGGTAATCAGCATCTTACTTTATATTTGTCCACTTCTTTTTGCAGTTTTACTGTCATTACAGTATGTTCTTCCATCTTCCTCAGTTTGTCATGCCAGTTAAACAAAAATTCTTCAAATAGGTATATTTTACCTCTGCATGAAAATCAAACATAAAAAGGTCATAACAACACAGTACCTACTATCACACCTGTACGTACATTAAAAATAAAGTAACAAAATGTTACCTAAAAGTAATCCAGTCTTCTTTGGCTTTTTCCTGAAAACCTTGATAAAACTCTTCATACAGTGCCCAGACTTCTGCACAACTCTGAATATCTTGGCTTACAGCTTCTGACAATGATAAGTCAGGCTCTTCCAATTTAAAATGATGGCATTCTTCACTGCATAAAAAGATCATTGCATTATACATTATATTATTCCACTGTACTTTTTATGGTTTAAGAAATGCTACTATACAGAAATCATCATACTTTTTAAAGAAAAGTCATTGCTTTTATTGAAGAATTATTTATTGCTTGAGTATTGAAGAATATTTTATTGCTGCCAACTGCAATTACCTTATAATCTCCCTCTTGAATAGAAATAATAAAGAAATATGAGGGATAATTCTCCTACAGAAGAATCTTCTCTCATATTCACAATTATTTTCCATAAACGTTCATTTATTTCCTATTTATAAGAAAAGTGAATTAATTTGTACCCTCAAAATCAAAACTGAAAAGAAAATTATTTTGAATTGATTGTTTCTTCCTGCTAGGTTAAAAAAATATGCTGATTTTATTTACCATCATTGATATGCCAAGGTAAGAATTTAAATAGAAAACATTGTCCTCTCAAGATCTGCAATAATGAGCACCGACACTTACTGTGGGAGAGGTGAGCTCCTGCCCACTTAAGTTACCAAGAGGACTCAGGTTCTTTTTGGACCAATATCCCAAACTTTCTCTTAGTGAGAATTTCAAAAGTCAGAATCAAGTCTTTAGTGAACAAACTTCCTTTTGCAAGACCTTAAAAGACTTCTCAAATTATTTATCCAAAAAAATGTCTAGAAGAACTTAGCTTAAGAAATTCATGTTAGATAAAATTGACAAAAAAGCTAATGAAAAACATGTAATACAAATTAAATTACTTATATTATCTGTTGTGATAAAAATTGGTGAACATTTTCTAAGACACTATTGCTGCAAAAGATCAATATATTAATGAATAAGATATACAGAGAAATAAGCATACATACATGAGTTTTTCTTTCACGGTTTTAAGTTCATCAAATTCTAATTTTTTTTCCTTTATCATCTGAGCACTTTTCTCAAGTACATCCTGATCACCTGTTTCAATGACATCATCATTTGGCTTTAGCTGATCCCAGCGAGCTTTAAATTTTTCCAGGTCTTGAAGATATATATTGATACGTGAAAGCACATTTCCTCTCATCACTTCCATCTGCAAAGCAATAAGCAAAATTACATTCTTTCAATGGTTTGTCTCTGCAACTATGATCAAAATCAAAGCATCGACTTCAAAACTTGATAGTGACAACTTGATCAAAAATCAGACTCAAAAAACTTCTTGTATAATGCCCAAAGCAATAGTTCAAAATTTCATTCTCTTTGTTTTGTTTTTCTTTTAAAGGGGGCACTACCTTTTTTTTTATTATGATAGTACTTGAGACCTATTTATTCTGCCTATGCTACCTAACTTAGCTTGTCTCATAGCACATAAAAAGATTTCTGTATTTGTATGGCAAACTGCTATCTTCAGTAGAACTTCAAGTGAGTTCAGTAATTTGCCTATGGACTGGAATTACAGGACTGTACATAGGTTAGGGAAGCTAAGTGAAAAGAAAATAAAAAGCTTCAATACTAAAAACATGATAAAGTAATAAAAATGCTATCTTTCAACTGTTATCCTCTTTTCCTCTGTTAACCATTTATTAAGCCATTTGTCACCAGAAAGTTGTTTCGATACAGAAGTACAACAATACAACATTCATTTCAGCATCCGTTCAACAAAAGTTTCCCCTAGTTACTGCTTCAGAGTTAACAGAGTTACTGCTTAAGAGTCTTTTTCCTTAGATGGCTCATCCTCAACTTAATAATGCCCAAGTTAACACTGAACTGACAACAACTATGGATTTAATCTAAGAAAAAAGTATTTTTTCAGACATATTCGAAATAATTTCACTATTTTCAGGGAAAATTTTAAGCCTTCATTGCTACCTGTTCAGCAATCATAAGCTGGTGGCTTTCCATCATTAATTCAAATTTATCCCATGTAGCTCTTAGGTTACTGATGCTGTCCAAACCTGCACCAGCCACAGTTCGCAGAAGTTTGTTTTTATCTTCAGCCTCTTGAAACAGGAGAAATATCTAAAATCAGAAAGATCAAAAATAAGTGTGCATACAAAACTTCAGCAAAATCCTGTTTATCTAAAGTAAATACATATGAATCGCCGATTGTGTATGCTGATAATAAGCTGATATACAGCTGCTTTTTTAATACTGCTTATAGAATAACATTAAAACATTTAAAAAAACAGTGTCTGAGGTATTTAGAGAAATTTTAAACCTTGATCCCAACATGAGATATACAGAAGTGAATGTTAGCTATGAAAGAGGAAAGTGCCACTTTACATATTGCAGAGATCAACTCAACCAAATTGGAGAACAGCAGCAGAGCAACACAATTTGATAAATCTCTGCATATGTTTGCTGGGTTTGGCTGGGATGCACTTAATTTTTTTCTTAGTACATGGTATGGAGTTGTGTTTTGGACTTGTGAAAATGACATTGACAGCACAGGGATGTTTTAGTCACTGCTGAGCAGGGTTTACACAGAGCCAAGGCCTTTTCTGCTCCTCGCCCCACCCCACCAGGGAGGAGGCTGAGGGTGCACAAGGGTTTTGGAGGGGACACAGCCAGGACAGCTGATCCAAGGGACATTTCACACCATTTGGCATCATGCTCAACATAGAAAGCTAGAGCAAGAAGAAGGAAGGGAGCATTCAGAGTGATGTTTATCTCCTCAGGTCACCATTACGCGTGATGGAGTCTTGCTCTCCTGGAGATGGCTGAACACCTGCCTGCCAGTGGGAAGCTGTGAATGAGTTCCTTATTTGCTTTGATTTGTGCAACTTTTGCTTTACTTCTTAAACTGTCTTTATTTCAACCGATGAGACACAGCCAGGCAGAGATATTCCATGTCATATAATATTACTTCCTTTCCTTTTCTTTCTCCTTTCCTTTCTTTTTATCTTTGCTTATTTCAGTCTTTCTCTTACTTTTCTCTTTCTCCATTTATTGAACTGTTTTGCTCTCTATCCATGAAGTGTCTCACTTAAACTCTTCCTTTCCTCTTCTCCTACCCCATCAGGTGTGGGGGAGGCTCTTTGAGTGAGTAAGAAAGTGACCCAGCAGGTCTGTGATGCTTAACTGCATACCAGAATTAACCCACAAAAATATGGTATAAAAAAAAAAGAAGTAACAGAGACACTCCAAATAAACAGGAATTGTCTAAAAGAGCACCAGCTTTATCACCCTGCGGGGCAAAAAAATCCATCTCTTTTTCCCACATATTAAGAGACAACAGAATTGAAAAGAAAAACCAAACCAACCCTTTTAAACTCTGTAAGTCAGAAGAATAATATGGGATAAACACATGTAGTTCTATACATTTACCAAGATGTCCTGTTATGCACGTTTTCCTTTAAAAACTAGGAAGAGACAACAGACAATAGTACTATAAAGGAATTCTCTTCAATACCCAGTAATTTTCCCAGAGTTCCTACAATATGTAAATAATTATACCCATCCTTACTGAGTAAAGGGCAAAGCAGATAATCTATATGCAAGATAATGACTAAGTTAAAATTAGATGCCTGTATATGGACTTGTTAAGCAGACATCTAAAACTCCATTGAAACCAACATCTCAGTCTTTTAATGAGAGAGGCTTCCAGCACTATTTGAGATCTTCTGGTCTATCCCATCTGCCTTACATCCACAGCCCCAAAAGTTATGGGGTTTCCTATACATCCTGTGTCTTACCTACCCTGAGCTCTTGTATGGAGCTCTCTGATATACAGGACACCCCTGAAACAGCAGACACAGACACGAATAACTGCATTGAGCTCTCAGTGGAGCTAAGAAATCAACTCAGGAGGGTGAGCCACAAGGTGCCAGGGCGACAAGGATTGCTCCAGGCTGCACTGACTACACTGGGACTTGATTCAGTTCCTCACAAATACACATTTCAGGCCACCCAAGATGTCCTGTGGCACTTGGATGGCCTCCAGCTGCAACTACAGGAAAGTAAAGGCCTCCAGAACTTAATCTGTTATGTCTGCCAGCCTTGAGGGGATGTTGGAAATGCTGTTAATATACTCAGCAGAAGTCTGGTCCACTTTTGGGCAACTGGAGCAGACTTCTGCTGAGTATATTAACAGCACATGCACTGCAGACACCTGCACATAAACACCTAAACTCAGATGCACTCATTTAGAGCTGAATCCTGTGAAGAACTGCAGAATGAATGCAGGAGAAATAATGACTGATGACACTGGTGACAACAAAAATTCATGCAGAAAACCATGAAGCGACATAAATGTGAAGAAATAAATTTCACATGTACAAGTTGAGTCTCAAGATAAAAACTGCACTTCAGACTTGGTATCCTGGGGTTATGACAGGTAGTTTTAAAAAAACGTGAGCTTAATCTAAGGAGCAGGAAGAAAATTAAACATTATGAGTCACAGAGACCAAAAGATGGTAATATTAATCTATTAAAAAACAATAATAATTTCATAATTATTTTAAGAGGCAATAAATCCATTATTTATTCAGATCTTAAAAACTGAGAAAAATCTGTTGGTCACACAGAAAAATGAAATAGAAAGAAAAGACTTATCAAAAGGCAACAAGGATGATCAAAGTTATGAGTGGGTTTATGCATAAGAAAAGATTAGATTAACTAACACTCTTCAGTCTAGAACAGAGATGGCTGATACCAGACACAACAAAGAAGAATACAGTTATGCCATGAAAAGGAAGAATAGGAACTGTTTGGTCCATATCTCTTCCCATATAAGACATAAACGGCACAAAGTTAGCAGGTGGCAGTCAGAAAAAAAAATTAAAAGAGGGGTCCTTCATGTAATGGGTAAGTGATCTACACTTTACCAGAGTGTAGTTTGGATGTTGGACACGTATTGGCTCTCAAGAGAAGATAAGGGAAGGCTGTGGAAAAGAAACCCACTGAGTGTTACTATATGCTCAGGAACCATATAAAACTCAACAAGGTTCCAGTTGAAGATTAGAAGTAAAAAGTATCAAATATGCTATCCTGATTTTATATTTTCACCTAGGTAAATCGCTCCACAGCTGGACACAAATCACTGTGATACATGGACTGCTGCCCTGACCCTATATGACCTCTGCATGATCTTTATTAGTTTCTATTAAATATAAGTTTCCATACCAGAAAGCAATTACAGCTTTATAGCTGTTATTCTGGATAGAATAAAATAGTATCTTACCCCTTCTTTTCGCTCATTTAGGCTTAAATATTTTACATTGTCTTCTGCTATTTCCTCAACAGTCTGGGGTCTAATCACTAGTGTTTCCATGGCATCAGTGAGAAATGTAGAAACATCACATAGGTGAGCTACATAAAGATGGAAAACAAAGTCATCATGGAGAAAATGTTTGTAGTTTTAAACATTCAAATCAGACAAATGCACAGTGATACAACATTATTCATGTATGCAAAATACTTGCTTAACAAATTGCAGACTCCAATCTTGCCTACTACCTGAACCAAAATTGCAAATTTGTGTTTACACAGAGCTTTTCAAATGTGATCTACTGCGTTCGGTGTATGATTTAAACCACAAGTATCAGAGTCCCTTCTGAACATTAAACACAAATGCACTTATTTATATATGTATAGGCATTTATTTATATCCTTTTGAAAGCTATATAGGTCTTTTTTTTAGGTTAAAGGAAAAATAGATGTTGAAATTGGTCTTGGGTTCTTTTGGGTTTTTTTCTGTTTGTTTTGGTTTGGCTCTTTTGAAGAAGCTAACTAACTAAAGCCACTTTGCTTTACATATTGAAAAGACTCACAAACAAATACCTGAATCAGCTATAATGTTGTATTTACCTACCAAGTTAGATCTTTTTTGATACTGAGAAAGGAGCTGTACAGCTCCAGGAAATCTTACAGGAAAGATTCACCTTTCAGGCTATGGAAATTATTCACTTTCTGCACAATCCCTGTTTAATGTTTCCTGTGACAAACATTAGATGTAATGCACAAAGCACTGTTATCCCTCATCATCTACACTTTATTCTGTTCTGTCCTACTGTTCCAGATACAGATTGACCACCCAAAATATGGAAATTTTTTGCATTCTTCAACACAGTTTTAACTGTTTCAACTATCTAAGTGATAAGAAATTCTATGGAGTAAGTCTAGATTATTTAAGGCTCCTCAGGAAGTATTTCAAATTGTAAAAGAAAAATCTAATAGCATTTTTTATAACAAGGTTTTATGACGCCTTCTCAAATACCTAGGAAGTTTTCCTCCCTCAAATATCAAATAAATTTTCCTCCTGGAAGCAACAAAATTTTCTTTCAGATAAAAGAAACAAGCAAAATAATATTTGTATGTATTCTTTTACACTTGGAACAGATGTGGCCAAAACAAGAGAACAGAAAAGATACACAATGGACATCAAACGGTCCTGGCTTAGGTCTGTAGTGAAAAAGTAATATTGAGGAGTACACAGCTGTAACAGATTACTTTCTCTGCACTGTGATTTCTGCAGTTCACTGTGTCTGAAAGTAAAATATTTCCTTAAAAGAGTATTTACATTAACACAAATGTGCCCAAGTACAATAGAAACAATCAGAAACAAAACAGTATTCATTTAAGTTATTTACCTTGAATAGATTTTCTCAAAGAAACAACTAGAATGTCGTACAACTTCTGGATGAAATCATCAATTACAGTTTTCACAGGGTTGCAATTAACAGTTAAACAATCTATTCTGATCGTGCTTCAAAAAAAGAGATTAAAAGACAGTAAATATTCAGTAGCATACTTACATGTCAGTATCTCTAAGATCTATGCACATCTATAGTTTGCCCTGACTTTGTAGCCTAATGAAAAATTTCCCTTATAAATCTACAAATCAAAGTCATAGCTTATTGGGAAAATTACTAATAGTGTGGAAATATTTTTAAGAATTATGTATGTATACTTTCAGATTTATGGGGACTGAGGCCCAATGCTCTGCTTCTCCAAATAGTTAGAAAATTGACTGATTTTATATAAGCAGTGCAATAAAATTCTGAAAGGCTATTACCATACTCAAAGGAAAAATACTTTCATTGTTTGTATAGTCATGTCTTTAATTCTCTAATTTCCATGAGAGTTTACTAACTCAGCCTTCAATAGTAGTAAGAGCAGAAGAAAAGCCAGAGAGTCATTTCAAGGCCTCATACCTAACCTATCAGTGACCATAAGTAGTTGCCTAAATAACACCAAGAAAAAGGTCTACCTTATTTGATATCTTCCTGAGTATCCTCCCTCAACACCAATATTTTCAACTCATGGATTTCTTAGCAACATGTTGCTTCTGACTATAAGGCACATTAACCAGTTTCTCCTCTATTCACCTCAGTCTGTCCATGAACTCAGGGAAACCTTTACTAGCCAGCAAGTTCTACCAGTCCATTCTCCAGCATGAAATGTCATGTCTTTTTCCTTGTTCTGACAATGATTCCTACCAGTTTTACTTGAGAAGTCTAACCGTACAGTACAATAAGCTCATGTGAATATATGCAAGAATAAAAGCCTACACTAGCATATTTTAAACTCTAAGTTATAAGAGGTAATCAAATGTTTCAGTGCAGTAATTATGTCATGACCAATATTTACTGTGTCTGTTCTTAACTGCCATATATATTTCACATGTACAGAACTTAGCTAAAAGATTTGTTAGAATATTATGTTTTGTAATATTTCAGAATCAGCCCTGAATTTTGAGGAAGTTTCCCATTAGATCACAGGAAGTAATTAAAAGTCTTCAGAGAAGGTGGAACAGATAAAAGAGAGTAAGTATATAAAAATAAAAATGAAAAATTAAAATCTTAACATTTAAAAAGTACATCAACATTTTAAAAACACTTGAAATTTTATCTATATCATCATATAAAAAGGAAATCTCTATTTTACTATTACCTTCAAAATATGCGATAGAATATATTATTCAAACAAAAGAACAGAGTTACACTATACCTTGGAAGACGTTCTGCTTCTTTCCCTCTCACTTTTAATGCCTTGAAGTTTTTTTCCCAGTCCTGTTTGCTAGAAAGATGTGCCTTCACCAAAGGTTCCATATCTACTTGGCCAATTACGATCCATTCCTTTCCAACATTATTTTTTATTCCATGGAAATGAAATATTTTCCAGATTAAAAAACTGTTCCTCAATAACATAAAAATATTTTCATAATATTTTCATTTAACATTCTCTTTAACCTTTGTGCTCCTTCAATTATGTGTAGGTTTTCTTAGTGCAAAAATCAGGAGGTAAAACATGGTTTGACAGATTCACACAATTAAGGACAATCAAAACAGCAAGACTGAAAAGCTAGATATTATATAGAGCTTTCAAAGAGAACTATATATATACTACAAGTCAGGTATGTGCTTAAGTGGTTGGCTTAACATGGATGGACTTGCTAAGCTTTTGCTTATCTGCCTTAAAGAAAAGCACAACAATGCACAAATGTCATTGCTCAGGTACTTCTAGAATGTCCAAAGCATAAAATGATACAAATCCAAGAAAAAAAAAGCATAAGTTAGTCAAATATTGAAAATACCTTGAATTGATTAGAAACATCTGTCAGCCTTCTGAACAAATCCTCTGCTTTACTGAAAGCAGTCAGAAATCCATTTGCATTTCTTTCGGTCATAACAGTGAATATAGACTCATCTTCTGGTTCACTTACTCCCCTAAACTGATTTGGAATAGAGATGAATCTCTTCATTTCTCTATAATATCTAGCTCGTACTTCTTCAAAAGGAGGTCTGAATTGCAACCGGCCTTGCCTAAAAAGTGAAACAAATAATAGAAAAACTAATATTTTAATGTAATCTGCATCTGAATATTTTCTTTTAAGGCAAAAAAAAAATCTTACTTGAATGTTAGATCAATAATTATCTCTGGTAAATTCTCATTGAGTGCTTCTAAGCCCATTTGATACTGATGCTCCAGAGCTTTGTAAAGTTGATGATTCCAGTGTCGTCTCCAAGCTTTCATATCACTCGATTTGAAACCCTAAAATTCAACAATGTTTATTTTTCTTTTATTTTATTCCTCAAACCATAATTATAAGATGAAACTGCACACGATATAAAGTCTGAAGACCAAGATCTTAGTACAATTCAGTGATCACACAGCTGGGATACACTTCGTCACGGCACCAAGCCAGTCAGAGATTAAGGTCCATCTGGACAACATACTTAAGTCACATTGTTTAGTTTTAGATAGTCCCGTGATAAGCAGAGAGTTGGATCTGATGGTCCTTTTGGGTCCCTTCTAACTCAATATATGAGTTTTTGATTATGCAACTTATTGCACAAAAGAGTTATTGCACTTATTGCATTTATTTCAAATTAATCTAGGAATAAAAGAAAATATCCAAGTCAAACAATCTCTACAGCAGATCAGCATAAGAACTTCACTGAGGTTATCACCGATTGGTTTACCAGAACATTCTTCAGGGTTACTCTAAAATGCACAGGACTCTGCTGGAAATAACATAAAGAGCTGGCTGAATGAGAGGTTTAAACCTGTATCATGCCTTCTGTCTTTTTGTAATACATAAGCTGCCTTTTAAATAGTATTTATAAAAATTCTTGCGTGTTTCCACAGATCAACACTAACTAATAAATTAACCTAAGATTTTACCTCAGGGAATTCCAATTTTCATTGGAACCTACTACACTGCAGTGTAAGAACACATAAAGCCTTATCATACACTCAAATTCTGTAAATCAAAGATTTTGAGTTGGAAGGGGCTTACAAGGATCATCAAGCCCAACTCTTAAGTGTCCATATGGGGACCAAACCTGTTACCTTGGCAATATCACACCATGCTCTAACTGAGCTAAATGGTCATTTGCAAGTCATGCAGGGATTTGCAAAAGGACAACAGAAGCCAGAAAAGATTAGAAACTTCTTCCAGCCTAAAAGCTTCTCTTGTTTAATTGGAGATTTTCAGACAGGGCTTTGGAGGCAGTCCAGGGTTGCTGCAGGAAGCTATACACTTAAAGTCTGCCCTACAATTCAAAGTTTCCCATAGGAACTCTTCCAACAGAAAGATTCTAGAGATTAAGAAAACCTGAAATTGTCTTAACTAAGCCTTGAGACAATTATAAATTGAGTTTTTAAGAAATACATAAAATCTTGAGATGCCAGCAGTAAGACTATACCATAGTATGATTTTTGGAATGTGATCAAAATATACATTTGTTTAAATTTTATCACTTCTACTCCAAGATTTTTCAAGAGTGACTGAATACAGTTCAGGTAATCTTCCATCTAAAAATGTGTAATACCAAATTAATTTTCAAACAGATCCTAAAGCAAATCTAGATTATTTTCATAAAATATACTGCCTTTAAGATAAAATTCTGCAAATTAAACTTCAAAAGAAATTACAAGCCAAAAGCTGAATCAATACACTTATTTTTCATATTATCTCGAGAGAATGGAAAAAAAATTAGAAGTAAAATACTGTAAAGATACTGCATTTATTTGACTGGCAAATACCAACAAAAGTAATCTGCATTTGCACTATAAAGGATAAGAACAATATATCCATCTAAGAATATAGTCCTGTGATTGCTGAAGGCTATAAGAAAAATTAAACTGATTTGAATTATGACTCAAAATAGCTTATTTGATAGTATGATATTCTTAATCAAAATCTTTGCTATTCTACTCAATGATATTAAGGGTCTTTTCCAACCTTAATGATTCTATGACTCTACTCTAAAAGTTGTCAGTTGATAAGTCAACAAACAAAAATATGTTTTTCTCATTATTTCAGGCAGAAATGCATTTTAATCCTAAATTTCATACATTTGTTCTGTGCGGGGATCACTCAATACCAGTACCAATTTATTTATTTTACCTTGCATTAATGGCTCAGACACAACTGATCTACATCACCCAAGGTTTTTCCACTTCCTCATCCAACACCTGTTATTGACCAAAAGTTCTTCTCCCATTACTAGCATGACATAAAAAAATTATCTCCATCCTCCTCATCTGAGGTTTTACCTCGCATCTGGCATTAACTAGGACACAGATGTTTTCCTAAGACATCTAGTAACTCCTTATTCATAATTAATTCAATCATGCTATGTTTGAGTCCTAAATCCTGATTACTGCTGCAAAGTCCTATGTTCACAGTTTGCATGATGAAAATCAAACCCTGCCTGTGACTCGAGGCTGGCAAAACCAGTTCTGAGCTCCTGAAGTCCCTCTTTCCAACGCTGCTGCTGCCGAAGTAAGTCAATATTCATAAGCGATATGACCTGTTAAAAGAATTTTAAGGAATAGTAAACATACTCATCATCATGTAGATGAAAGAAAGGTTAAGGTAGACATGATTTCAATTTCATCTGGAAAATATACCTTTTCAATGAAGTTTGTGTGCCACTTCCTTAGTTTTCTATTCTCAGTGGAAAGCCGTTCAGCAGCAGCTTGGAGTTTTTGGATATAAGCCTCTAGTTCTCTGGGATTATCCCATGTTATTTGAGCTTTTCCTCCAGGACCAGACTTTGAATGCTTTAAAAACACACAAACTTTGTAAGGTTCGATGACAAAAATAGCCTACCAGCTAGCATACAGGAGGTGATAATATGAGAAAGATGGTTTTATTCCTAGTAAAAAATGGAGGACCTCCCTTTCCCTAGCTGCACCAGAGACAAAATAATCTGGCAGAGCACAGACATGGAGGGGCATGGCATTATAGCTATATCAGTGCCCTGGAGAAGGATTAATAACAGACTCCTAACAGAGTGTGAAATAGATCAACTGATGTTGAGACTTCTGCTCCACAAACATAAGCAGATGTGTGAAGATGAGAGGACACCTTTGTTCTGCACACATCAACATCAAAAATGTGACATTAATAATTGCTTATCAACTTCACCTGTTTATCAAGAAATAATTTTTAAATTACAATGCAATAAATGTAAAAAAAGTGGCACGGAATATGCGCAGACACCACTGAAATTAAAAAGACAAAGAGAGGAGAAGTCTTTCACCTTAATTATCTGTTCAAATGCTAGTGCAGATTGTAACATCATTGGCTTCTGACTCCCAATCATTTGTTGATCAATAGAATTATAGAAATGTGCCACCTGTAAAAAAGGAGAGCTTAAATTTAAAAGAACAAATAAAAGGTCTTATGTCATCTTTGCCTTAGCTGTAGGGGTATCTCAGATATGAACGACTCCTCATGTGAAACTGAATTGAAATATAAGTCAAACAAAAACATACACAGCATTGAGTGCAATCAAAAAAATATACCACCCTCCCAAGAAAACCCCACACATACTTCCATTAAAATACTTACTACTATATTTTCAGTTGTAAACTAGGTGAGTTGCTCCATTTTAAGACAATTCTCTTTAGTCATGATTATAAAAAACTGAGACAAAACTAGGTGATCAACTAATTACTTGTCTTATTTTTGTATATTTATACAGTAACTTCATATGGCTTTAATACTGTATTTCAAAACAACAATTCTGAAATTGTAAAGCACACCTTTACTTTTTTTTCTTTTATGGATTTAGATAATTTGTTCAATAAAGAAGTCACTGTCATGCAGACAAGCACAGCCAAAAGCTCAACCACACAGACAGGAAAGACAGCACTGTAGAAAAGTTCTACAAACTAAAGATGGGAAGCCAGAAGAGGAAGTTATTATGGCATAATCTTGTACCTGCTTGAGGATGACGGCCTGCTTGCAGAACTTTTGTGCAGTGTTTGCAGCATGCTGTATTTTAGTTGGTATAGCAAACCCAAGTGCTGAAAGCTGACGAACTTCTCTTAGCAGAGTCACCAAACGATCTGAGTAAAGTATGTTTAATGTTCCAGAAATGGGATCCAACTCCATCACAGGGCTATTAGCTTGGATACTGAACCAAAATCAATCATATTACAGAACATAATTTGGTATTTATCCTTTCTTAGGTGCATTTTACCAGAACATAACAAACTATTCTAAACATTTGATGTCATTCTATTTTGTTTTTCTATGCTTATTAACATTTTAATTTACTCAGAAATTATTCCAGTAACCTTTCCTTTAATTCAAAGCCAATGAAGATAAGACAGAATTAACAATGCCTATAGTATTTGCTTACAAAGTTTTTCTGGTTGAGACAATAGCTAACATGTAACTCACAGCTAGACACTATTTCTAAATTACACTGTATCCACCATATTCTCTCAAGCAAGGCACCTTACCCACCCCAGTCTTCAGCGCTGCAAAGGGGAGAGAAAATAATGAGGGAACCAATTTAAGAACCGGAACTTGCATCAATGAAGCATTTTGGTATATTCAACCAGATTCCAATAAGAACATCAGCCTACCTTCAGACTTTACTCCAAATTTTTGTTTCTACTTTAACAATGCTTCTACCACCATCCTTTAATAAATACTTCAGCCTTACTCATTTTTTTCTTTTTTTTTTCTCATCTCTTTTCTAATTCCCATATCCATTGCATTCTCCTTTGTAGGGAGCTACTTCTTTTCTTGTTCTTTTAATTAACCATATCACATCTTTTAAGATTTCACAATAACAAAATTTTATGGTATTAATAAATTAGAGGGCTGTTAAATATTTGAGTATTTTCATTAAAATAGAGGTTTTCATTGAAGTATCAACTCCTGTATCCTCTGTAACTGTGGACAAATTCTTTTTGGAGGAATTCTGCAACACTCAGAGTTGAAGACAGAAGCTATGTAGCCAATCGACTAAACCAAAAATTGTTAAAATATATTTTTATATCCCATAAAGTAATTTTATTACTTTGGGAAACAAAATTCATAAAATTTAAATTGATACGCTTACCCTTTTTTCATTTGCCTTATACAGACTGCAGAATTTCTTGTGAATAAAAATTGTTACTCCACATGTGTCATGTGTATATCACAGCTATACTCCCATTTCATCTCGTTTCTATACATTATCACTATAAGGATTACAATGGGTAACAAGTAAAAACAACAAGCAAACCAAACATGTCTTTCATTCCAGGTGCTAATAGAAACTGCAAGATTAGTTATTAATCTGAAATATTAGCAATTAATTAGTTATTAATAATACCATCCTGTATAGTTCACCTTAGCAAGGAAGACTTGCAGGATGATGAAAATAGAATAAATTGTTCTATTTTTTCTCTCCATTCATTCTCAATCCTGTATTTTTTTTTTTATTTCCTTTGTCAAGTTCTAATGAATTACATCATACAACAGATTTCATTATTTAATAACCATTATTTAAACAAGAGTGTATTTACCAAAGTCCTGACTTGGGATTTGATAATTCTGACTGGATATTCCTAGACCAATCATCAAATTGTTCTTGTTCATATGCTTTTAACTGTTCCAGAAAACAATCTGCACTTTGATAAAAAGTTTGAAATCCAGGTAAGTCAGACAGAAGAGCCTTTGCCAGCTTGATACAATCATCCACCTTAAACACAATAACAAAGAAAAGAACGTTAACTTCCCAGAAGTTAACCCTTTGATCAGAAAAGAAAGACCATCACAATAATAATCAGTATTACAAAACATACAAGTGAGATTCAAAAGCTGATTAGGAAGAAAAAAAAGTGGATTCTGAACTGTGAACCAGGTGATTGAATCCTCTTTACAGTAAATTAGGTTTGAATAAGCTGTCCACCAATGGCACCCACCACTATTACGATCCCCACTTGGTCTTTAATTAACTCTCTGTAAAGGTACAGATCTCCCATGAGTCTTCTGTTATATCTGTAAGGCCCATGACAATACTCAAACGTATTTGAAATGGAATTTCACATCTACATGTGGACAAATTAAAACACTAGTCAATACTAGTCAATCAGTGGAGATTTGAGAGTATCTAAAAAATTTAGCACAGCCTAAAGCAGACATACAACTGACATACATCAGCTGAACTGTGTGATTCTGGGGTAAGTAAATTCTATTCTCATTCAAATCTAGAGTTATTGTAGAGGGCACTTATGTTCACAAAAAACATTTTGATTTTCTCTAGTCAATGTTTTGCAAAAAACATTCGAAGTTTCCAACTAAAGTGTAAATATAAACTAACAAAAACAACATAAATTAAAATAGAGTCCAGTACATTTTAAGAAAACACGGAATTATTGTACAACTGTTGTACAATGTTTACTTCTACTACTGTAAATTCCCTGACAGGCACAAACTCAAAGTGTAGTACCAAGAAATCCCTTTGATTTCAAGAGGACATTACAAAGGTTAGTAATAACAAGTGAGAATTAGGATTTCAGATTCTGGCTGCCTGTGAATCTTAAGTACAATTTTAAAATGGAAACTAGAGAGTAAAAGTTAACAAAAACACCTACTGTACAAATTTAAAAAAAAAAAAAGTTCAGTTTACTACAAAAAGACTGCATTCTGGGTGTGTTAAAAACATTCAACTTACAAGGAGCACCACTGATAAGGAACCTTGATTATGTAACTCTTGGGAAGCCTACAATTTTTCTGTGTGGAATTCCCCACGGAAATGTCAAATACCATGTTTTACAGTCTATGATAAATTGTGCGTGAACAGTAACAGAATTTCTTACCTTCAGTTCGAGCTGCTGTACCCATACAATATTATTGACAACTTCAGAAAGGTTCTTGCCCGACAGTGGTCCAGAAACATCACCAGGAACACCACGGCATCGAGCTTGAAAGTCTGTCTCATAGTCTAACACATGCAAAAGATGCATTAGACCAGAAATTTAATAGAACAACCTCAGATCACTATTGTAGTTATAAAAATATACTAGGAAAACTGACATAATTCTAGAATTAATAAGAATCCTAGCATTCACAAAAAACCTAATGCAATTAAATACCTTTGACATAATCTTGAAGTGCTGCTAGCAATGTTTCCCTCTCAAAAAGCAATTCTTTGCTTATATTTGGGTGCTTTATCAGTTCCTTATGCTTCTGAAATATTTGAAGAAGCTGGAATATGAAGATTTAAAAACGTTATCACTTTCCCATGGAAAAAAATTAAACATAGGCTGACACCACCCAGTAGTGCTGTCTTTGGCTCTAAGCACTTACTCCTACCCACTTAACTGAGTACCTAGGCATTAAATAACGTGATCTTTAGGAAAGTTGTCAGACTACAGAACTACCCATACCTGCTGTGGACTGTCCTGAATTTCTGAAATAAATTTCTTCAATCTGCTTGCTATTTTCTGTTGTGCCGGTGCAATAATTCTTTCATACTGAGAGACTGCTGCTTTCCATAATGGCTAGAGATAATGAGTACATGTGTTAGTTTAGGACTATATACATTGCAAAAAGACACAGAAAGAATGTGAATAAATCAAAAATAAGCATTATACCTCTGTGTAAGGATTATAGTGTACTGGATTCAGGCCAGCAAAGGGTTCAAACACATGAGAAGAGTGTAAAGAGTTTTGTTCTCCAGTTGGCAAAAAGAACATAAGTTTTTCATGCAGTGTTCTAACAGTTAGCACCTATAAGGGAAAAAAATTATTTGATATATCAAATGTATTTTTACATAAAACTTACATTTACAAGTACCCATCTCTCTCCTTTTTACAAGAAACTTTCGAAAGGCTTAGACAAACAGATTATGGAATACTATCTGACTCTAAAAAGACTATGAAAGTATTTCAATTCCCTTTTTTAACATAAAACAATGCTGTTTAATTCTGGGTCTAATGAAACTAGTGTGTATAATTCAAATCTCTACCTCATCGAGACGTTTGCCAAGTTTGGCTATCAATTCAGGGAAATATTTCTCATTTTTCCATGGATGTAGAGTATAATGTTGCCATAGTTGTCCAGTTAGGTATTCACAAGCTGACACCCACTGCTCACAAATCAAGATGCCAGCTTGTATATTTTCTTTAACACTGTGAAAAGTATCCTCCCACAAATTCAAAGATGCTAATTTTCTCTGAACAAATCTACCTAGTGAGCCACCTAGAAGACAAAAAAGTATAAAAAAAACAAGATGTTATGCTTGTTTAAAATAATTCCTTTAATGGCTACTCCACATTACAAACTCAGGAAAGTTGTATTTTTTAAACAAACAGTGTATTTTTTAAAGAAACAGTGTAGTGTCTTGATTTCAAACCACACAAACGCAGCAACAATTGATTATTTTGTTTCAGATTCATTAAATCTCTTGAATATCTCCAAGGTAAACAGAGGTTGGTCCAACATGCGAAGTTGATGGATTTGAATTCTGGATTCTACACACTAGCACCTGCCTCTATCAGCAGCAATGGCAGTATCTGGCTGCTCCCCACAACTCTTCCTCTCACACATACACACCGCTGGCAGCAGCACACAAGCTCCCTGTCCTGTGCCTGTCCCCAAACGTGGGGCTGCTGTTAAGAGAATGAGAGAAGAACCTCTCTGCACATCCTGCTCCCACCTCCGTACAGACTGAACCAACACAACTAGGGGTTTATGCAAATAAGTTTTCTCCTCTGAGAGAAAGACAGGGAGTCAAACATAAGCATGACAAATCCAGCTCACAGGCTGAAAGGTATCCAACTCCATCTTCTAACTACCTATCACCTTTCCAAGCATGTGTAAAGGCACCTACTGGAACTGGCTGAATTATTGCATATTGAAAGGCAAATAATATTCATGGATCATAATTTCAAGAAGCAAGCACCTTCACCCTAGGGGCTGTTACTGGTACCTTTACAAGGAAGGAAATCTCTGCACAAGGAATCATTTTACTTTTCTTGACTGTTCATTTAATAAACACAGCATAAAGGTTTACCTATCACATCCAAGAGATTATGCATGCGAGACTGTGGATAAGGATCATGTTCTGTTTGTCTCCACACACCATCAACGGTATCCTTGGTAGCCTCCACCAAATCCACAACTTCAAATAATGAGAGAGTATCCAAGTTGTAATAATCCTAGAAAAAAAAATCCTTAATATGTTTACTTTGCAAGTGTAGAAACATTGTAGAAATTGTAGTATTGTAGAAACATTTACACTTTCCTGAAGCTGGCAAGTGGTGTAGTTTCCTGATGTTTACTGCATAACAGAATATGTCATAATCCTCTCAAAAAAACAAGCATTTGTGCAAGTTTATTCATGTGAAATATTTATTGATATCTGAAGCACTATGGAAGACAGTGCTTTGTGGGTGCCAAAAATTTTGCATGACAGCATTAATAGTGTCCTTTTCATCTCGCAAATCAATCCCCAGTTCACAAACTGCAGCATACAGTTGTATTTCTACAGCAGCTCCTAGTATCCATTGACCAAATCTGCTCCCAATTAAATGTTGGCATTCCCCTGCACCACTGTCACCACAATATCACTTAAAGTAAAATTTCACCTGAGAAAAAATAACTAAATATTTATATATTCATATATTTGGAAAGAGTGGACATATTTCATAGGAAGAGTGGTTTTACTAAGTCTAGAAACGTATCACTGATCACACAAAATAAAACATACTTTTGCAATGTCCTCAAATAGGTCTCTAAAATATGAAGCTCTCTCTTTACTACACCCTTTAATTCCATGACGAGTACATTCTCTCCAGAACTGAAATTCATCTGTTGGTGTAAGTATAGCTGCAAGTAAAATAGAAAATATTTATATACGAAATAAATGGATGTTTATAAAATACGGTCAGTCAGAACACACTTTCTAAAGCAAATTTTTACTATATGATTATGGAAATATCCTTTAACTTCTGATCCTGACTAGATGCAGTCTAAAAGTCAACTCTGGTCTCCTGGCATGACTGCCAGTTATTCCAGTCTACTAACAACAAGCAGTTGTATTTCACACCATGCAATCACTGAGAAGCCGAAACACTCAACTTGTAAATAAATTACTTACTCCAAATTCAAAATTAACTATAAAAGACATAATTGCAAAACAAACCTCGCACATCATCTTCATTGAATTTTGATCCTGTATAACTAGGATCTGGTCTTCTGAGAGCAGTACTCAAGCCAGCTTCAAGCTCACTTAGAAGTTTCTGGAGTTTGGGATCAAATGCTTTACTCCAATTCTCATCCTATAATGAAAATTTCAAAAATTGTGACTCACATGATAGAGCAATTACTCTTTTCTTAAAAAATATATAAAATTCAGATTAAGTACAAACCACATGGTGGGACAATGTAGCATTTTTTTCCCTAAAGTCAAGGAAGAGTACCTCATCCTTTTCATTTAACAATTCAGAATAATACTATAAAAAACATTCTTATCACAAAATCAAAAGTCAGTTGTGTGGTTTATAAAGGCATTCTGAAAATGTGTGAGCTGTTTTCCAAATTAACCACCACTGGCCAGTGTACTCCACATTTCCAGTCAGCCATATGTATGACCAAAATCTTCCTCTCATCCTTACTGATAGGAGCTGAAAGTACTTTCTTTAACTTTGAAATTAGAACTATCACCCATTGTTTAATCTCCTCAAATACTTTGGTTTCCTAACATAAAATATTTAGCTCAGATTAAGTAACATCCAATTGAATTCCAGTGTCTCAATATAAATCTATAAAACATTTAAATTGGTATATTGCTCACCTTCAGTAATACTGGTGCAAAAACCTGTCGTACAGCTTGATAAAGGGTGTTGATTGGTGAATCTAGCATAGATGACACAAGAATATTACTGTGAAGATTATCTTCAGTAATTACATCAGGTCTCAGCTTAAAGAACACCAACACATTATTCTTTGAATCAGTAGCTTCAATCTGTAATAATCAAGAAGACAGGATTTGTTTAGAAAGCTGTTACTGACTGCATATTATACTAAATTACATTTACACAAACAATTTATGTCAAGAAAAGAAATATAAACTACCATATTGCTCCCTATGGTCTCTGATAAAATTCTGGTAGTATCTGATTTGCAGAGAAAATTAAAATTTTTATTATACTCATTTCTGAGTCCATAGGAACCTGACTTCCAACATCAAATACATAAAGCCTTCTACAGTACATAATGTCTGTAAATACCATAATTTCTTACTATATTTTGAAAACTCCACTTATCACTTTCTCTGGACAAACCAGAAACTCTGTCTTGTGCCTAGAGAAAACTAAGCATAAAAGTATAATATGTGCCTTAGAAAACTAAGCATAAGTATTTTTTTATTGTCTTTTTGTGCTATGTACCTTTGGGAAAAATTTTCTACATATTCTAAATATTCTGTATTGTTTTCCTGAGTTTGTAAATAGATAAGTCTATTCACAGATTTCTCAAGAACAGAGAAAGGCGTGCTCCTTCATTAGTAAAATCATAAATTGTAACTAATGACTAATGTTCCATCCACAGCCCAACTTACAGGTAAAGTTCCAAAAATTGCCATAAAGTAATTACTGAAACTATTTGTGGATGAGGAGATTTCATAGAACAGGGAAATAAACTAAACATTTGATAAAGTAACTGCAAAAAGATACACTAAGTGAAATCCCAGATTGTGTGCAATTGTAAACATCTGTGTACTATTTTTCTGTTAAAAGAAAAAAAGGTAATAAGAACAGCTTTCAGTGTTATCAGACAGTATCAGTTTTACTTTCTGATCAAGTCTTTAGCCCAACACCTACAGACATAACTTCACTGAGACAACAAGTACACAGTATAGCACCAATACGAATCTGACCTTCCACAGCTGCTGAATGCTTTGTGTTTTAGACAGTGGCTCAGCAGCACCTCCAAAAACTGGTACACATAAAGGTTCATTCTTGCCTGAATATAGCATACACTAGAATTCACAGAGGATTACCAAGGAGTTATGCAAGTTACTGGTCCACACTTCACATGTCGAGGACTTCTTACATGCATCTTCCATGTGTGAAGCCACTGACATAACAGAGCCCAAGTCACTGGTCTCACTGCAGAACGACATGTCCCATGTCAAGACTCACACCTTGCCTGTACAGCCTGTGTGGCTGGCACCACACCATGCCCTCCTTACATGGTGACACATCACACCCCACGGTATCAATCCCATGAGTCACTTGCTGAACACAAGACTCAAGCCAGGACATTCTGCACAAACAAGCTCAGATTTGCTCGCAGCTGGACACATCAGTTTGGAAAATGCATGCTTTGGACAAACACCCACCTTGGATTTGTCAAGTATCAGCCAATGTGCCACATATTGGGTCCCATTCCCCGCACAGACATTGCCCATGCAATCCTTCCAGTCACCTGCATGCAGCCATGCCCAGGAAGAAATCATACATCCAACTCCATGCCACAGGCCAGCTTACGTTCACATAGAGACAATATACAGCTAAAACTGCACCAACATGGGCACAACCCGCTAAGAAATGTATTGTCAACTGACGATATGGTCTTCACAGATTCTGGGGACAGTGTTCTTGTGTCAGCAAGGATAGAGTTAGTTTTCCTCTTAATAGTTGGTACAGTGTAGTATTTGGGGTTTAGTATGAAAATAATGTTAATATCACACTGATGTATGGGTTGTCACTGAGCACTAATTACCCAAAGTCCAGGACTTCGCAGTGCTTCTTGATCTGGCGGTGAGGAAGGGCACAAGAAGCTGGGAGGGAGCATGGCCAGGACAGCTGACCTGAACTGGCCAGAGGGATATCCCACACCACAGAGCATCATGCTCAGTGTATAAACCAGGGGGAGTTGGCCAGGAGGCACTGATCGCTGCTGGGGGACAGGCTGGGCATCCGTCAGAGGGTGGGGAACAACTGCATTGTGCATCGCTTGCTTCTCTTGGGTTTTGTTACCCTCTCTCGCCCCTTTTCATTGCAATTATTAACATTGTTATTAGTGTATTAATAAAATAAAATTATAATTATTTTATTAATAACATAAAATAATAAAATATTAATTATTTTATTTCGCTTCAGTTATCGAACTGTTCTTATCTCAACCCACGGCGCTGTCTTCTCTCCGGTTCTCCTCCCCACGGCGGGATGGGGGGACGGTGAGTGGTACTTACCTGCCGGCTGGGGTTTAAACCACGGCAGCCGCCAGTACTTCGGAGCAGACACAGAGACCTGCACAGATACTGGCAGGAGGGAGATGTCTCCCAAATGTGACACCAGTCCTTACGACCACTAAGTGCGGGCTGACTCCGGGCTCTGCATCCCGGCTCTCAGGGCGGGACGCGGCGAACACTACGGTACCTTGTTGGAGGCGCTGAGCTGCGCGCCCGCCTGCTGCACCACGAGCAGGAATTCATTGCCGTCGTCGAGGAAGCGGCTCAGCTCCGGGCGGGAATGCAGCTCCGCGGCCAGGGCAGCGGCACCGCCCGCCGGGTCCAGCCCGAAGTAGTTGGCAGCCGTGGCCGAAATGAAGCGCTTCCTCCTGTCTCCCTCCCCGGCCATGGTGGCGGCACGCACCCAGCCGGGCAGGATCAAGGCGGGGGCGGATCCAGAACCCCACAGGAGCACATGCAGGCCCTGGCGGGAGAAGACCCAGGAGGCTCACGGCGGGGAGGACGGCGGCTCGCTCCGGGGCACGGGCGGAGAGGCCCGGAGCCGTCTCGGCGTTCCGGCGTCGTAGGGACCCGTCGCTATGGTGACCGGCGATGGCGGCCCTGCCGCGCAGGCGGGCTAAGTCCGGGTGGCGCCGGGCGAGACGGGGAGGGAGGTGGCGATCGCCGCGCTGGGCAATCAGCGGGACGGGGCGGAGCGGGGCGGGCCCTATAGGCGGGGCCGGACGGAGAAGGCACCGCGGTTTTCCCGGCACGGCAGCAGCGCCCGGTAGTTACGCGGGGCTCGGCCGGCCCGATCCGCTGCCAGGCTTCCCCTTACCCGCCCCGTTGTCACGGCCGCCGCAGTACTTGGGGTGTTCGGCTCGCCCCCTCCCCGCCCCGCTCGGGATCGTTTCCGCCAGGGAGCCCGGGGTGCCCGTGGTGCCCGGTACAGCACGGCGCAGGAGTGCGGGCCCGGCCCCGGGAAGCGCTGGGCGAGTGCTCGGACCGCCCACCGGGGGCACGGGCTCGTGGCTGCTGTGGTTTCGCGGGTCAGTGCGGGGGTAGCGATGCGCGCCCCACTCAGCGCTCCCGGCCGCTTCTCCAGGGCGTCTCTAAAGGGTCAGAGCGTCCTGTCCCGTCCCGCACAGCAGCTGCCCCCGAAAGCGGCCACCGCTCGGGCCTCTCGGCAGGCGGCCACCCCAGCCCCACGCCCGATGCCAGCGCTGGCGGGACACGACCGGCAGCTGCCCCCGGCTGCGGGCAGTGACCTCACGGGCCCGAAGGGACCGGAGGGGCAGGCGTTTTCCCGTTTATTTCGCTGTAAACGCCGAGCTGTAACCGGCACCCCGACCCCGCCCCAACACGCGGCCCCGCGCGCCGCTCGCTCCATCCGGGACACGCGCGCG
>VZRF01014339.1:0-66118 GCA_013396875.1 Vireo altiloquus | reverse complement strand
GGGGCCGTGCGGGGCTGGCTGCACTCCCGGCCCCGCCCCGGGGCCGCCGCGCGGCCGCTGCTGCTGCTGCTGCTGCTGCTGCTGGCGGGGTGGGGGAAGCCTGCGCCGGGCGTCCCGGCCCTGTGGGAGGCGGGAAAGCGGGGCCCCTTCCCGCTCTGCAGCTGCGGTTCAGCCCGGCACTCCCTCCCAGGTTTCTGGGTGTTGCGGCCGGAACCGGAGGTTTGCGTCAGGTGCCACCTGGAGCCGTGCAGCGTGGCCTGTGGACCTTGGCGATAAGATTCCCCAGAGTCCACCTAGCTCTGTGCCTCGTTGCCAGGAAGAGTTTTGCTGCCAGTAAATTTTTTTTTTTTTTTGGTAGCATATAACAGTGGAACGATGAGAATGCAGGAGAAGCTTGAATGTCCTTAGTTGAGTTGGTAGCCCTGTGTTTCTTCCTCCGCCCTTGTTCTCCCTGTCCACAACATCAGCACCGAAGTAATGAAATTTAAAGCAGAAGTAGTTATAAGAGCTCTAATGCTGTGAATTTTAAAACGAATTTTAAGAAATACTCCGGTGTTTCCTGGTGTTTTTAAATTGTGGAGCTCGACACGTGCAGTACCTTTGTTACATGTTTGTCTGCTGTAGACAGGACAGAGAGGACCTAAAAAATTACTTGCGCTTTTTATTTCTTAGATCTCTTGGTATTGTTTTCCTTTGGAGGCTTCAGCACACAGCAATCTGAGGATGTGCTCTCTGTCTTACTGCTACAAATCGAATCTTTATGCCTATGACATAATACTCTCGGAATATAAAAAGATGGCTTGTGAAAGGGTTTTTGGAAGTTATGTACCTTGCTTCCTTCATGCTTACAAAGAGGATCAGTGATTTAAGGATATTTTCTTGCTGCGCTAGATGGATTACTAAAACCAGAAGCAATTACAAGAGCTCTAATGCTGTATATTTCAAAATGAATTTTAAGAAATACTCTGCTGTTTCCTATTGTTTAACCTGGGGAGCTTGACACGTGCAGTTGCTTTCTAAGTAGATCAAGGTCAGTGGTAATCTTTCAGCTGCTCTTCTGCTCACTTGCTTGCAAAATGGTATTTGGCTTTGACTGAAGCTATTACTTGGATTAGAAACAAAAGTCATTAAATGTGAAAGGTACGTTAGCTTGGAAACTGTAATGTTTCCATGGAGATGGGAATGTAAGAAATCTAAAAGATTTTAGCGCTGTAGACTCCTGCTCTTCCAGAAGACTGAATCTTCAGCAGACAGTGCAGTTAACATGAGATCACTTCCTACTTCTGCTGTTACTCAAAAGCAGGTCAAAGTTTTTCTTCTGGAGATTGACTGTGTAGAAGATCCCAGCACAGGGCTGTAAAAGCATCTTTATTCTCAGCTGGTCAGGGGAAAGAGGGCTTGCTCACAAGGTCTTCCTATTTGGAGTAATATAAGTGCATTTCACATAGAGTGTGGGAATTAGGTAAACTACTAATTAGGCTGTGTGTGTCTTAAAGCTGGGACTGGGAACATGGGAGGCCTACTTAACTGTTCTGGTCCATTTTGGTCTACCTTAATAGTCCCAGAATCTCCTGATGACTCAGTAGGACGAAATTGCCTTCACTTATGTGA
The DNA here is from genome assembly GCA_013396875.1 of Vireo altiloquus. NCBI lineage: Eukaryota > Metazoa > Chordata > Aves > Passeriformes > Vireonidae > Vireo > Vireo altiloquus. The sequence continues at coordinate 64,507 of VZRF01014339.1, read as the reverse complement.
GTCCCTCTTTTGCCAAACAAACTTCCATTTTAAAACCCCAAAGTAGTTCTTGTGAAAGATACTCCTATTTTGTGTACTAAGATTGCTGTGGTTTTGAAGCTGACCTTTTTACTGTTACAGAAACACTGCTTGGGAAAAAGATTATAAACTGGTTGGTTGTGAATGTGAAAAAGTCAAATGTACCATTAATAATCTTTTTCATAAATCCACTGTAAGCTATTCCAAATATTCTTTTTTGTTTAGCTCATGAAATAGGTGATGGAAAAGTAAATTTAAAGCTTTGTGTGCATTCAAGCTGTCATGAAAGCCTACTGTTAGTGAAAGGGAGAGGTCTTGCCCTTGTATTGCCCTGGTCATGACTGCATGGTCCTGTTCCATACTTTATGTTGTTCCTTCCTGATGTTTTTTTGCTGAGACGATGTGATTTTCTTTTACTTGAATGACTTTGCTGGGGTATTTCTTAGCTGTTTTAGTGATTTAAAGTCAGCTCTCAGGTGCATCCCAGGTGACACACAGTAAGTTAGGGGACGAGGGCATGCAGTCCTTTCCCCTCTTGGCAGCAGGGCACACAGTTTGGTTTCTTCTGGAACTGTACCTTCACCCTCAGGTTTTTTTGCGTTTTCTTAGTTATGTTCTTCTTTTCTACTTTGGTTGCAGAGAAGGTGACACCTTATTTTTCTCTTCTTACAGGAAGAGGATGATTGGAAGGAGTTTGAGCAAAAGGAAGAAATTGATTATAGTGGTCTTAGAGTTCAGTCCATGCAAATAAGGTACTACTTTTTCTTCTTTTTTTTCTTCAGTATAATCATACCAATATCTAAAAAAGGTGATTTTTTTCCTTCAGAACTGCTCCCATGGAATCCAGTTAAAGAAAGGTTTGATATGTTTCTGGTAGTACACAAGTTTGCTACTGGGTAACTTAAATTTGACTGGTCTCTGCCAAAGTTCTCTTTATTTTCTAAATCTCTGTTCCTTCTCTAGATCTGTCTGTTTTGCTTGGGACTCAGGATTTTTTATTACAAATGCTTAACATTCCCGTCCATGAAGATAGTCAAGTAGGAATTTCTCAGAGGAGTGCAGATAGTAATTCCCCACTGAATCATTTGACCACTGTAAGGGTATCTGACTCAATCTCTTCAGCATCTTCAGTTGGGGAGCAAATTCCTGAACTATTGCATTTGTATTTCAAAAAACCTAAAATACAGTTGGTAAAAGTAGTGTCCCATGATAAGATCCCACAGGATTGTATTTATGAATCTAATCCACAACTCCTTGTTCATTTTTTCATTAGACTTTTCCTGTTGTCTGGTGCAAAGTAAGTCTACTGTTGTCTGTTCTGGTTAAGAAAAATGTTTTGTCAGGTCAGAAAAAGGGTTTTTGTGACCTTAGTTGTAGACTGAGAATGTCAGATAATCCTCATTGTCCAGGTATTGATGTTCCAAATAATGTAATTTTAAAATCAGCCTACCTCTAACCAGTGCAATAGATGCTTTCTTCACTGTTTGAGCAGGTCTGACATTTTTGGAATTATTTCGTTTTTTGGATCACAGCATTCCCCTCACTCCTTTTCGTTAACTAATCCTTTTAGGCTATTTGCATGAATTTGTCCCACAAGCTGTCCATGGCATTGAAGTGTCACAGTGGATAATCATGTGTCTGATTAGACAACCAGTGGGCTGCAGCTTCAGTGACTGCTGGTGCTGTTTGACTGAAAAGCCTCTACTTTGGCTTTCCAGACAAAGGCCGGCATTCCAGATATTTTTCATGCTGTGGCAGATCTTCAGGCATGTGGAAGTTTCTGCCGCAGGATTTTGTAACCATTCATTAGTGGATTCAAGGGAAGAGTGGAGAAGTAAATGGAGTAAAAACCCACTAGAGGTTATAAATTATCCATCTCTGGAGATCTCTTTGCTGAAACAAAGATACAGAGTGTCTGGCAGGGTGCAATGCTCCCTGTGCTTGCTGTGTTGTAGCTAAGTCTGCAGACATTGCTTCTGATTGTCATTTAAAATAAGATAGTGATGTGCTTAGGCCCCTGGACTACCTTACTATGATTGTTATTGTGTTTGGATGAACAGTGAAAGGGCATTTAAAGGCATTTTTTCCTGTTCTCTGATCATTACTTACAGGGAAAGCTTACACAAATCATGATTAGTAGGATTTGGTTTATTACAAACTTCTGAATTCACTCTTTGCTGCTGTTAAGATCAGTGTCTTGATTCTTTTAAACAGCCTCACCCTCCAAATCTGTCCCATTCTATCACACAGCTTTCTGTAGTAGCTTTGACCAGCAAATTATTTAGGGTGTCTGACCACATCTATACAAAATAAAATAGTCTAAATAAAATACAGCCAGGCTTTTGCATTGGTTGTGTCTTTAAAAAAATTACATTTTTCTCTCATGTGCTTTTTTTTTTTTGATTGCCTGCTTTAAAAAAAGATCTGAGTATGTTTGTAGATTGAATATTACCCATACATATAAAAGTGTTTCCTGGGGGGATTGTCGTTATAGGAAAAGTGAGTTCAGGACTTGCTTTCTTTTACCACTACTCCACTATTTCTTCCTCTTGACGAAAGCATTTTATGGAAGGTGACCTTGTAGACCTTTCCTGCTTTATCTTCTCATCCCTTCCAAATGCATGCCTCTCATACTAAGAGAAAAGCCTATACATTCCAAATGAGATCTCAGTTTCTTTGATTGTTTAGTTCAAGTTAAATTTTTTTTTTACTTCTTTTAGAAGCTTTTTTCCTTCCAGGTTGCCAAGTTATGTAGCAGCATGCCAGAAATTGTTCAGCTGCAATTGCTAGTACAGTGATTACAGAACTAATGTAGTCTGGTTTAATTTAGTATCTTCAGTACAGCAGCCATGAAACCTTGTCTAATGAGGATTGTGTAATATATGGCAAATCTCAAACCTCGGTTTGTAAGGTGCTACTGATCATTTCTCTCTTACAGTGAAAAAGAAGATGATGAAAGTGAAAAAAGAGAAGAACCTGGTGACAATTGGGAAGAGACTGGTGGTGGTGGTGCTGTAGACAGATCATCTGGTCCTTGGAACAAGTCAGCTCCTGCACCAGCCCCTGTTGTTGAACCAATTGGTAAATTTACTCAGACTTGTTATTTTTTTTTCCAGTTATAAGTACATCAGGCAGTGGGTGGAGATCAAGGAACAGTTCCTGTTCAGGCACCCTCTAATGAACTAATGGCTTGTTTGGCATGCTAGCCATTAAGGAAGTCTTCCTGTCAAAGGATGCAAGGAACAGAATTGAATTTAAAGTATCTGTCAGATACTTTAAAACCCAAGTGGAAGGGGTTTTTATTTCCAACTTCAAAGGGACGGGTGGAAGCATTCTGTCTTTGCGGGAGGTCCCTCTGTTTTGCAGTCTGTAAAACACCTGTTGGAAGCATTTCTGTTGATGTAAAAATGCTGCTTTAACACTTCAGAGGATGTTCAGCCAGTATCTTGATCTATTGTGGCAGTTAATAGCATGCTTTTGAAATCAGTTCTAGAGTACGGAGAACATGGCATTGCAAGATTGATTCTTTAACTAGGATTGGACTTTCATTTCTTTGTTAAATACAATTTATCAACATCAGTGGAGATAAACTATTTACTTAGTCACCCTCTGAGAAATTCCACTGAGAAATTAATTGAAAAATAGCCTGCTGTGTTCATTCTTGTTTGTAAAGGAGGTAAAGCTAATTAGTGTTACTTCGTCTTAGATTTTTACCTTAAATGCAAACTATTTGGACAATCCCCTCTGCATCTGGAGAGGTGTTTTAAATAAGATTTGGAGACTCTATAATTGTATGTGTAAATCTCTTTTAAATGTGTTTTAAATTGTTGCTAATAAGTTGCAAATGAGAAACACAAAGTCCTTATTAGTGGTTTGGATTCTCTAAACTTTGTGAGGTAGTGCACTGGAGCCGCATTTCAATTTGACTGAGTGTAGGTTGAGTTAGGGGACACCTGACTTCCTGCCTTGTCTAAAATACTTGCTTCCAAAGCTTAAAAGGTAGAAAAACATACATGTAAGATTCTTTTCATTTTTTCTTTGTGGAGTTTTGTTTGCGTGTTGGTTGTTTTGGGTTTTTTTTCAGCTGTGAATGCAAACTTGTTCTCATGTGTGAATCTTGTTCTTTTACCTAGTTACAGAAACTCCAGAACCAGTGCAGACTGGTGGTGTGTACAGGCCGCCTGGTGCCAGGGAGTGCGGGCGGCCACGGAGAGCACAGCAAGGACCACCAGAGATCTACAGTGACACGCAGTTCCCCTCACTGCAGTCCACCGCCAAGCTCGTAGACAGTCGAAAGTAAGTGCGTCCTGCTGATTCCCCGAGAGACCTTTCCAACTGCCTTCTCTAAGTCCTTCTTTTGTCCTGGCGCTTAAGCCTGAATCTTTCCATTGTGGAAAAGAATGACTAAGAGGTGGTAAATGTGTTTTCCAACTCTATTCCTGTGAAATAACTTTCATAGGATGTAGCCCAGTGAGACAGCCAAACAAGACTGCCAGTTGTGTTATCTTTGATGGCTGAAGGATTTTCCTGAATATTTCTGCTGTTGACAGCATCTGGTTCCCTCAGACACTAGCCATGGTGAGGCTCTGTGTTACTTCAGCAGACAGATGTAGGAAGTCACGAGCATGCAGCCTTCTGGTCAGAGATGTGAAGGTGATTTAACTGCAGGAATGGGGTTTAATACAAATCAATACACTTGCTGTCTGAGCTGTGATTTACAGTGACGAGCTCCCCCAGTTTTGCTGAAGTGTTTTTTATTATGTGGCACTGAAGACTTGAGTCTCACGATATTTTTGAATCCTGGTCTTTCTATAACCTTATTCCCAGTAGAAGAGATGGCTAGGCCAATACTTAATTCACTTGGGGGATTTGGGGTGTTTTTTGTTAGTGGGTTTCTTTTCCCCTCCTGCTTACTATGCTACTGTTTAATACAGCTTAGGAGAAGCTTTGTTTCCTCTGGGTATTTTGTGGTGTGGCAAAGGAGACATGCTGTCATTGATGCTTTGTGATTTGAATGGTGTAAATTCAACCAAGAGGAAATTCTGAATGAACATTCTAGAAAGTGACTTCTACTTTCTAGAACCTATTTTTCATAAATGCACTTAAATTTACTTTGAGAGTGTTAATCTAAACTGTACTGGGTGATCTTATTTTGGAGATAAAGTTTTAAAAGATTTGCTTGGGAATGTTTAGGTGTTCTGTTAAATTCTAGATCTTAGTGTTTGTTCTGTGTTCGTAATGTTTTTGTTGGGATGGGGTGGAAATGGACTAGAAATTCACAATTCACAAGTTAGTGATAAGATATTTACTGATTACATTTATTTTCCCATAGGGATAAAGAAATGGAGAAGAGCTTTGAAGTAGTAAAATACAAAACTAGAGGTAGGGATGAGGTCTCAAAAAACCAGGCACTTAAACTTCAGCTAGACAACCAGTATGCTGTGCTTGGGGATCAGTAGAGCCGCACACACAGTACAATTAAGGAATGCTTTTTTGGTAACCCTTCTACTAAGGTAACTAAACTACAGCTAACAGCTATGATGAACATGCCACCTTATTTCTGCTGGATCTACTGCAGCAAGTGCAGACTACTTTGACGTAAGTGATTGGTTCTCCTGCACTATGGAAGCATAATGTGTTGCAACTTCTCCATTGGATATGGGGCAAAGTAATGTAAATGATTGAACAAGAGTCATCAGTGTTCTTTAATTGCTCAGAAAGATACCTACAGCCAGTGGTCATTTCAAAATCTTTTTATGTTCAGATACTGAGCCTTCGTAAAGGTTGACTACCTCAAACTTGATGCACTCATTGTGGACACCATGTGGATCACAACTTCTGGAAGAGAAGGTTACAGCTGTTTTAGTGGCCATCTGAAACTTGAAACCAGCTCTACTGGATTCCTGTCAGAAATCCTGCAGAAGTCAGCCATTTGGTTCCAATTTACTATAACAAAGATTTAAGTGACCTTAATGACAAACCTGTTCGTTCCCCTTCCGAGGAATCCTGTCATGTGTAGCCATAGCCTACTAGAGACTTCTGGAGCGTCCCATACCACTCATACTGTCTGAGTACAACAGAGCTGTAGTTTGTTTACCTTCCTAGAGTGCTGTACGGAAGTAACTGCAAAACAAATTAAAATTCAGTATCAGATTTCAGGAATTATGGGTTTGAATAGTTTGTTTGCATTAGCCATTTTCAAAGTTGTCTAAGTATTTTTTTTCTATTACCCATTAAAAAATGCCTGCCTTGTTTCTGATATTGATTTGCAGTATATTTAAACAATGATGTTGTAGTGAAATAGGATTTATTTTGGTTTTTGTCATGGAGTTTGTCTTTCTCACCCTAAAGCACTAAGACTTAAGAGTTTTGATTTGACACAGAGGTGTCCAGACTCCAACTACAGTCTTCAGAATTTGTCCTTTAAAAATGAGACGTGTGGCAGTAGGGATACTAGATAAAAACTATCTTCTATCAAAAATAATTATTTGTTTGTTGAGGATAAACTTAAGAATAACTTAATATGCAGAGAGATAACTAAAGCTGGTAAGCCTGATTTGTTTGGCTACTTCTGTGAAGCATGCAGCTCTCTAAGGCAGTGATCCTCCAGGTGTAACTCAAATGGTGTTTATACACAGTCAGAAAGTTTAGTAATGATGAAAGGCAGTGACTTTTTTAAGTTACTTAATTTAGTGGAAGTAGGCAAAATGGCACTGGTACACTAGAAATATAGGACTTTGCCTGTAACTGTTTCAGTGAACCAAACCTGTCAAGTACCAGAAGTGTTCTGCTGTAACTGTTTTTCTCTTCTCTGAATTTTTACACCAGAAGCAAAATGAAGTACAATAGTGGTGTGCTCCAGTGTTGAGGTTTCTCAGAGTAAATGCCAAAAAAATAGACCCAACGTCCATAAGAGTTGCCAATGGCAAGAAAAACAAGGGAACAAAACAAAGCTTGCTTACATGTGTGGGAGTACTGTGTATGTGCAGAGGATAAGGGTAATTCAGGAATCACCCAGTTGGGTTCCCTTGGACTAACTTTTAAATTTACTTCTCTGAGGCCAATGTAGATTTTGCTGTTGATTTCAGTGGGGCTGGGGTTTCACCTGGTTCTTTCGTGCACAGACTGAAACTGGCCTTGCCCTTGCAGAGTTAACTGTCTATAAAAATTCTGCTAAAAGCTGCTATTAAAGAGAGGGCTCAAGAGACTATTCCTAAAGTTGGAGACTTCATTTGGAAACAAACCCCGCTGAAAGACTGATACCAGTACCTTGGACTCTGAGCCATGTATCTTCCTTGAAAATCCATTGTTGCCAGCAAAACTGTTGTCACAATTTCTGTGGAATTCATGGTAAATGGACATGTCACCTGATGGGTTAGAGATGTGAAGTCTTAAATGATTTTCCTGATGCTCTAAAGAGATTGAGATCACTAATGCACATGAATAGAGTTTTAGTCTCCTGTGTGAAGGGTAGATGAGACTGTCCATTGTACCACCTTTACTTGAGGGTTTTGGGCATGAATTCTGGCAGTTCAAGAAAACCCTGTAAAAGTTTCAAATCAAATAAAATGGAAATATACATGGATTCTGGAGTCTAATGAGTCTTTACGTTTTAGTTTGAGCTCATGACAGAATAATTGCAGAGGTTACAGAGCATTTGGGCAGTTGTCCTTACGATCAGGTGGGCTCTACTTCAGATCTTATAGCAGAGCATATTAATATAAAACTTTCTTATTTATACATAGAAGTTTAGTTTGCTATTTGGCACAGTGTCTTTTTACTCCCACCATATAGGACTGGTTTGAGATTGTGAGTTGAGTATGAATGAAGCTTTGATTTGCTTTTCACTTAAAAGTACCTCTGCTAAATTAAAGAATGGGGAAGAAAAACTCAGCCTCGATGGCTGCTATCACTGGAGCCCATCAGGTACTGATAACTAAAGGTGTTCCTTTGGGGGCTTCTCTCAAGCATATCATTCCAGTTTCTTTCTGGAGGCATAAGGAAAAAAAAAATTGGAAGTGCAGCAGATTTCCGTAGTACAGAATGTTAAACTGTTTTAAAAGAAGTGTTTCTTGTGTTAAATATAGCTGCCTGCAACTATCAAAATGCCAGTTGTCAGTATCTTTCTCGTACCAAGTAATTGTTCTGCATGCCTGAAACTTTGAAAGTCAGTCCTCTGTGGAAGCTTGGTATGCTTTGGAGACTCTGAAGTCCAACTTTATCTAATTTGTTGTTGCATTCGTTCGAGGCATGCTAAGAATGTCCTTTTCATTCCTTCAAAATGCTCGTTGAAGGCTTATTCAATAAATGAAGGGTTGTCAGTTGTAGAAATGAGATCCTTGATGCCAGTCAGTTGGCTGTGACATGCTTTTATGGTGGGTTGCTGTTAATTCCCAATTTAAAGCTTTTTATTTCTTTGGCTTACGATAAAACACAGCCATGAAGTTACCAACTTGCTGGTAGAACATTGAAATGTCCAGTGCTTACTGGAAAGGAGAACAGTTTGGATTTGTTTCTCTGTGATACAATCTGTATTTAAGGATGTTAAAATGCTAAAATTTAGGTAATTTTAATAAAGTTGGACTTCCAAAATGCCTACTGTAGATATCTGGAATCTGTATTGACTTGAGCTGATGATAAATGTAGGAGAGAATTAGTTTTGCCCCTCCCTGTCTCTCCCAGTTTAGTTGTGTCATGTTTAATCTTATTCACAAATGAAGAGGAATTGACAACTAAAAGTGACTGTCTCCTGTTACTTCAGTTTTGTATTTATAGCTAGCTTTACCAGTCATGTCCACAGTAACTTAGTTGAATTTTTAATGGTACAAGTTGTGCTAGAGGCCTGACACCACAGGGAATAGGGCTTTTGGGATTTGATGACATCTGTCAGCTCTTGGAAACTTTCACCACACCATGGCTGAGACCCCTGTGCTGTTCGGGTCAAGTAAACACAATATAAATTTGATTGGGCTGCACATTTTGGAGTTTGCTTATCTGAGCTTTTGCAATAGTTGTAGCTTTTTGCCTTTTAAATTTCTGCCTGGTTGAGCAATTTTAAAGTTGCTTGTGGTTGTCTGTCAAACACCCTAACTAAAATGGAGTGGGGATGAATACAGCTTCATGTGCTTAAATAAGGTTGCTTACTTAAAAGGTAGTAATGTTATTCTTTCCAATATTGACATGGTCAGAAATTTAAACCTCAGTGGCCCAAGAAACTAAATTATACCAAAACTACCTTGAGTACTATAAAATTTTTATGAACACCCACGATCGAGGTTTTGTTGCCTGACTGTAACTTAGTTGCCAAATTCTCTCTCCATTTTCAGCTTTTAATGTTACAACTTGTTTTTAATGATAAATAGGGGCTTTTATCTGGAAGTGTAAGAAAATAATATGTGTACTTAAACTTCAGATATATGAATTAGGTATGTGCAGAGGGGAGAGAATCTGACATATTTTCAGATAAATTCTACAGAAAAAGTTTAAAAGGCAGCTTGTCTGTATTGAGGTTAATAGAAAAGCCTGCAAGCTCTTGCAGTTGGAGGAAGAAATGACAGCAGAAAACAGAACTGAGGAGTCTAAGTCATAAATACTTAGGAGTCTAAGTCATAAATACTGTGTATCTATGGTCTGGCTTCTCAAGCATTACCTGTAGTTCTACCATGTTCTGTTTGAAGTGAAATAGAGCAGGAAGGAAGATAAATAAATAAATGAGGGAGAGTGGAAATTATAAAAATAAAACATAGGTGCTATAAGAGGAGAGGGATTAGGAGGGTTGTTTTCTAAATGATAGCATTAATTGCATAGCTTGAGGCAGGGAGTGGAGTATAAGATGTTGGATTGTACAAGTGCTGTGTGAGTAGGTACTGCCTGCACAAGAGACAGATTCATCTGATTTTAAATCAGCAAAACTGTTTAAAATTCAGTACTTGGGGAAGGCAGCCCATTTTATTTCTTCCTTTCAAAAAATTGGGAGAACCTGTTCAGAGAGAAGGTAGAATTTTGCATTGGTATGAATCTGACTCTGACTCTATGAATCTCTCTGTTGCCTAGAGAGAACTGAGGACAAATTTCAAGATGGTTCAACAATCCTCTTGGGAAGTAACTTGTGTATTTAAGAAAATTTTTTTTCACTTCTGCATGATAAAAGGCTGAGACATTGTTTCAAATACCTATGATGACTTTTTTGGTGAAGTATCTTCTAAATGGTACATACATCACGGGTTTATTTTCAGTTGCCTAAGAGTATGTGTTGATGCAGCAATCTTAATGAAGTTCAGCGTTCACTTCAGTGATGTTCTGCTTAGCCAGAATACAAATACTAAAAACATATCACAGTATTAATGAGTCACTAGGAAAAGTAGTGTGTCTGGAATATTGGATTGGAAGGTATAATCTAAAACAATAGTGTGTACTGAAAAGAAGCCAAGCCTGTTTCGTAGTAAGAGCGTGGGACCAACAGAGTGGGATTTGGCCTTGGTTTTCTACTGAACTGCTGTGTTCAAGTAATTTAGTTTCACTTTGCCTCAGTTTCCCCAGCTGTACCAAAAAACCAACAACCTACCTCACAGGGGTGTTGTGAGGCCAAAGCTGTTCTTTGTCAAGGGCTGGGGCTGATGGAAGGTTCTACAGAGGACTAAAAATCTTTATTAAAAGATCTTTATAGTAGCTTTTATTGTAGTATTTTAATACTATTTTGGCAAAGGCTTATTTCTATGGAATGTAATATACATCCTATTTAAGTATTATGTAATTAGACTTATTTTAGTATGTATGGGTAAGGAAAAAGTTCAGGCTGAGCACTCTTAACTGGTATTTCCTCTCTTCAGTTATCTGCAACCCATACGGCATATTAATATGAGGCTCTTTGTTTTTATGTGGAACATATTAAAACCAATATTGCTATATTTTGTAAACCCCATGACTGAAATAAAATCCTGCTCACAGTTGGTAGCCATCTCTTATAATGTGGCTGTTTTAAAGTTTGTTCAAATCATGTGAACCAGAAATGTTCACTCCTAAATGGTACTTTGTCATAGGAATGTATTTTTCTTCTTCTCTCCATGTGTAAACACCTTTTTCCTGCTCTTTGTTCTTTACCTTATTTAAGTTGAAGTGGCATGCAGCTACAAGGGAAATGGGGAGAGAGAATAATCTTCAAAACTTGTAAAATCTGGTATTAAGGCAAACTGTAGAGGAAGGGAATGAAAATAAAAAAAGGGAAATAGTTGGCCATGGAGGGGTTTTTATGAAATGAACAAAGGGAAGAAATTATCAAAAACTAGGGCTGAGTGGGGTAAGCAGAAGGGATAGGTAAGAGGAAGGAATACAGATACAGCAGAGGTGATTACCCTATTTATTATATAATCTCCTGACTTACCCATTAACTGCAGCTGAAGTAACATGAAGTAGTAACTTATGAATATGCCTTTGTCTGCTTTTGCTGGTGATTTCAAGGTTCATTGCTCAACTTTTACAATGGAGCTTCAAAAAAGTCAGGGAACATGATGGTGGCCTGCATGCAGACAAATGAGAACTCTGGTGGGTCCTGGGCAGAGATGAGGCCCAACAGTTACCTTCTCTTATTGATGTTTTTATCATTGCAACACCTCTAAGACAGTTGCTGATGTGCATCAGCAGTGACTGTTCTGTCAGAAGTGATTACTGTTAAACTTCAACAAACTGTGGCAGTTGCTTCAGAGGAAATGTTTAACTAGTTGAATAACTAGTTAATAACTATAATAACTGAAGAATAACATGGGGCTTTTTGGAATACTTATGATGATGATGGTAATGAGTGATATTAAGGTCCATATATTGGTAGGTGGCTTAAAATGACTTTATGTATCTTACCATATGCTGGGAAGGAGAATTGCTTTTAAGATGTTTATCATCTATGCCCCTCTTAACAAATAAACTACCTTAGTCTTACTGTCTTTCCAGCTCCAAGGAGCTGCTTCTGCCATTCTCTTATCACTTTCCTGCCTGTATTTTTCTAATATGTCACTTTTTTTAAGGTGCTGAAGAAACAGCAAATATTCATTGAGGACCTCTAAGAGAAATAGATACTGTAATATTTTTCTGTATTGTTCTGTCTTTAATACAGCCTAACATCTTACTCGCTTTCTTGACTGCAACTACACAGTGAGCAGATGTCTTCATCAAGCTGCCCATGGTGATGCCTAGATCGTCCCCTTGAAAGATAACAACTAATTCAGACTCATGTCACAACTGCTACCAGAGCATGTATGAGTGGTTTAAAACCTTTCCAGTATTTATTGCCTTGGTTTTTTTCTGTTGACAACTCACCTGCCCCTGATTTGCCAAGTGTACAGAGTCAGTTAGAGTATCCTGGCAATCACCATCAACCTAGTTACTTCCATGGGGATTGGCTTTTGCCATTTGATGTACTGAAGTCTTCACTTTCATGAATGTTATTCACTCTTCTGGTCAGTGAGTAGCATGGCAAGTGCTTACTAATTTTTACTCAGTCTGATTATTTTCTGTTCCTTTTCATGTCTCCTATCTTCTGTACTGAATTTCCATTCTAGCTCAGTTACAGCTATGAAGTAATCGTGTTACGTTTGTCTGCTTTATGTCAAGTAATTTGCCTACAGAAAACCGTTAGTTAAAATATTGTCATAAGCTTCCATTTTTGAATTAAAACAAACAACTTATTCTGTATCTCTTTCAGAGTATATACAACCATAACAAAATGACTCAAACCATAAAAACTGGCTGATAGAAGAGAACAAATTTATTGAGAAAAAGGCAAACTATATGTCTGGTCTCCCAGAGCTTCACTGGTTTCAATGGCGTTATTTCTGCCCCACAACATCAGTTTCATTAAAATGTTATTTGAGATCATGTCACTTGAAGTCTAGGTGTAACGGCCAGAATCAAGTTGCAGTGAACAAGCCCCATAGAAACTTGTTCTAAATTTCCAGGTTATTCTCCTCTTTGTGCCACAGATGAAGCAGATGCTTTACTTTTATGTAGTCTCTGACCAGCAACCACAGGGGCTCAGCCATGCTTAGTCTAATATACCTGTAGTAGTATTTAACTGGATATTGAAACTGCATTACAGTATTTGAGATGAAGTAACACTGGAGTGCAGGCTTAGTCTTTGTGGTTTGTTTCATCTCTTCATTCTCATCAGCTTGTGCTTCAAAGAGCATGGAGCTGTAAATGATGTTGTCTTTAAGTGCTGACTGCATTTCCCAGTCATGTTATGTTTACAGATACAAAGGATGTGTCATAAGGGCAGACTCAAGCCTGGTAGGATGCACAGCCTGGCCCCTGAGCTGCATTACCTCAGAGTACCACATCCTAGAGAACAGCTGCCTTCCAGTACTAATGACGATACTTGGTGGAGAAGAATGTACCTTGGATTTTGCATCCAAATAACTGTATCTGTTAGGTGTTCTATTACAGCAGTATTCTGTCAAAAACCAGTTGTGGCTGCTGGGAGTTGATTAAGTTGGCCAAGGCAAGTTGGGATTTTTTTACTTCTTGAGGATGTGGGGGGGAAAGCAGAGCCAATGAGTCTGAGAGTTGTTAGAATGTAATCAGTCCTAGCCTCTCCCCTGCCTCTGGAAGACTCATCTCTGCTGCTACACTCACCAAAGCCCTGTCTTGCCACTGTAGCTCTGTACTGTTACTAACTGCTCTGTAATCTTCAGGACCGACAAGTTCTTTGACCGTGCACTGTGTCTCTACTCTGGGAATTGGGTAAAAGGCGAAGTGGCTTTGGAAACTGGCTTGACAGTGTTTTCTAGGCAATGGGCTCTGCTCATTTTTTCCCCTGGAACTCAGAACTCAGCAAAACTCTCTTGCTTTGACCTCTGCCGTATTCTTCCTTCTGTTCATCTACATTATGACCATGCCAAGGACTTCTTAGTCAGGTGCCTGAATTATTCACCACTTATTTAGACAGCAGCAGGCAAGAACTCCTGAGTCTTGATCATGCTGCGTTGTTTTTTGTCAGGGCTGTAGTATCACAAACATTGCAAAATTGCCTAGCAAGTAAAAATGCAGTCTCCTTGAAGAACTGAAACCCAGAGCCTCAGAAGCTACATAGGAGCCTAATTCCCACTGAATACAGCAAGAGGGAGGCAGTAGCACTGTTCACAGTACAACACAGCTCAGCTATGGGTAGGAGTAGGGTTGCATGACTGGTAATGTTCTAGCTTAAACAAAACTGTCTTACCTGGACAGCAGGATCTAGCCTAAAGCTTTTTTTTTTTTTTTTTTTTTTTTCTTATGAAGAGGTTACTGAGGTAAGAATTGTAAGAGGATCTCTTTGTAAGTGAAAAGGAAAAAAAGAAAACCACCTGAATTTGTTTTCAACAATGCACCAGAATGTCTCAGCACCAGATTAATGGGAAGAAATGAAGATAATTGTGTACTCAGTGTAGTGCAGAAGAATGATATTGTCTGGCTGTGAAAATGGTTTGGCTGGAAGCCTATGGAGCACAGCAGAAACTGTTTCAGCAAAGTAGAGTTCAATATGATCTGTTTCTGAAAATCCCTGTGTGGCCCCCACAGTTAACACAGGAACCTAATGATGCCTGTATATTTACATAATTATGTTTATAGTCATAACTTAAGTTCCAAACCTGAACTATATATATTTTTGTCAGTAGAATTTTTTTTTTTTACCCTGGTTTACCTATCATGGCTTCTGCATATGACAACTTCTAACTGTGCAGTGCACACACCTTGTTGGCCTTTTGTCCCATGGTAGAGTAATGGCATTCAAACTCTGTAAAGCACTTTCGTGATGTTTCCTGTGAAGAAAGCTGAAGAAAATAAATTTATCTTAACAGCAGCAACTGAATTTACATATTTGAAGTTTGTCTTGCTTGTGTTGTGCTCCCCCGTGGGTGGCATATGGACAGCAGTGCCCTGGATGTCAGGGTGGTGTTCGAGGCCCAGCGCAGAAGAGGAGCTGGCTCTGGCTGCTTTCTGCTTCTGTTTCCCCAGCACTCCCTCACCATTCTGCTACCCTCTGCCTTTAAAGCAGTGTCCACCAGGGCAGTGCACACTGGAGAACACACAGCACTCAGATCCCAGGCTACTGGTTTCACTGCGGGTTATCCTCCCCCTTCTCCCCTGCCTCAGGATTCAGCAGCAGGAACTGTGTAGCTCCGAGACTTCTTCTAAATCTTAAGTTAAGTGGGTCACGGAGTGGGTTTTTATCTGAAGTGAGAAAAGCAACACCACACTTCCACAGCAGCTTCTGGAGACTGGGAAGTCACAGGAACCTTAGGTTGTGCCTGGTAATAGTCACACCTATTTCAAATGCCTGCAATGCAAAGCAGCACTTCAGAGGTAGAAGAGTGAAATACACAGTTAATTCAAAGTTAAAATTAATTCAAAATGTGATGTAAGGCAGTAACAGCAGCAGTATTTTCAGTATGTGGACTTGGAAAAAGCTTGGAGATGTTCTGACATCCATGAATACCAAAAAGCATCAAGCTGTTATGAACAAAAAAACCAAACCAGGTGGTAAGACTGTAGTCACAGCCCAGCCCCTAGTGATAGGGGCACAGATTTCACTTCTTTAAAAGAACCAAATCCCTCACATTCATTTGCAGTCCTTCCTGACAATTCCTTCAGGTCATCCTGACAGCAGGTTGCAGAGCTCACTGACAAAAGATCCACTGCACTAAAGTAGGAAGGAGAAGCCCAAAGTACAGCCTTGCACAGAAAGACAAGCTGCTTTCCTGTTCTCTCTCCCTTGGAGACCCACGGCTCAGGTGCCTTGTCCCTTCCCCAAGCAGCAAAGGGTTAGTTATGCCCAGCCCAGAGTGATTCTCCAGGTTGCACAGGGCTTGGATGCTTGTGGCTCAGTCTTGGATCTGCAACAAATACTGATGGAATCTAGAAAACAGCATTCAGCAGCTGTAAAATACATATATTTATAAAATATATGTAAATATATTTCTTTTCTTATAGAAGAAAATATACATAGAACACACTGTTGCCTTCAAAACAAAAAAGAGGTAAATTAAATGGACTTCAGTGTTACAAGAATTTTTCCAGACAATGCCACTGGGTCCTGTGCAACTGGATGCTGTGCTTTTCTGTTCAAACAGGCTGTAGTAATTCCAGCTGCTAAAATACAGCTTTTCAGGTTCCAGGAGCACACTTTTGCCCAGACTAAGACAGTGCACCCACATACACGAAGTTCAGTAAATACAGAGCCAGGCCCTACTGTTACTGAAAAGGTCAAACACTCTGTCAAATAGTGTGGTTGTCTGACTAAAAACATTTCCAGCTGCAAGAAACTGAAGTCTTTGTCTGGCTCTGGTTCCTGTCAAGACTCAAACAGGGAACATGGTCAAGACAAACTTCACCTCTTGGGTAACAGAATTGTTTCTGCAGTTGCTGAGCAGATTCATTATCACTCGGGATGGCAGGAACAGCACCTGTAATCTATAGAAATCATTTATTACACCCTCTACTAGTACAAAAATTTACAATCCAGTTCTTTTTGTCCAGTTTCCCTCTTCCCTTCCAATAGAAAATACCAAAAGATGAAAAATTAATGTAAAAATCAAGTTCATTACTATATGGGAAATGCAATGGAATTCTCATCAATTGGTATTTTCCCCACAACACACAGATAAAAGATGTGATAAGCATTTTACAAATTATTTCTTAACTATCATTATACAACTGTGTTCACAGATAAAATCACCAGTGGGATAGTCTGGACACATTAAAGTACTTTTTGGATGAATTCTTGACATATTTTTAGATGCTCCTGGTAACCAAAGCAATCTTTTCTATAATAAATTACTGAAAAATTATTTTAATCTCAGGACAAGTGAAAAGTGAAACTCAAAGCTTTTAATTTTTTGGGCAAGAATGAAAAAAAGTATAAATATGAACATAAAAATGTACAAATTAAGAACAAAGAATATGCTTAGTGTATTCTGGATCGCTTGACTCTGCTCATTTCTCCCAGTGCTTTCCTTTTCTGAGATAGTCCAGTTCCAAGATCTGAGTTATTCTGAAGGTAAGACTCAGCTTCTGGCAGGCAGTAAGACTCCATAGGGGGAGGTGGATCCTTCAGTAGAGAAGGAAAAAAAGAGTGGGTTAGCAAGAAGAGCAGCTTCGGAGAGAACAGAAACAGCTCATTAGTTGTCTAAAGCTAAAATAACAAAACGTTACACACCTACATTTTGAATATGCATGTTTTGCATGCAGCTCCCTACCCTGCAACAGATCCCACTGCCAGCACCAGAACAAGTCATGTTAGAGTATAAATTTGAGGCCACAGATCCAAGCCCTCAGCATAGGCACTCTGTGGCCGCAATTCCTGGCACAGCAGGCCTGTGACCTGCAGGGGGCTGGGGCTGCGTGGCAGGCAGGGAGTCCTCGGGTGTGCCCACCTGGATGAGGTAGTCAGCGATGTACTCTGGTCTGAGGCAGTTCACGCCCTGGGCTGCTGCCTCTGCCACGTTAACCCTGGAGTCGTCAGGCTTCAGCTTACTGAAGTCAGCAAAGAGGTGAGTTGCTTCTTTAAAGAGAGATGTAGAATGGCCAGAAAACACCTACAGACAAAACACAACCCACGGAAGTTTAGTTGCGTTTCTTCCCCAAGACAAATGCAGTTCATGACCTTTAATTTCACTCATCAAATTAACAGAAACCAGTGGGAAACCAAATACCACTTACAGCTGCATTCTGTACCATCACATACCTGTCCAGAGGGGTGATCCTTCTCATCAGAGCAGGGCACAGAAATTCTACCCTCAGTTCCCACCAGCTACTACTGACTTGTGTAACTTCAGACAAGCTGCTCTGCCTGACCACTTGCAAAGTGAAGATGACAAAGCTTTTTCTTCCCACCCTTTGACCATTTCTCAGCTACCCTGTATAAGCAATTTTGCTCTTTAAGACCTTTTACTCACATAAAAAATGCCCAGCACAGTTAAACAGAATAAAAAAAAATTTGAACAAATAAATACTTTTTTTTTTCCCCTAACAACTACATACTTTTGCTCCTCCTGACTGAAGAAGGCGCCTGAATCCCGCTTCCTTGGTTTGATCAACATTCAGGATCACTTTCCAACCACTGAAAGCTCCCTAGATAAAAGATAATTTAGTCAAAAGTATGCTGGTACTGAAAAAGTACAAAGACTTAATGGATCTATAATTCCCCCCTTTTGAGAATATCTATCAGATAAAGACTTGCAATTACCTAGTTTTGCCTGGGTACATGCCAGAAAAAAATTCCACAGAACATACAGCTATTGGGCCACAGTCAGCAGCTTGCCACTCAGCCCCCTCTAAGGAAAGACCTTGGCAGAGAGTATGTTTTCCAGAACATCAGACGCTGAAAGAAATTTTATCTTAAAAACCCTCAGTTACTTGGAGACATTTTCCTCTGTTCCCCCACTATGCACTTAGTTACAGTAACAGCACTCAGGACCAACTGGGTGCCTCCTACAAACACTCAGGGTAGCTTCCAAGAAAGCAAAGGGCAGAGAGGATTTGTTACAAGCATTCCTTTTAAAAAGGTTACTTTAAAACACTCAGGAGATTTTTCCTGACGTAATTGAAACAACACCTTTCAATGAATGCTCAACTGCAGTGCCTGATTTGAGAGAGGAGTTGAAAGACTTTGGGGAGTTATGAAACCAGTAACCAGTTTTGGTTTCCTAGCAGAGCTGAGTTAGGTTGGCTCTCCAGTCAGAGCTCTGAAGCATAAGCATCATCTTCCTGGCTGAGGGACATTTACGTACATAAGCAGCCACATTCCAGCTTTGCAAAACATGAACACTGGTTCAGAAGAGACTAAGACTTTTAATGTATCAGCACAGAAAATTTTTTAAAAAACAAAATTACTTAACTGCAAAATACCAAGCCAAGACATTTTGTTCTTGATAACAAGACAGGTTACCTTCCTTTGACAGTTTTTAAATTTCTTGGTGGCAATCCCTGTCCTGTCTACCCACATTGTAGAGATTACATTACTCGAGTATCTATATACCTCAACAATACCAGTTTCTTGACTCCCTTTATGAATTTTTTTCCTCCACCTCATGGCTGCCAATGCTAGTTTCTTCTGGTTTACATTGATTCCAGACAAAACATTAAGTACAGAGTTACATCCCCACTCATAGTCTTCTTCCTGAAACAACCATAAGCTTGAATTACAAAGCAGTCTTGCCAACTCTACCAGCAGAAAAATAGATTTTAAAAACCCACACCAAATAGAAAACATAAAACCCTGAAACAAATCCCATCTCACTCTAGCTATAGATATGGATTTTATCTAGCCAAAACAGCTCCAGGTAAAATTTGAGATATGGCTCTTAATTGCACTTGTGCATCTAAATTAACTCATGTTTTCTGTGACATCAAGTCATGTACACAACTTGATTCCTCTTGCTACATCTACAATAAAATTCAACAGCAGGACAAAGCAACTCACTACACGGGACACCACTTATTATATTTCTGCAGTGTCTTTCATAACAATGAAAGTTGGTTTTAATACATAAGGATAGGAAGCAATCTACAGGCATTATTTTAAAGTTAGCCTGGTCTATGTAAAAGAATTGCCTGACCCAGGAGAACTGCAAAATCAACAGTTAAGAAGGCATTGGAAGAGGCAGAGTTCAAAAATATTTATGTACCTGGTTACAGACACAAGTTATTTAAAATTAATATTTTTAATAATAAAAATGTATTAATTAACAACATTTTATTATTTATTAATAATTTAAATAATAGTTTATTAAAATAATGTCTATTTATTGAAAGGATCAAGATTTTATTCCTGGTTTAACAAGAGCCACATAAATTTAGCTGATACCAGTGAGAATTTACCAAAGGTATTCAAAGACTCAATTTTAAGAAGCTATTATAAAAAGTATAGGTATTTCATTTATCTTGCATCAGGAGTTTGGTCCAGGACTAGTTTTCAGACAAAACTAGTCAAAAACTTCTCAGATTTTGGCTTCTCTAAAACTCCCATGGCTTGAGTACCCTAAACTAGCAATTGCTTCTGAGAAGTTGTCTTTTCAAAATGTAATGCAAAACAAAAACAAATGCAGAAATGTAAAACACAGTAATGTCCTAGTGACAGGGTCACATGCCTGAACAAAGCAGCCAGCTCCTCTACACGCCTCCAGGTAGGAACGATGAAGCACCCACTTCCCAGCTGCCATCGAAGCCAAGAATTTTTCATTCCGAAGAGGATGTCCCACAACAATGTGAGTGCAACTTGGATCAAAATACTGTTTCTCAAGTACTACTCCACCTTGAATTGAGGAATGAATTTGATTCAAATTATCTAAGCATTGTGCTGTACACAGAAAGGATCAACTCAAAGCGAGAATTCTTTGAATTCAGATGAAAACTCAAATTTACACTGAAAGTATTATCATTGAAATGACATGGGCAGAAGCTGCTAGGGAGGGAGAAGCAGCCAGGAAAAAGTGGCTCTGTAAAGTACCACACAGCGACACAGACAGGAACGAGACACACCAGAAGACAGCCCATCCTGGGCACTCCCAACACTAAAGAATGAGGCTGTTGTGAAGACAGCTCAAAGAAATCTATCAGAAGACAAAACCATTGCTGTTTCATGGCAAAGCTAAACACTCGCATAATAATACTACTATATTTGCTCACAAGCACAGAAAGCCATAAATTTGAGACCTCAAATCTGATGAGTCACTAACAGAAGCGCTTTGTTTTTCCCCAACAAGCCACAGCTGAGCAGACACACACAGACACATATAATTCTTTGCGTTTCACAAACATCTGGTACCTAATTCCTCAATCAGGTGGCAGTAATCAAATCTTTCTTGAGGATTAAGAGAAGACAGCTGAAATTTACGGAGTTCTTCTGTTTCTTCATCAGCCTTTTTATCTTCTGTAACAACCTAGAAATACAGTAACAGATTTTGAAAATACGACAGGTTGACAGCTGACTATTTCTCTGCCAAATATTCTGGATTATTTACATATTAAGTTTTCCTTTAGCTGGGAAAAGCAGAACCAAACCTGTCAGTCACTTGACAAAAAGCTTGAATCTTATCAAATAATCCCTAGGCTCCTGCTTGAACATCCTCTTGGTTCCCCCTTTCTTCAAGGCACAGCTGAACTAATCTGTCATAACAACTAATCCTTCATTCACATCCACAGAATGCCAGGTTGAACACATGGAGAAATCAGCACTGATCTATCACACTGCCTCATTCATTTTCTTTCAAGTTTCTTTCTTTCCTTCACTTTCTATCAAGTTGGAATTCTATATTCTTTGAGGGCCTTTCCATTAACATGACACATTATGCCTCTAAAGACACAGAACTGCTCAAAGTTTAAGCATCAAGTGACACACTGCAGGCAAGACTATAAGGTCGTTTTCCTTTTCCTTCCCAAGTTCACAATAAAACTGAATTTTAAACCAGGTTTTGGCAGAAAAATAATTTCCTATTTGTACCTAAATATAAAATTCCAGATACCACCAAAGAAACAAAGGGCTAACATTTTTTTTCATCATCCTAACATGGCTGGAGGAGTTCCAAGCAATACACGCAACTCTTCACTCCAAAGCCTGTCTTAGCATTCCGGCACTAACTAACAGGACAAAAAGCTTTATTTGTCTAAATAAACAAGCTTTACTTATTTTTAGTAAATATTATTTGTTCAAAATCTCAAAGGAAGGTGGAGTATTGAAAAGAATAGAAAAAAGAGAATAGAATAGAGCTGCACAAAAGTAATCCACCTCAAGATTTTAAATACAGATCTTCGCATTTTATATTTAACATCAAATTCAAAATTTCTTAAAGTATTACTGCATCTCTCAGAACACAGATCATCATAAATATTATTTCATTTGACAAACCTTTTCTTTGGGCTCTGGTGCCACAGGAGGGTTAGCCAGGGGAAAGGCAATGCTGGGGGCCTGTGGAGTGGGGATCAAGTTATCTTTAACTGGTGTTTCAGGATCTCTGCATATGAGATTCCTTGGACCTTCAATGACATCTCCATCCCCAGCCTCAGGAACAGCTGTGAAAGTAAAGTGTTGTTGCATGACTTTTCTTTGGCAGAATATAATTATGTATGAAGTAAAAGATAAAATAAAAATAAATTTAAAAACACCACAATTGCTGCTACAACATGTACAGTTCTATTTCCCCTGCCTTTCATAAAGATGCTCTTCCTTATACCACAAACCACCAACAGCAATATTGCAATCATGTCCCTGAATGCCTTGCTTTAAAAAAAAAAAACACCTGAAAACCTCAAATAACCTGATTTCTTTGGCCAAACTGCACTGATTTGGTTGAATCAAAAATCAACTGAATAAATTTATCTAATTTTCTTCAACCTCCTCTAGGACAAGGTCAGTTTTCAAGACTGCTGCCACAGGAACTTTACAAGTAGATTGAGGGAAAGAGTTGGTGGCAGCAGGGAGAGAGAAATAAAGGATTCCATTATCTCAGAATAGAAAGAAAACAAAAACAGATGAAAAAACATCTGGTTTTGGCAGAAAAGGTATGTTGCTTCCTTAGTCGTAGCAAAAGCCTTTTAGACTTCAAGAAGGACAGGGCACATAAATAAAGTATCTTCACTGAATCCTGACCCCGACATGTCCATCAGCAACTTGACACATCTTGTTTTTTTGGGTCCATGAGTTAATCTTGTACCCCAATTCTTCACCTGTAAGTATTTCGACTACAATGGAAAAGATTTTGCTCATGGTATTCCTATTTGAATTCCACCATACTTACCTGAGGAGTTACCTGGAAACCAGCTGGGGTTCAAAACACCAAAAAAATCAAAACAACTTGGAAAATTTTATGAAGTCTTTCAAGTTGTTAGGGTTTTTTTTTGAACCACAGCAGTCTATTTTTAGACAAGCACTGCCTTGGTGTTTGACCACAAATAGATGGCAAAGCTTCTCTTTAAAAAACAGCAACACATAATGGAGCTCAAAGATGCGAATTTGTATTTTTGGCATTTGACAAATGCCAACAATGCTCACTTTTTCTGTAAGTAGAACTCAAATGGTACTGTATTTTAGAAGCCCCAAAGACCAAATGGATGCTGTCACACAGAACAAGGATATTGCATTTCTAATTTTACCTATACCAGCCATCTCTGCATCAGGTACAGATCCTTTGAGGGCTGACTCATCCATGTTCTTATTGGTGTTAGTCTGGCCTTGCTCAAGGTACTGAGAAGGACTATTAGGCCACTGAAGGTTGCTGACAAGTCTTGCTCTCTCTTCCCTTGCAGTAGGATCATCCCAAATGATCTGCTCACTCTGGGATGGCTCTGTGTTGATATCTGCCAGTGCCTGGCGGGACTGCCTAAGGGAAAAACCACAGATACCTTACATACTCATTTTACAGAAGACTTCCATTCCAGAAAGCAATGTGTTAATTATCACACCAACTGCAGCACCCAAGTGACCTCATTATTAGAAATTATGACTGGGAAAGGGGAAAACTTCAGAATAAAAGCTATTCTAGCATCCTAGCTTTATGAATCTAAGTGTCAGCATGGCTGAAAAAAGGCACTCAAAATACCAGTAGATATTTTTGTAATACGCATATTAATAAGTTATTACAAAATCAGCATACCTTACTCTTTATTAAGTCTATTTATTTGCAAATAAGCACCAAACTAAATGAATAATTTTGCAAGGGTTCCATTACTTTCTTACTGCACATCAGTGTTGAAGGAGTTCAAATCCTATTCTCCATTTGGAGAGAAAAGAAAAATAGAAGAAACATTCACAGAGGTGCTTTGCAGTAATACCTACTACTTCTTTATAACCTATGTAAGCATTCATAAATACTTTTTTCAAAATCTAAAAGAACATTAAGGAATCTGAAGAGAAAGAAAAGAAGCCAGTTCAAAAACCAAACATTAAAACCAATCATGCTATTCTGGATTTTTTAAAAAACAAAAGATACCCACTATGGATTAAGACAACATTCTGACTTTACCTAGCACATCCAGTTAAAGATTCTGAATTGCAAGAGAAGCAACTCAAGCACATCAGTAGAAACAGACAACAAATCTGAAAACACTGGAGACCTATTCATGTTTCAATGAATGTCTAAATACATGCAAGGACAAAACAAAACACATTTAAATACAAATCAATACCTCAGAGCTTCCAAGACCCTGCTGCGGCCATTTCGCACAGACCGCGCGCTATCAGGAGTGGCTGGAGAACCATCAAAGCTGCTCCTGGAAAGGGATCCTCTTTGCCCTTGTGGTTGCACTAGTGATGTGGCAGACATGAGCTCCTGAAGCTGCCTTTGGAAGTTCTCCCTCATTTCTAGTGCTTGGGTTAAAACTTAAGAGAAGAAACAAAACTCAAATATCACAACTCTGTAACAAGTGAAAAGTGAACAACTGCTCACTGTTTCAGTGAAAACTGAAATTCCAGTCAACCTCCTTCCTCCACCAGGACAAAGACTATGCATTAAAAAGAGGAAAAGTACTTGGGTAAGTGTATCTAGGTAAACTATATATACCCCAAGTCACCTATTTTTAGACACAAGGAGAAATCTCCATGCGGCTCACTTCTGAATTTCCTCACACAATCTAACTTAGATCCACAACTCTTCTGTAACACATTTATTTACGTAACATATACTCCAAAACAACATTCTGTCACACTAAGGATGAACTTTACTGTGTTAAAAACAAAGAAATGGCAATTAAGTATCTTCCAATGAATAATCATGATTTTCTTGTGGGCTGTCAAGATCTTTAAAATAGTCAGGAAAACCCTTTCCTGGCATCCAGCAGCAATTAAAGCAAGCTGTACTTGACCAGTATATAAATATGCTATCTAAAGTTTCCGGATCTTAACATTCAGCACCTGGAACTACAAGGACTCATACTGATAGTTTGATATTCCATTATTATTATCAAAACAGTGATTTACACTTACCTCCTTTGGATTCACTTGCTACAATTTGTTCTTCCCCTATAGTGACTGTTTCCTTTATTTGGTCAGTAGTTACATCATCGTCAGCATCATCTTCATCCACTGGAATAATCTAAAATCAATGAAGACAAATAGATTTCTCAAACACCATTTTTAAAATTCTTTTTAACCATATTTGAGACTTACATAAATTCTGGAGATTATTAATCTTGCCTTAGAGTAAATCTAACCTTTCTGCTACTGCAATGACCGTGAACAGTAACATGGGTGACAATTCCTATTCTGCAGGCTTAATGTCTACTAAAGCAAGTTCACACCTTGGATCTCATTACCTAAAAGAAAAGACATCTATCTTTTCAAATTTGGAAAGTAAATCCTGAAATGCCTGAGTTTTCCTCCATCACCCTAGAAGAGGAATATTACAAATGCAGAAAAACCTTAAGGAACATCTGCAACAGCTGCTATTAATCACTCACTAAACCTGATTCAGTATTTATTCATTGCTGAATAAGCATCAATGTTTTCATTCTTATGTCAATATAACTATTAACTGAATCCAAATCACTACTTCATGGAACATGCATTCCTATCACACATTATACCTCGTTTTCCTCTGCTGGTTTTCCAGTTGAAAGAGGTTTACAGGAGGAGGAGGAGAGCCTGATGTCTTGTACTGCACTGATGTCCAAGCTCATTTTGGGATTGTAAGTGTGAGGAAATAGAGATTCAGGAAGCCGTTTACATTCTCGAGCACTCTGTAAGCACATCAGTTAATAAGAGAAAGATGAGGAACTGATTGAGATAAAAGAAGTTTCACACCTAAACACAGGAAAAGTGCAATAAAAACACTGTCAAAAGAAGTGTTTCACACAAGGGGAAAAAGATGGTTGCCATTCTTGGAAAAATGTAGCAGAAGTATTCAGTGGAAGAAAATTTATTTTAACTCATGGAGAACAAGGTAAATGTACATCAGTCAAAAGATGATCACTCAATTTATTAATTCAAAGCACAATGGAAAACATTATTCCTTATATATGTTTAGTATAAAAGCATACAGAAAATCCACTGCCATATAACTGGTTTTAAGCCTCCACTTCCCTTTACTTTTAAACAGGGAACAAAACAAGCTTCATACCTCTAAAAGCCAGTGTTCTGAAACAATATGTATATCCCTTTCTTTAACAGATTTGTACTCCTTATTGTTATCATTCTGTCCTCCCTTATAGATGAAGTGTGTTACCGTTTCATCAAAGCACCATCTGGAAAAGAGAACAAAATACAACTTGAAGATGAAATTTCTATCAAAAAGTATCATAAATCCAGCTCAAAAGTTGTCTTGTCTCTTGTTCCAGTTAAAGTAGTTTTGCCTATTTTGTTATGCCTCAATAAACAATGAGAAAAGAAAGTGGGTTCTTTGCCAGAAAAGACAGCATTCAGTCTCATGATAGAATAATTTCAACATGTTTTGAAAGCATTCCTGGAGAAAATAAAACTAAAAAGGACAAAATAAAGAAACATATGGAAAGGAAAGGTTTTGCTTTAGGATTTGTTTTGTTTTTATTTAAGTGAGTGGAATTTTAAATCAGTTTCTGAAAAGAATGTGTGATCCAGGATAAGAGCTTTTTCTTTTGTTGTCATATTGAGATGCAAGGGAAATACTGATCCTTGAACCTCAAAAAGAAACAAAATGAGGACTGTTAATTTTTAAACTGATAAAAACAAGTATTTGCTATCTAATGCAAGTATCTTCAGCATTTCTAAGCTACTGCCAAACATAAGGGCAAATTCCTTCACACCATGAATAATAACACTTATATAGTAAGTCAGTAACAAAACACATAAATCAGATTTAGTGGAAGCAGAATTCTGTCTTAAATCACAAATGTTAGTTGTGATTTCTCTTCATGACAACTTATTTTTCCTAAGCTTTTCTAAGAACACTGACTTAGCCATGTTTACAATCTAGATAATAATTTGTTTTGAGCCAGAGAGAAATACACACAAATTCACATCAGATTCAAAATGTAAAATATAAAGCAAATTTTAAACCATCCAAAAGCTAAACCTCTTCAAAACCAAGGAAAAAAAAGCCTGCACTTCAAGAAGACTTCTGGACAAACATTATGAAGAACACAGGGACTGGAGACATGGCAGGGAAAGATGCCCTTATTTCACCATTATTTCATCATTACAAGTGGATGACTGTTGTTTAAGAAGACGAAATCTAACATTTAGCTACAGTAAAAGGCATGTTAGGATGCAAAGACTCGTAGTTACTAGAAGCCATTTGTATTGGCTGATACCTGTAGTCTGCTCCAAGAGAAGC
Organism: Vireo altiloquus; assembly: GCA_013396875.1. Lineage (NCBI taxonomy): Eukaryota > Metazoa > Chordata > Aves > Passeriformes > Vireonidae > Vireo > Vireo altiloquus. The sequence goes on along the minus strand of VZRF01014339.1, from coordinate 37,220 downwards.
TGCTACTGCATTCAGCTCCCTTTGCCTCTTACTGAGTTTTTTACTAACATATATAACAGCATCAGCTAGAGGCTTGGGCTCTTCTTCCTGGTCAAGCAGCAGGGAGAAAAACAGGAGAGTCATGACTGGAAGGCTTCTGTATCAGTAACAAAAATACTTTAATATTTAGTGGAGCATGTAATAAAATACACAGTGACAACAAAGGTTAGATAACCACACTTCCTCTATTTTTTATGCTCCCCTATCCATGCTCAAAACCCAGCATTATTAACATACCATGCACTAGGTATGCCAAGACAAAAGAATCATTCTCAGCCAGTCTCCCTAAAACCTAGTCTGCTCCTTTCATCACTGAAATTAGAGAATTATCAAACCTGACGCTACTGAAGTATTTCACTGTAGAGGAGTGAGACAAGTAAAACTAAGGAGCTGCAAAATATGAAGTAGTAGCCTTCCCTTTCCAGAGATCATTAGCTTTCTTGACTCTCCCCAAAAGTAAACAGTGCACTAACATGGCAAGCAATACATAAATGATCCGTTTCCTCCTACACCTTTTCTCTCATTTTTCTTCTCCTATTAAGCACCAGAGCAGCACCTTAGAGAGGAAGGCAGGAAAAGAAGACATATACATTAAAAAAACCTCCAAACTTTAGTCCAAGACAAAATATCTAACCCTGTTCAGCTGGAGCCTGAGAATTTCTTAAGTGTGATATCTCACTCCAATACTACAAGGTCTAAATTGGTACATATTTATAGGCCATGTTACTTAGCAATTGCTTGTTATTCAAGATAGTAGTATAGACAGTAGAAGAGTGTTTTAAAATTCTTTGCCTTCTATGAGGAAATTCTTCTATCTTACCTTCCTTTAACTGTCATTGAAGAATACATAATCACATGAATTTGTATTCAAATAGATCACAAATAACAATTCACCAATGCCTTTGCAACTTACATCACAAAAGATAAAGCTTTTTCTTAATTAAACCTGTTCTCCAGCAACTAAATCCCCAAATTTCCTACCACTTCTGGCTGTGCAGGAGCCAACTGAGGGCTAGCAGCTAGAGCTGCTGCTTGCGCTGTGCTGCTTGCCAGTGCCAGTTTCAAGTTTCTGCCAATGACTTCAGAGAGAGGTGTACTCAGTTTCCTGGTCTTTTGTTCAGGACCTCTAGGAGTTTCCAAAGCTTCCAGAGCATCCTACCAAAAAAAAAAAAAAAAAAAAAGAAACTGTCTGACTTCTACAAATACCTCACGAAATTCTCATTCAAGTGCAAGTTTTACAAATACACTAAGACTTCATACTCCTCAATCAGGACAGCAACAGGAGCAGCTATCAAGTGCAACTGTAGTACCACTGCACAGAAGCTGTACAAGACAAACCTAATCTTGGAGTCTGCTTAAGAAAATAAAGAAAACAAGAGATTATTAATCTCTCTGTTCACCGGCATCACTGAGAATTGCCCTCAGTGGAAAAGCCAGTGACCAAACACAGGTATTCCTAACCCCAACCAATTACTTTCATTTCATGTACTTACACCCTGCCCCACAGGAGTTGCATGAGTATGTGATTTTATCTGAACCTTTAAAATAACACTTCACAGTGTCCTTTTTTATACAGGAGCAATTTTGGTCTAGAATATCTTGCTTTTGAAAATTATTGGACCTTTCTCTTCATTAAGCAGAACTATCTAAAGAGAACACTGGCTTCTTCTACATTTGCCACATGTTTTGTCCTATTGTGGGTAGAGGGATTAAAAAATAAAACAGAAACAGGCCCCCCCCCCAACAGAACAGACAGCCCACAAACAACCCCCAGAAAACCCAACAACTCTGCAGGAATTCAATGCATTGACCTTTCAGTTAAGGCCTTGAAAATTGAAAACTAACCCAAAGTCTACCAAAGCACACCTGAGACATTCAAGAGCTCTTCCAGCACAGATACTCTTTAAGTGTCAGGGGGGTTTTGATGCTGGTTTCTCCAGCCTTTTGTGGCCTTCAAAATAAGACAACCCAAAACCCCAAAGTCTTTTTCAGCTTGCAATAATAGCTTTGTAATTGCCCTAAAGCTATTACATTAGAACATGTCATCAGAGCAGCATTTCATCAGAAAATGCAAACACTTTTTTCCAAATAGCTGGATCAATTTTAAGGTGTCTTGTTACATTTATCAGTCTTTAGATGCAAAGAACACAGACTGGATGCTGTTTGAGGTGTAGGACACACAAGTGTGTGATGCAATAAGCACAAAGGAGCTTTGTTAAGGACATTACAGCACTTACTAGTCAATAAATTCAGTCCACAGGTCATTAACCAAACTATATAAATAAAGGAGTCAGTTTTCCCAGCTTTATTCAAAGTCTGTATGCGAATAGCATAAAAATAGGTAAAAGCACAGGTTTTTGTGCTGTTTTTAAGTTTATGCACATCTTAAACAGTACTGGCCACATGGACTAAAAAGTTTGCAGAAATCACCTTTACATCAAAAGAAGGCTTGAACAACTTGTCTTTGGAAAGAAACTTTGATGGTGTGTCAAGATGCAAAGATGGCTCTTTCTGGAGCGGTCCCCCTTGTGCAACAGGAGTTGTCTTGCCAGTATGATGAGAGATTACAGCTTGGAAAGCTTTACTCTGGAACCTGTTGATATCAAGGGGGGTCACGGCTCCTTTTTTTCCAGCTTCAAGAAGATGAGTAGGCTGTTCTGAATCAGATTTAACAGTTGCTGGCGTCTTGCTAAGCTGAGTAATGAAACTCTCCATATCTTTAAAAGAAACAAAGAAAACAAGCAAGCAAATTGTTTTTTCTTTTGAACACAGACCCCATATACTCTTATTTAAAGAACAACCATGAAGAACTGAATAGAGGGGCATCAAATCATTGCAGACTAACAAGTCTGAAGTCCTAAGATGGACCTGTCATCAATTCCCATGCAAGCTACAGAGCAGCATACATGCCAAAAAGGACAAAGCTGAGACACTGGGCTTGAATCCCAACTGACTGATAACCACAAGACCCCGCTGGCTTCACCAGATTTGCAGCAGACACATGGTATCATTTGTGTAATCACAACTCAACAGCAGGAAAAAATATGTTTGCATGTGCAACCTGGCCTAATGCAAGGTGTCTCTGTCCATGGCAAGGGGTTGGAACTAGATAATCTTTAAGGTCCCTTCAAACTGAAACCAATCTACAATTCTATATTAATACTTGGAAAAATATCCTTTAGCTCTAATACTTTGAAGGTGTTAGGAAAAAAAATTTCAACATATTTGCCTTCTTTATCGTGAACAAACAGTACAACAACACAGACACATTCCCTAACTTACTAAGAACCAACCTTCAGCTTTTGCATTTTCAACCAAGAACTTGCTTTCATCTGCTCTCTTTCCTGTCCTTGCAGACTGCAAAAGCCAGGCTACACTGACTGCTGGCAAATTCCACTTCTTTGCAGCTTCATACTTGGAGCCATTCGGTTCTCTCACCACAAGATGGGTGCTGGCAAACATTCCTTTTTTCACACTGGCTTTCCGCACAAAGAATTCTTGGACTCTACAATTAGATTGAGAAAACACTCATTTAGTCATAAACAACATTATTCTAGGCCACATTTATAATATTATAAAATGTATCCTCGAAGCAAAAAAAGAACCAACAGAATTGATACCCACTTTGCACTTTACAGCCTGACCTACAGAAAAGAAAAAAAAAACCCAGAAAACTCCAACCCCTCCTCCCCCCAGAAGGACACAGAACAACAACAGAAACAAGTTACACAGTAATGTTTTGCTTCTACCAGCATTGAAAACAGTATTTTTTATACTCCAGCAATCCTCACATATCCCATTTTCAAATCATACACTGGACCTAACATTCTTTGGCGAGATAAATGGAACAGGCTTGCTTCCCTTCCAGAGTCAACAAGCATCATTTCCAAATGAACAAGAGTTTTCTTTATATTACAGTTTTTCTGTTATCATCAAGGACACAGTCTTGCAAAAACTGAGAACTCATCACCAAGAATTTAGTTCAAATAGACTACAAACCAGATCAAATGATACTCTAAGCTACATGATTTTACCATGTTATTACTAAACATATGTTTCTTAAAGTTTTTCAAAGATCTTGATGAACTCTAAGTAAAGAGGGCACCATTTCTTAGGAGTTGGGATGATGAATGGGGTTCACCATGGTTATGATGCTGAACCAGATAGTACTGAAGAGGAACAGTGGTCCTTTCCTAGATAACCAAAGAGCAACTTGAAAGGCCACACCTGAAAACCTTTCACTGATCAATTCAAGAGCAGAGTAAGAAGTTGCTGAGACTCAGTTACTGGGAAATAAGAGACTGAGCGTATTCCAGTAGAGATCAGACTGAGTACTGACCCTATTTCCTTAAAAGAGAGGAAAACAGACAAACTGTATAATGATGTCTCATTGCTTCAGCACCAGGTTTTGTAAATGAATGGAATTCAAAAGAGCTTTAACTCCAATATTTGTATGGAAGAAATGAAATGCATAATGGCAGCACACTGGCTCTTTAAAAACAAGAAAAAACAGTAACAGGAAATGTACCTGGCTCCCAGCAGTCCTGCCAGATAAACAAGGGAGTCTCTCTCAGCACCTGTGAACTGGCTAAAAGAAAGAACACAATCTTCCAGAGGAGTAGCTCCTTCTATTACCAGGACTGGTGTGAAGAGTGGATTGGATTGGATGTCTAAAAGGATCTGCTGCTCCACGCATGTTATCTTCAAGAAAAAGAGAAAAATGTAAATCAAGCCTAAAACAGCATATATGGACTCAACAATGAGCAATCCTGCTTCCATCATTACACCTGAGACAAATTATTTCCTATTGGATCACACAAATTCTTTTTTAGACCAACTCAATTTTGTCAGGTTTGACATAATGAGGCATTATTCAGAACTTTTCAGTTACTGAAGTTCCAACCCTGGAGATTCCCATAAAACTGGAGGTTTCCAGTTCAGTGCATGATCTGAGTCTGTATAGATTTACTTCACGGGAAGCTACCTAATACTGAAAGTTACTAACAGCAGGTAGTCTACATCATGACTTTTAAGCTATAAAGGCGACTTGCTCTTCTGCCACAAATTTTAAAAAAACTATAAAAAGCATGAAAGAAACTAAAGTATCAAATTAAATCATTATTAAGGATAATCATCATCATCATCATATTAAGGAACATCATCATTGTCAAGGAGTTCCTTCTAGAGTTCATCATTTAAAAAGAATGCTGTCAGGCCTCATATATGCTTGGGTCATGACAATGAAGTCATATTCAAGAATCCTGCAGAAAAGAAAGTGAAACAGATTAAGACACCCTACAGGTGCAAAGGCTTTAATGCAGGCTTTTGTTTAGTACATCTCAAATGAAATGAGGCTAATATCTCAGTATCCTCTTTATATTTAAGCCATCAATAACTGCATTCTGACAAGACAAATTTCTAATACAGATACCTGTTTATTTGGGAATTGAAAAAGTGTAACTCCCTTACCAGCCATGTATTTGTGACAACATCACCAACAGTCGCCTTCACTGTGCACCCTAATAAAGGTACCACAGCATAGTCTGCAATGGTTCTGCTTTGCAGGGGCAGAACTTCCCCAGCATTCTCCTTTATAATATCTGCAATGCAGGACTCGTCCTCTTCACCAAAACCCAGAAGAAGAAATCTCTTTCCGAAAAATAAGCCTCCTTCAGTCAGTGCAGAAGACTCTGCCAAAGACCCATTACAGACAGAAGGCTGATTCTCTCCTTGAGCAGTCAAATTAGTAACATCACTGAACGTTTTGGATGTTAGTTTTTCAACTTCATCTGAAAGAGTAAAGAAAAATAAAGAAGAACCAAGCATAATTGTTTGACAAGAACATCAAAGACAACCCAAAACAGTTTAATGAAGAAATCACAGTATTGTGCTGTTTTCGGTCAGGTTTTAGTTAAAAACTGTTCTGCATAGGTCTATTTAAATTTGAATTCAGAAACACAAAGTAGGAGTTAACATACTAGATGCGGATAAATTTTTAATAAGCAAATTCTGCAAGCTCAAATGCTAATTAAGAGCAGTTAAAGTTTCGACAGTATGCTAAGCCTAGAGCATACCTCGTGTAGAATAGTTATTTACATATTGAGAGAGGAAGTCATCTTCAGCAGCTTTCTGGTGCTTTATCATGTTCACAGCATCTTTCTTCAAGAGACTGGTTTTCTTGGGAAAAACTGACTTCATTCCAGGTTGCTCCAAAATTGGATTCTCTAACAGCTGGTAGTTTAGAGGGATATAGTGCTCCACTGGACATAGACAAGCTTTACCAAATGACTCCAGCAACCATTTTGCTGTCACTATATGAGGCCTATAAAATAAAATGTTATACAAACAAGTTACAGCAGGTTTCAGACCTGTGAATCTTCTTTCCTCCTCCAAAAATACCAGTATACACACACACCAAGCCTGTAACTCTAACACTAAGCAAGCTTTAGGCAATTTACAACCCTTAAGAGACTTCTTAATTCTTTCAGTCTGAGAACAGAGCATTTAATAATAATTTTCTATAAAATAAATTATATCTGCCACTGCTACATTGCCAAGTTCTTCCTCCTCAATGTACTAACAAATACATGTTAACACCTCTTTTCACCAATAAGAACACTTGCTTTTCTACTCACTGAGGTCACTCATGGCTACCCAAAGACACAGTACTGAAAAGCACACGAGGATACGCTTATGACCACTAGCTGTAAATCTTCTCATTTAAATCAAGAACCACTCAGCATTTTCAAATCAATGTGATTCCAAAGAATCATACAATGGTTTGGATGGAAACTTAAAGATCACCTAGTTCCAATACCCCTGCCATGAACAGGGGATACCTTCCACTAGACCAGGTTGCTCAAAGCTCCATCCCACCTGGCCTTGGACACTTACAGGGATGGGGCACCACAGCTTCTCTGGGTAACCAGAGAGGCCTCATCACCTTCACAGCAAAGAATTTCTTTCTAATATCCAATCTAAACCTCCCTTCCCTCTTTCAGTTTAAGGCTATTCCCCCTCATCCTGTCTCTATTATGTCCTTGCCAAAAGTCCCTCTCCACCTCTCTTGCAGGCTCCCTTCAGGTACTGGAAGGCCACAGTTTGGTGACCTCAAAACCTTCTCAACCTAATCCTCTCAGTCTTTCCTTGTAGGAAAGGTGCTCCATCCCTTTGACCATCTTGGTGGCCCTTCCCTCGTTCCAACAAGTTGATATACTTTCCATGCTGGGGACTCCAGAGATGGTGGGAGAAAGAAAATGAGGTGTAATTAGACCTTAAGCAATACAGTTATCACAACCTGTGAGTAGTTTTCTCCAAAAAGTGTTTCAGTTCATCATTATTTTCCCCCAGAATGACATGAGTAACATCTTCATTAAGTTGATTAAATCGAACACCACCACCGCAATTAATAAGCCTTCTCATCTTGTCCAACTTCCTGCCACTGAAGCCGCAGAGATAGATCTACAAAGAGAACATAGCAATAAATAAGCCTTAAAAACGTAAAAAAAGAAAATATAAAGCAGAATGTTTTGGTATAATTTGTTTCAACTGCTGCAGAACACAGAGAATAGTGCTGCAGCTTCTGAGAACGAGCAAAAATTAAGCATTTATTTTATTTATAAATGGATTCATTTATCTTTGCAAATTAATCTAGCAAAGCTTCAATGTTTACTAATGGAATGAAACCCCAAAATCGCATAAACAAAAAAAAAAACCCAAATAAACCCCCACACTAATTCTAGAACCCATTCACTCTAGTGTTTGAATACGGATGTCTATGAATATAAAATTTTATATTTGTATTACATATTTAATACAATTATACACGCACACATGTAGACACACAAACAATCTACAGCATGTGGACACTAAGTAAATCTGGTATTTGCTGCTGACCATGGAAATAATTTACTCAAGCAGAAAGTGCCAGTGTTTCAACATAGCTGCTTTCACTTGTTAAAAGAAAACATTTCAAAGTATACATTGTTAAACATACTCGACACCCATCTAACAAATCTTCAGGGACTTGAAAAGAACTTATGTCCAAGTTTTCCAGCTCATCAGGAAGAGGATCCAGTCTGCTGCTCATAGCTGAACTACAGGCAGTTTCATTAACACCGCTCAAATTGATATTGGAAATGTGGCTGACGTCCGAAAGGGTATGATCTTTAAATAAAATTAAAAATAAAGAGGCATTAGATTTGGCTCAGCTCTCTCTGCTGCTTCACTAAAGACAACACAAACCTGCCACTTATGATTTTGTAGTGCTGTATGGAAATGTAAAGTCTGAAGAATGAAAAATACCAGGTAAATGAAACCTTTATTAAACCAAGAGGTTTCTTTACACACAGATTGAGCATGGTCTTTCCTACTAGAAAGAGTGTTTATACACCTGTTCATTCCCTAAAGGATGACACCAATGACATAGCAGCCAATGAGACTTGCTTTCAGAGCTTTTATTCCAGTTTTGTGGCCACCTATCAGAAATACTCTTAAAATTAAACAGAATTCTCCATAGTAGAGAAAAACGCAAAACTCTGTAACTTAAAAGAAGTAGGAATCAGTACCAAGTGTACACACAGTAAAGCTTGCTGTGTCTTTCATGCTACCATGTGGGCTTACAAAATACTTCTTTTCTTCTGTTAGTAGCATGGAGTATGTCAAAACAAGTGTATAAAGAAAAAAATAGAAAAATAATACTAAAAACTTAAAAATCAGCATTTGTTTCTCCCCCCACCCCTAAGACTGCAGTAAGATTAAATTCGTTACAGACACTTGTTTTAAACTACAAATTTATAAACAATTGTGCATTTGTAGGACTTACAGATATACACCATTGGTTCTCAAGCAGAAAATCATACACCTAATTCAAGTTTATTTTTTTAATAATGATCCACAAGTTTCAAGTCTAAACATGTTGGAATGTTCAATGTGCATAAAAGTAATATGTTGGGTTTTATGCTTAAGCTGAATCTAGAACTCAAACTGTCAAACCACTGTTATAAAAGTAAGCACCTTAGTCATCTCAAAACAGTTGTTCCTCCTTAATACAAATGTTTCCTATCTTATTTAAACACATTTTAAAATATCTTACTTACTATGAGGCTTGCTGGTATCATTTGTAGGTGTTGATGTACTGGGTGCATTACGTGGATTTGATCCAGCCTCTATTTTATACATTGTCTCATCCTGACAGAAGCCTTTCTTGATGCTGTCAGAAAACCACTGCACAGACACACAGTGCACATTCCACTTTTTGGCACATTCATATTTCTGACCTTCCATATGTAAACAAAATTTTTTTTAAAAAAATCACAATCATTAAAAGACTTAAGCATCAAACAGTGATTGCTGAAAGATGGATGGACATTAACAAAATTTATAAATTTAAATAACTGATTTTCATGGACAAATTATGTTTTACTGGACTGTTGATAGGCTGTTCATACTCTAAATAAAATTAGAGAAAAAAAACATCATGGGCGGCTAACTCATGGTATGTCAAGGCATTAAAGAAACAAAAAAGGGAGAAAGGCTTTAAAGCTTTCAAGCACACACAAAAAAAGAAAGGTCAAAAAATCCAAGAATATTTCACTGCAGGCAAAGAGAGGGAAATTGAGGTAAAAAAGAAAACCCTTCCTTTCTTCTCACAATAAAACTAAAATCCTTTCATCTTCCAAAGGGGAAGGAAAAGGAGCTTCCACTTTATCTTAGTAGGGAATTTAGAAGACACAAAGAATAATCAGGTAAAAAAACATCAGGCCACAATCAAGTTTCAATCCCGTTACAAATTAAATCCTATCCAGCTCCCACCCAAAAAAAGTTTTATTTTCTTTATATCCTCTAGGATATATATATCCTCCCTTTTCCCTTCTTTAAATACCATCTATGTCTCTGGCTTTTTTTCCCTTTCTCGTGTCTTTAGATGAAAGCAAAGGCGCCCTGTGTTACTCCTGCCATCAACAGCGACTCCCTAAACAGAAGCAGTAAGAGCAACACTGAAGCAGATACAGAGGCAATTCAAGCCCTTGTGCTTACACACATTCACACTACTTCAACTCCAGAAGTGCAAAGAGCATTTACTCTGCTGGTTGTACCTTTTGGCTCTTGAACTATGAGGTGAGTGCATTCATTCATCTTGAGCTGCCCCGTGTACTGCCCACCATGCTCGGCAGTGAGGCGCTGGATCTCTTTCCTGTCGGAGCTGCTTAAGCCAGTTACACAAATTGTGCAGCCAAGGAACACAGGACAAGCGAAGTCTTCCATGTTAACATCAGTGTACCTCATTATGCTACAGGAGTGAAAGAGAGAAAGTAGTTATTTTCCAAATAAAATCAACCAGGAAAAGAAGTTAATCTGTACATAAAAATTACCAGACCCCAAAACAAAATCGGTTTTGTTTTTTTCATACCCTTGCTGAGACTTATCCCACAATGTCTTAACCCAAGAAGGAAGCAAAATTGGTTTCCTCAGGGAAGCAGCTACCAAGTATTTCTTGCTGCCAACTTCTCCAGCTATTAGATGAGTTACTGACACGTTGAGGTCTCTGTATACACATCCACCCATCATTTGCACATATTTGTGAACTTCTTCCTGCATGGAGAAAAAAAAAAATACAGAAAATTATCAGGGGGAAAAAAAGACCCTAATGACAGTCATGTTCATCTTAAAAAAAAAACCAAAAATGTGGATTTCAATTGCCCCTGATTTCCCCTAAAAACAGTTCAAAAATACTAAACATGGAGATATGGAAGCCATAAAAACCTAACTATAATTTACATTTCATTTGCACTAACGATAAGCTGAACAAAATACATACCCCAAATAAAAACATTACAATTATACTATATGAGAAAAATTTTGCAGATGGTTGACATTTTAGGAAGTATGAGAAAAAGATACCAGAATAAATATAAAGTAAGCATATGTAATAATATTTAAGGTGTTTTAACATGTGAGTAAACTACACATACTCTACAAGCTACAGAAGACTTGACGGATCTAGACACAGGCACAACGAGACTTATATGTTCTGACTGCTGCCTTAGTAATGAGCCCTGCAAAGCAAATGTCAATGAGAACCAGCTGAACAATCCATCCTTGGGAAGGCCTTACCCTCACGTCCTTCTCCAGGCTGGTACAGGACACTGTGACATCGGCCATGGTCATGTTGTACACAGGATACTCAGCTCTCGGGACACACCGCTGCGACTGCATGCAGTACAGGACCACCTGTGGCCCAACAATCCTACAGCCAAGCTGCAATAAAATAACAGGAAAAGTACAAAGAAAATAAGCAGAGGGTACACTGGCATCAGGAAGGCTTTCCTTGTCCCTGAGTTCTGAGGAAGACAGAGCCCTTGGTTTGTCCTCCCCCTCCTCTAGCATCTCCAGGTAGCTGACAGTTTTGTTTTCACTTTCAGCTGTGGATTTTCTGTACAATCATAGCAGACTTTCTGGCCTCAGTGATAAGGAGCCAATGCGACAGCTATGGTTAAAGAATTCCAGCTAGCTTATCTTTGTTCACTACATCATTCCTTGCAGTCAAACCAAATCATGTTTATCAGGAGATAAAAAGTGTAAGAACCAGCTTAGGGACTCTAGCAGACCCAGAAGCAACCATACCATTTATTTTCCCAAATTTTTGAAAGTAGTCATTATGCTTTGCTGGTCACCTTCTTCCCAAAACACAGGATGAAGTGAAGTTCACACTGCAACACTCAGTGCAGGGGAGAACATGCAGGATGCAAGGATGGACATGAGTGCTTCTAAAAAGAAAAGAATAGAGCTCAAAGTAAGTTGCTGGGACATACCTTTTTGAGATGACTAAAACCCATGCCTCGGAAAGGATCACAAATGTAAAGTGAGTTATCATTTTCTTTTATATTGAGTACTGTTTCTTCTTCAAGAATCTGGAGATGTTCTTCTGACTGGAATTCTTTTATAGACTGCAGGTAAATGATGCATACAACATTTATTTAATTAGAAAATAATTCATAAAGAGGCAGTCCTGTGCAAACTAAACAAGTGCATAGGCTTGAAACAGCTCACAACAAAGCTACCATGCAAACAGGTATCGGCAGAAGAAAGGGCTAAAACACCTCATGGGTGTCCTTCTCATTCCCTTGAGTCTTCACAATATTCCAACTTAAATATTCAGTACAGAAGCCCTCAGGACCTGATCCTGCCACATGGTGCCTTTGGCTCCCACTAACCTCCCAAGATGTAAAACAATGCACAGTATCTTCTGAAGTTTCTGTTTAGATGAGTGACCACCACAAAGGCCTTCCAGGCTAGAAGTCCCTTCCCTACATGTCACTAGGTTTTGAAATCGAAGCTATTTTATGAAGTTCTTCAACAAAATCGCTCTTGTTCAACAAGCTTTATTACACACTAAACACCCCTGCTACAGAAACAGCTTTATTTCCAGGCGTACACATGTAAGCTAACTTATGCAACAGAAATCACATGGCAATTCACCAAGCCCACAGAGGTGACCAAACCCACTTACCTCAAGGGCTTTAGAAAAATACTCCGAGCTCCCGGAAGACTTTATGAACTTCACAAAAAACGGCTCCTTACTACTTCTCATCCTTTAACTAAGAAGCAAAACCCAGTGAGCGCCCTGACATTCCCGCCGCAGCCCGGAACCCCTCTCGCCCTGTCCCTGGACCCCCTGGGCCACGGGCCCGGCGCACGCCGCCCGCCCTCGGCGGCGCCGACTTCAAACGGGGACGGAGGGGCGAGGACAGGCCGGCCCCATCAGAAGGCCTCTTCCCCACGGGGCCCAAGGCCCGCACGGACGGGTCCCTGCTGGGCAGCGGGTGCCCGGCGCTCCCGGTCCCCACAGACCCGACCCCGCCCGGCCGCTCACCCGCGCGGGAAAGCGGCGGCGCTCGCACTGCGCAGGCGCGGGGCGGGGTCTGCACGGCCGAGGCCGGGCCCGCGAGGGGGAGGGGCTTCGCGTCGNNTCTCGCTGAGGGAGCGCGGGGCCGCAGGGTCGGACGGGAGGGGAAAGTACTTATGGAATCACAGAGGACTAAAGGGTTAGAAAAGACCTTAAGGAGCATCTAGTCGCAGCCTCCACTGCCGTGGGCAGAGTCGCGTCCCACTAGACTAGGCTGCTCAATACCCCATCCAACGTGGCCTTGAGCACTGCCACGATGGGGCATCCACAATCTCCTTGGGCAATCTGCTCCTCAGCACCGTCACAGTAAAAAATTTCTTCCTAATATCTTATCTAAATTTACCCTCTTTCAATTTGTGCCCATTACTTTTTGTGCCATCACTGCAGTTGCTGGCGATGAGTCTTTGGCTTCCCTGTAGGCCCCCTTCAGATACTGTGTATTGGGTTTGCACAGCTGGATTTTTTGGTAACCAGGGGCCTACAGGGGTGGCTTCTGTAAGAAGCTGCCAGAAGCTCCCTCCGTGTCCGNGGAGGCCGGGCCCGCGAGGGGGAGGGGCTTCCGCGTCGTGACGGCCCGGGGCGGGGCTGAGAGGGCGTGGCCTCGGCGGAGGTGGGCGGGGCGCGAGCGGGACTCCGCGTGGCTGCGCNGAGCCAACCCCTGGCAGCTCCAAAGAGGGATGTGCCCCTGGCCAAGGCTGGCCCAATTAGAAATGGTGGTAACACGTCTGTGATATAATATTTAAGAAGAAAAAACAAAAAGTTGTTGTACAGTAGTAATTGTGGCTAGAGAAGACTGGAGTTCAGTTTTTCATCAACCATCACCCCCAAGTCTTTCTCCACGGGGCTGCTCTTAATCACTTCTACATCCAACCTGGAGGGGTGTCTGGCATTGCCATGACCCGGGTGTAGGACCTTGCACTTCATTTTCATTCTTGTGGCTTGTAGCTTCTGAGCTGTGAGCAAGAACATCAAATGCTCTCCTTCCAGAGCAGGGTATGGAATCCTGTACTGCACTCTTGGCACCTGCCTGCATCATTGCAGGGTGATCCTGTCTATGCATCCAATAGACCTCCATTCCATTCTTAGTGACCACAGTGGCTTGCTGCTCTTTCCATAATACAGATAATGCCTGTACTGAGGGGAGTCATTCTGTTAGAAGATTCCCTCGGGAAAAGGGATCACAGCATCAATTAGGTTGGAAAAGACCTCTGAGATCAGTGAGTCCATTCCATGACCAAACACCACCCTGTCAACGAGATCATAGTACTGAGAGCCACATCCTGTCTGTCCTTAAACACCTCCAGGGACAGTGACTCCGCTACTTCCCTGGGCAGCCCATTCCAATACCTAATCACCCCTTCTGTGAAGAAATTCCTCCTAAAAGTGTTTTGAAGAAAGAAAGCATCAAAAGCCTTGCTGGAGTTGGGCATATTTGTTGGCATCAAACTTTACAAAAACACCACATGATGGCACTGTAATCTTAAGAACTGAAGGGTGTGCACAAGTCCACTGTAATTAGATATTAGCTAGGTGACCTAATTACTTAGGTCAGTAAATACACTGGAATTATTTTATACACTTATTTATTTTAAGAACCACTAATATCAATCATCTAGAATCAGTATGAATTGTCTGAAATACTGCTTTTTCCATCAGTAAATGTAAACAAAATCAAATGTAATGACAACCAAAATAGCATATTTATTATTAGATGATTAGTGACGAGCAGTTAAGAGCACTGGAGTTATCTTGATGGTCCTATGTTATTTAATCATGCTGGTTCTTTGTCCACTTGTAAAACCCTGAGTTTGTCCTGCCTCTTCTTTCAGTGTTATGAAGAAGAATTTATCTTCCTTTTTCATTCTTTTGGGCTATTCTAAAAAATTGGGGATGGAGGTGGGAAAGGATCAAGAAGTCTACCAAAACAGTTAACCAACTTTAATGGATGGTATAATGCAAAATATTATTATAGTTATTGGCAGAGTTCTTAATTGAATGTACCAGCAATATTACCAAATACTATGTTTTCAAATGTCTTCTTGAATGTGGATCACAGTTCACTGCAGTAGCTGAAATATGACTTGTTTTCATCTGCTGAAGTGTGATCCTTTTCCAGAGAAGTGATGGAAACTCTTGATAAGATGCTGATCCACTGGGCCACCAATCTCAGTTCCACCTCTTTCCTCTGGAAGCTGCTTGTTGCTTAGAAAGATCCATGATTGGAGGTCCATGCTTGTCTTGTCCAATACAATGCTGTAGAAGGATCAGGGCAGCTTTTTGACATGCCTCTCAGAAAGTTTGTCAGTGTGTCCATGCAAGTTTGGTTGTTGTTCTTTGCTCTTGAAGGGCTGACAAAGATGCATTACTGTGTCTGGCATCAAAGCCCTCCAGAGAAAGTAGTTTTCTAAAGGCGAGGTGTTTTCAAGGCCAAGTGAAAGTTCTTGTCAAGAGCAGAATGAAATATAAAATTTTTTTCATAAATGTATTCTGTAAGTAAAAAAAGAAAGAAAAAAGCCAGCCTGACTAGAAGTTCCTGCATTTATTTCTCATTATGCTGATATATTTACCCATTTTATAAGCATATACAAAGTCCAGAAAGAAATTGATGCACAGGGCTTTAAAGAAGAGCATGCAGCTGAAAATGTAAATGAGGTGTGGTATGATTTTGTTACACTTCCAATGCGGATTTAGTTCCAAAGTGGTGCTTATTATGACAAAATTGAATAACTCAAAACAAGTGGTTGGAGAAGTAAAGATTTCCCTATTCCACTTCCTGCTTTCACAAGCACTTTCCGCTGTAAAGTTTCTTTGAGACTTCTTGAAACACTTACTTTTTAAAAAATATTATTTAAAAGGCTGTCTAGAGAAGTTGGGAAACAGAAATTGCCCTTCTGGACAGGAATAGCAAACAAAATATTCATTTTTCATTCCCTGTCTCTCAAAGTTTTCCAATACCATATGTCTTAGGGGAGGTATAAGAACTGGTAGAAGGAGAACTTGGCCCAAATTAATTAATAGTGTGATTATGGTATTTTCTTAAGCACTTGAGTAGCCCCATATTTATTTCGTGTTTTCTATGCATTCCCATGCTTTACAGGTTCTGAGCTTTACAGAGAATCGGTTGCATTTAACCATCAGTCTTACTAATTATGGAAGCTTTTGCTCTCTGTAAAACTCTTAAATGGCAAAAGACCCTCTTTGTCATACCAGCTTCCAAAAAAAAAGAGAGATGCTCCAGACCCTTGACTCTGTAGAACAGGGAATATTTTTACTTATTCAGATGTTTTGTTAACTTAAATGTTCGTAACATACACTTATCTCTAAAAACATCTGTGTTAATCCTGTTCAGAAATCATTTTCACACCTCTAATGCTGTTGTGGTTTGGCAGGCATTATGCCTGCATTCATTGCGTTTTTTAAAGTTTTCCTCTTATGTACACTACAAAAATGGCAAGCAAAATCACTGCACTAAAAAGCTAAAACACTGTTGACTCATTGTTCACATTTGATCCAACCTAGTTAAAGCTCCATGTGCAATACTTTATTTTTAAAACACTGTTACCACACTGATTTTCTGATCAGTGATAGGACATTAGTTTTGTAATGATAGCAGAATTATATTAGCTTTTTAGTGTGAAAAGCACATAAAAAAGCAGATGAGTAAAAGAGAGCCTTCATAAATATCAAACTCAAAAGTCACTCACGTATTAGCCCCTAGTAGTAGAAACTATTATGAGAAAGATCTAAGTGGTTAGGACTCAACTATATACAAAGGAACATACCAGAGTCTATTCCAAGTGTACAAAATGTTCCATTCGGTGCTGTATCACAGACCTCAGTGATTTAGCATTATTTACAGAGATACACAACCAGCATAGTAAAAAATGTGGCTGAGACTGAGTTTAAATGAGTGAGATATCTTGTGTAATGTACAGTCAAGAGATGTTTCTGAAGAATCAGTGTAAATTTATAACCTCTAGTTCACTTCAAAAAATCTGTTAGCCTGCTAGCTCAGGCCTCCAGTCAGTAACTTGGTACATCCTTTTCATTTATTTACAAATAACCAAGTCCATGAACAAATGCAATCTTTGTTAAATATGTATTCTGTGATTTTGGTTTTTTTTTCCAGCTGCCTTAGAAACAATATCCAGAAGAGATTCAGCAGGCTTTCATCACAGAGTTGACCTCACAAAAGTCAATTCCATTTTTTCACTAGACACAACTTACAACGCAGCAGAAACTTCTTGTTCTCCGGTAGATTGTGTGTAGGTGGAGCTAGCTCGTTCAGCTGTGTCAACATGGAAAACAGGACAGTATTTAGACAAGTGGACCGCAATCTGCTTTCGAAAAAAGCTGTAAAGATATTTCCTAAATTTTTCTCCAGCAAAGGCATAAATTAAAGGGTTGATACAACAATGGATCATTGAGATTGTTTCTGTCACCTGGATTGCTATGTGTAATTGACCATTTCCTTCACAAGTAGAGATGTAAAATGTACCTTGAAAATCACGCAAGAGAATGCAAATGTTGTACGGTGCCCAGAAAAAAAAGTAGATAATCATGATAATAAAAATAAGCCTGACTGCTTTATGTTTCTTCTCATTCCTACATTGCAGTAACGTCTTTATAATTTGTGTGTAGCTGCAGATCATAATTAACATTGGAATAAGAAGTCCCAGGATGTTCATTTTTAAGGTGAGGAATTGCTTCCATGTATTTCTCTGCTCTGATGGATAATGAGCACTGCAAGTATAGCCTGAACTTTCCTTCTGAGTTTTGTGAAATACTACCCCAGGAGCAGAAACAAGAACAGCAACAGCCCAAGTGACAACACTGGTGAGGATGCCGTAGGAAACTGTCCTGGCTTTCAAAGCAAACACGGCGTGCACTATGGCCAGGTACCTGTCCAGGGTCAAGAGGATGATGAAAAAGATGCCACTGTAGAAGCCAAGGAGGTAGACACCTGACAGAATTCGACACAGTGCCTCCCCAAAAATCCAGTCGTGAACTGCATAATAAGCCCAAAAAGGGAGAGAAAATACAAAGAGCAGATCGGAAATTGCCAAGTTGAGCAGGTAGATGTCAGTCATACTCTTCAGCCTCTTGTATTTTACCAGGATAAGGACAACAAGCATGTTGCCTATCAGGCCAAATATCAGCACCAAAGAATAAAGAGGTGGCAAAAATTTTGCTGCAAAGTGCCTTTCCTGAGTTGCAGGGCAAGGTGTTGAATCACTGTAGTCAAATTCTGTTGTCAGTGGCCAGTCGGTGAAGTCTGTGGTTTCATTTCCCATGGTGGGTTGGTCTGGAAAGGAAGGAGAGGACATTAAACTAGAGGAATCTCCAAGCTTTGCAGTGAAGAGAATGAAACGTGCTGATGTTCCCTTTCTGAAGTGTGTTTTGCTGATGAGCACACAAGCCTTGCTACGTCAAGGTGTGAAAGAGAATGAAATTGCAGAGCTCCCAGGAAACCCATCCACACAGTTGTGGAGTCCCACTGATCCATGTTGGAAGTGTGCTGTGTGTAATTTCCCATGTGTACATTGTCATGTACATTTTTCCTCTCCTCAGCAGAGCCTGTCAGCTGCCTGGCCTAACCAGGTGGAGAGGAATGGTGGATTGAATCCAAGGCATGGCTATTCTTGATTTAGGGACTATGTGAGGGAGTGGCCTTCCCTTGCAAGAAGGAGTCAGGGCCTGGGAGGTGAGTGTGCAGCAGAGCTGTGAAAGTCCTCAGGCAAGTTCTGCTACAGTGGGAGCAGAGAAAGGCTTGTGGCTGTGATGTCAGCCCCTCCAGTATCCAAAGCCTCCCCTTTTGCCAGGTCCCTGGTAGGATTGTGAGCCTGATACAGAAGCATAGCTTTGTGTAACTTGGTCTCTGAAAAGCTCAGGACAACTGTCTTCTCCCTGACCCCCAGGGAACATGGAAGAATTCCTGTGTGTCCCATGAGAAGCTGGGTAGAAGGTTTTGTGAAGACAGGTGTCAAGGGGACAAGAAGTGCTCCCTGGTCACTCAGTGGGGAAGTGCAATCAATGCCTTTGGTAGCCACTCAAAGAGAGCTGCTTGCTGTCTGGTTAAAGGGCTGCTCTGTCTTCCTGTGCCATCATGACCACTTTTATCAGACACTTCATGGCACACTGGTGGCTGCCCATGGCAGGGTGCTGGTTTTGAAATCAGCCTCTTCCTGGTAATGTCATGCTTGTTCTTAGGTAAAGCTGACAGAGTGCTTGCAGTGCAAAGAGTTCAGGCAGTGCATCTGTCCCAGCTTGCTGTGTGATCCCTGAGCACTCGTGTGGTGCACCAGTGTTCACTCCTTTCCTGAATGCACTTTTTTCAATGGTGTCGTCTGCCCTGTGGGATCACAGGCGTCTTTTGCAGAGAGCACGCTCTCAAAGCCAGCATTTCATTCTCTCTGCACTTGAAGTCTTCAGGTCTAAATGTAACTGAAGAAATTCAGGGCATGTCTGCAGTGACTCAAGACAGGCCCCTGCTCTGCTTTTTGGTACAAGATCATAGTGGTCCATTCCGACTTAGAGCATGTGAAATCCCCAAAGCATCTCTTTGCTCCTGTAGACAAAACCTCTCAGCAGAAAGGACTATTTTCTGCTGTAAAAACAGATTGCTTAAATGCCAGCATACTTAATCTGCATCAAAGAGACTAACTTAGCTAAACCTAAGCAGAGTTTTTGGGGAAGGGGCTATTTGCCAGATCTGTGACCTTAAAAATGAGGTTCTTCTGCCAGCTCCTGATGGAGATTATGCTGCACAGTGCAAATATGCATCTGCCCCAAAAGAAGCTTTGTTGGAGCAAAATCTGCACCATGTAGAAAAACAAATGCTGCTTTTGCAAAACTTTTTCCTGATCTTTCACCAAGTTTTTGAGTCTGGCTACCAGCTCTGCGCCTAAGAATAGTAAGAACAACATGATCCATGTTCAGACATTACCTTGGTATGTTGAGTATTTAGTAAAATTTTCTTTTGGAGAATAAGGAGTAAGAGAATATCAGCAAATTGTAACAGTTTGGGTCTCAACTTTGCCCAGATACAATTTCTTGATGAGAAATAAGTGCTGTCAAACTCTTCAAAGACTCTTTCAGGAAGTCTGGCAATCTCTGTGAAACAGGTTGTTTCCATAGTCATACTAACTACATAGTTATTGCAATGCAGCTGTAATGGTTTTGTTGGTAAAGGAAGTCGCCCCGTCTGTTGTCATAAATAACTTGATTTTAAAGTAGCTAATGATTTAAGTTTATATTTCTTAAGAGCTTTCAGCAACACTTAAAAAAAAAATCAAGTTTATAAAATACTCTTTGGTCTAAAACATTAACTTCTTTCCTTCAAAACATGAAGAGACTTGGGCATTACCCAAGTAAATATATAAGATTTCCTTCAGCTAGACCTGCTAGATCCATATTGCATACCTCGACAGTACATCCCTGGTATTGCCTGTAGCTAAATATCCTCATTCACAATGTGTCAGTCAGCCATGCTGTATACTGGGATTATGGGATGAGTGCCAGATCCAGCACTTCTTGCATTGTTCATTTTGCAGCTGGGGGATGGTCATGCATAAATATGACTATGAAAAACAACTAAGTCATAAACCCAGAGTGGGATTTTATGAATAAGTGATTGATAGGATTTGTGCAAAGATCATTGCAAAATGCTGCCTTGATATTACTGTGATAATTCTTTTTGGGACAGACCCTTCTTCCTGTTAAATGCTATCTCAATGCATTCCCTCTTTTTCCTCTGCCTTCCTGGAATGACAATCACATCTTCCCTGCGTCTTGTTTTCTTCCTTACAGCCCTTTTTGCCTGCTTAAATTGTGGCCTCCCCTTTGAGCAGATGCTTCTGCAAACCGAGCTCCATTCCTCTAGCCCAGCCTTTGTTTCAGAAGTCTCTCTGCAAAAGTATTTACTACTCTGAATGGTGTATACTATCCAGCACATGCTGACAGTGGAGACTAAAAATACTTGGAAAAATAATTTGGAAACCAGAAAAAAGGAACTGTAAGCAGGTTTGTGCTTGATCCCATAATCTTGCTGTTTTAGGAGACACTGTTAGCTACCGGCTAGAATATTTCGCTGGGTTAATCAGTTCACCTAACTAGAGTGGGTTGTTCACCTAACTAGAGGGATTTGACCGGGCTTATTTTTCCTGATCATTTAAAAAATCCTCGAAAGATAGTCAACGAAGATCTCTGAAGAAAGGATATTTCAAAAAAAGTTCTATATTATTTTGAGTGCTGTTTAGATAAAAGAAATATTTCTAGAAACCTGCAATCTGCTATACAAATTCTGTTGCTCTACTTGAGACTAGCGGTAATGCAGTTTTTAAAATAAAGGCTCACCATAGAAAAAATGAGTAAACTCATGTCACTGTTTCATTCTGAGTTTCAAGTCACAGCTTTCTGTGTTTTAAGAGGCATTTTATTAAAGTGAGTTTCAGTTCATCTGCATAGTCCCATTAAATGGCAATAATTATAAAGCTGTAGCCAGCAGAGGTAAAGTGCTAAAGTATGATGCATGTAAACAGAATCCAATGAGTTAGTGTCTAAAATACAACACTAGGTTTTCTGTGGTCATCCTGTGAGATGCATAAGTACTCTTCAATCAAATAACAAACAACTGTTTTGTTTTGAAGTAAAATCCATATTTCTGTCATTGCACATCATTTTCAGAGAAAAAATCAGGGAGGCATACTCCATTATGTTTCTTACTCAGATCAATCTCTAGAGATTTAATTCTTTGCTTACCTGGATCCTCTGCTCAAGTCTTCACATGATTTTGTCCTTTAAAACTAGTGTATTCCATTTAACATATATTATGCATTTTGCGAGGGTTATTTTTAAATATAAGTACACAGTGGCAGAATTCCACTAGTATTTTTCACTTCAGATATCATACTAACTAAGTAGTTACTAAATGTTTAAAAACAAAATTTAAAAAAAGGGCGACAGATGACTTACCATATATCATATGGTGCAGGTGATGTCTTGTATTATTACAATATGAGTAATGCTAAAATGACTTGTCCGTCACAAGATGAAGGTCAAAAACACCTCTTCCTGTGTGAAGAAGGATGTATCGGTTTGAAAACTTCTAGCAAAAAAAATCTGTTTTCATTTAAAAAAAAAATGAAGGAGCGGTTCTCTGGTTCTCTTTTTTCTAAAAATGGGTCATCAGATGTTACTTTTCTAACTCTTGAGACGTGCAGATATGTTGAAATTCTAGAGGATCCTCCTAGGAGTTGAAGTTTCACAATCCACAGCCATAGTTTTAGAAAAAGGGTTTATACAATTATTTTATGTTTTTCTTTTAGCTAGCCTGTTTGAATCAAGAACAGTTTACATGCGGTTCATCCCTTCACATTTTTCAGTCATTACATTTCTTTTATGTTTTTCTATCCTTTAACAAAAAGTGGAGCCACTCAATAAAGTTTATACTTCTATTTAGAATTACCTGCACTTTCTGTTGTCTTGCTCTGAGTTGAAGTCCTTATATTTCAGGAGAGTTGATTGATTCTATTTTTCTTTAACCCAGTCTTCTGGATGGTGCTTTTTATTTTAATCCCTCTCATAAGACTATGACAGTCTGTGTAGTGAGTCCGACCTTTTAAGACAGCACTGATACTTATGTTTTGGAATTAAGCTTTAGAAAAGCCTGATAAAATCTGATTTCTTATCAATTTCCTTCCTTGTAGTTGATTCCTCTGACTTTTAGAGTTAAACTGAAGCTGCACTGTGAGCAAATTTCTACATCCTTCTTGGACATCAAAGAAATGACACAGGAGGTGGGAAAAATACAGAAAGCAAGAAAGGGATGGTACCTTACCAGATGCCAGAGAACCCTTGAGAAGATATGTGACAAACTACAACCCCCTTGACATCTCTTGGTAGTGTTCTGAAGGATCTTGTGTCGTGGTTTGACACTGGCCCAATGCCAGGCACCCATGAGAGCTGCTCACTCACCCTGCTCTGCCACAGCTGGGCAGAGGGGGGAAAAAGAAAAAAATTAACAAACGCTTCATGAGTGAGATAAGGACCAGGAGAAACACTTCAAGGGTGAAACAGGCTCAACTTAAGTTGCAAAGTGAATTTATTACTAACAGAATCAGAGGAGCATAATGAGAAGTAAAAGAAGCCCTTAGAACACCTTTCATCCCCCAGCCCCTCGCTCCTTCCCACTGACAGCACAGGGAGACAGGGTGTGGGGGTTTGGTCAGTTCATCACCCAAGTTCTTCTTCCACTGCTCAGAGAGAGAAGTCTTCCCTGTGAGGCCGTGGGGTGCCTCCCACGGGAGACAGTTCTCCATGAACTTCTCCAGCGTGGCTCCAAATCTCACAAGCAGCAGTCCTGCCAAAACTGCTGCAGTGTGAGCCCCTCCCACGGGCACACAGTCCTCCCAAAACTGCTGTGCCATGGGTCTCTCTTCCACGGGGTGCACTCCTCCAAGGACAGGCTGCTCCAGCCTGGAAGCAGGGCCCTCTCTCTCCGCTGGGTCTTCCACTGGAACACAGCCTCCTCCAGGCATCCACCCACTCCAGCACGGGCACCTCCCCATGGGCTGTGGGTGGATCTCTGCATTCCACATGGATCCATGGCCTGCAGGGGGACAACCTGGTTCACCATGGTCTGCACCATGGCCTGCAGGGGGACAACCTGGTTCACCATGGTCTGCACCATGGCCTTGGCTCTGGCGCCTGGAGCACCTCCTGCCCCTCCTTCTCCACTGACCTTGGCGTCGCTGTGTTGTTTTCCCTCATGTGTTCTCACCTCCTCCTCTTCTTTAGCTGGAATTAACAGTGCACCTCACTTTGTTTTGATTTTTTTCTTAAATATGTCATCACAGAGGCGTTACCAACTGTAGAGGAGAATTTCTTACAGGAGATGGGACATGTGAACAATCTAGCCTGCACAGTGTGCCTGGGAAAATGCGACCCAACCTACGTGTCAAACGCAGCGTATTCAGCAGAATAAGCAAGCTCACCATGGATGGGAAGGAGATTAAGCAGCTCACCAAGGATGGGAAGAAGGAAGGAGCGATAAGGGAAGCAGCTCCCCAAACTCCCCAAACGCATACATGGATGGGAAAGTTCAGTGTAGAGACTTGCAAAAACTGCTGTATGAACAGAAAATATTAGCCAGTCACTGCCAGTAGAAAGATGCGTGCTTCTAGGGATTGACCAATTGTAAAGCAGCCTGTAACGCGTGAGGATAGAGCTTGTAGGGTAGAAGAATACAGAGGTCTGTGTAATAAATGGCTTCACTTGATCATATTGGTCCTTCTGTGATGTCCCACGCCTGCAAAAACTGGATTCGTACAGCACATCCCTTCAAAGTCCTCACATCCATGTCCCTGAGCCAGCATCAGGAACCAACCTCCCTCATTGGCCCAGTTTTGGCCAGCAGCATGTTCATCTTCAGAGCCATCAGGGATTGACTCTGCCAGACATGGCAGAAGCTTCCAGCAACTTCCTCACAGGAACCATCTTTGTGACCCCCCTCACTACCTAAAACCAGGCTGTGCCAAACCAATACCTCATGCTATCAGTGAAGGCACTAAAGGGATGCCTTTTCTGCACTCACTCCTTGGTATCCTCAAAAGATTTGAAAACACCAAAATCATAATGAGGGTGTCTTTCTTTGGATGCTACCATTCCTTAATGGAAGTCGAGGGATTCACAACTTCTGAGTTACCTTTCAGATGTGGGGGGAGACAGTAAAGAGTGAAAACCTCCCTCTGTTTTCCTTGTCAATCCTTCTTTTCATGAGGGACTAATCTTTATTCCATAGGACAAATGGATTTTTCTCTTCCTTTCCTAATCTGCTGCCCCAATGAGCTCTTTAAAGGCTGGAGTCTAAAGGTCAAAATTAAAGGCCCCTGTAGGGTATTCTGCAGGTATGTTTGCCCCACCAGGCATGATGGACTGACTGTGTGTTATGAATGGATGACGTGGGTTTACATAAGTCCCTGCCTTTTGCCCAGGCCTCTGGCAGCAGGCAGTCATGTTATTGAGGTGGCCAGCACCCCAAGATTCGCTCTCATTCTTTAATAATGGCTGATTCGGTCTATTATAAAATTAATTATTTATTAATAGACACAAAACTAACAGACACAAGACTTGAAACAGACTGTTACTACGCAGGAATAAGACAGAAGGGAATACTAGTATTATACCTGTGGGGTTAAAGGTACCATGAAATTTACATCTAGCTGAGAAATAGCTTAGGACCCAATGTTTCTTACCACCAAATTGTTGAAGGGGCACACATTGAAATCCTTTCCCTCAATTTCCAGAAAAGTAACCACAAAGTCGCGTCCAAGCTTTGGAGAGAAATCGTCTTGCACATTCCCAAGGAGTGTGTAAGAGACTTCTGCTTCTGTGATAAGCTGCAGTGCTTTTTTAGTGTAAAAACAGGCCTTTTGGTCACCTATGTTTTTTTATCTCTTCCCACGTCTGTTAAGCTGGCATACCTTTTGGTGCCAGGAGACAATGCCCGCTGCACCTTGCCTGCCCTGGTTATCTCTCCTATCTGCACCTGTGGTGGGGAGAGGGATTATATGCCCTGCCACGCTATATTAGACCCCCTGCACAGTCAGTGGAAATAGCTGCTTCTAATATGGTTTCCACTACGTCTAAAACAAGTTCCCAATTATTGCATAACTTTCCTGGCTAAAAAAATTCTGCTTTAATACTGAATTCTTATAATTCTGAAACAAGGTATTTATGTCAAATGACTTCTTCAATATATAATTTCTAAGTGGTCTACATACTAAAATTAACAGATATTTTAAGTATTTCTTCATGAAACCTACATTGTTTATGGTATGTTACATACATACACATGTATACAAAAATACTTAACTCACTGGAGACTCCAAAACCTTTCATAATTTCACACTATAGGAACAGGGGAAAGTCTCAAACCTTGGACTTGCTGGACTTGCTTTTCATCGAGCTTTTTAATTCTGAAATATGCTCCTGCAAAACTTGCCCACAACACTTCAACTAACAATAACAACAACTACCACTACTACTTAAAACTAAGACCTGTTGTAGGCTTGTCTTAAGAAATAGTCCCTTGTTCCCACCAATTCTTTGGCTTTATTTATGTGTTTGATTTTGTTGATTATAGCTTTAGGTTTCCAAAGCTCAGTCTGATCAGCAAGCACAGTAGGACATGTTATTTACTGGTGAAGAGTATTGCACACCAACAGAGGGCCTCTGCCACTCACTGTTATAACAGCTGAATAAGGGGGATGCACTTGGCCTCACAGCTGGATGAGAGACTCCCCAGAGAGAGTGCAAATAGTTGTGGCACTTCGTAGCCCAAGTACTGGGTTGTGTGACTTTATTATCAGCACCTGCAGGATATCTACAATTAGCTCTACCCCAGCTGCAGATAAGCAGAACACATCCCCTTGTGCTGTCTGTGGGGCACTGAACGATGTGCTGTTCATCAACACTGTTAGGACCAGATCTTTCCTGCAGGAGTTGGTCTCCCATCCAGTCTGAAGTTTCATCACGCTAAGTTGGGACTGGCCATATTAATGCTGTCTCACCTCTTTCCTGCTGCCTCCAGCTAGTGTGTATGAACACAGGTATGGACAATGCAAAGCAGCACATCCACTGTTGCAAGTCACATTTTTTCAACCTTTTTCAATTGCTTGCCAAGCATTTCTTTGAATAAGCATATTGCTGCTTGTCATGAACTCCAGTGGATTTTGAGAATCTTTACCTAAGCTGAACCTCATCGTTTTACCAAGAAATTGGAGCCATTGTTCGATAATGAAAGTAATGATTCAGTGGGTTGATATAGCTTTAAATTTTACCTATAATGGTTTTCATCCAGAGATGAGTAGGTGTTATGTTTAGTGGTGTGATGTCCTTCCCTCCATAAAGATTCCTAGAATGGAAGTGAGCTTTGTTCCTCATCTGTGAGGCTCAAGCTGACATATTAAGCAAGTGTGCAGCCATGTACTCTGTCAAGTCAAGCTGCATATTTCAGTTTCTCCTACCCAATGATTGATTATATGATTCATCTTTACAATAATCAGCCTGTCTCATTGAAGTGTTTGGTATTTGAGTGGCATGGCACTCCCACAAGGAGATGCTGTTATTTACATGAGGTTTACACCACTATCAAAATGGCTACTAGGACATATACCAAAACCTCACGTACCAGTGTGAAACACAAATGTCATCAAGTACAATTATGGGTACAGAAACTTGAAAATTTGACTAGCAGTTTCCATTCAAGTTATTCCAATCTTCACCACCTGAAAAAGAAAGGCTAGGGGAAAAAAAGAATCCTGGGGCAGAATGACAGATACTTTTCTTAGGTATACACTGTGTGATAGAGAACAACATTCTTATTAAAAGTCTATCACTACAGCTAAAATTAATCCTTTTCATCTGGAGAAGAGGTCAAATGAAGACAAGTGAACACAAAGCAGATGAATCTTGTTACTTGTTAGATTCACAACATCTGTGTCCAAATTAGGTTAGTGTTAGCATGTATTTTATTCCATCAGTAATAAGTGTCTTTGTCTTGAAGAGGCTGAATAGAGACATCCAGCTAAAACTACTTTGTTGCTTAGGCTATTTTTTCTTATCAGCCTTCTCTTTCAGGCTCTCAGGTTCTGGTGACTCATCATTTGAGCTATCATCACAATCACACCCAATCTTAACATCTGTGAGGTGTATTCTTAGGGGAGAACAGAGGAAAAGCATGATGTACCACGCCCTATGATTTCTATCATGGGGACTTGTGAAAAAACACAAAACACTGCACACATAGGTGTAAAAGAAGATGGGTTACAAAAACAAATTCTGGAAGACGAAAGCATTTCTAAAGAGGATGAACATTTCTTCACGTTGTTGTTTATTGTCAATAACATAAAAGGTCTGGGACTTTTTCACCTATTATTCTTAGCCTGTTTGTTTGTTTCTTCCTTGTAAATCTGGCACATACGTCATTACAAATTGCAGCACATATTATCTCTATTGTCATGGTATTATTTTTGTTTTGGCTTTCTCCAGGCTGCATTTACTGAACTATGTTTCCTTGTGCAGTGAGGGAGAGAACATTGCTTCCTTCTACTATTTTTATCCATGTTTCTGATGCATGCTCTCCTGATTTATAGACAAAGGGTTGTCATAGTACAATAGATTTTACTTTTGGGCCACAGTTACACATTTCACAAAATTTCATCTCTCAGAATCCCACTTTTATATAGGCCTTTAATTCACACACTTTGTTTTTTTCCAGGTACATTTATAGCACATAAATTCTAGGTCTAGGTTTGTGGTTTGGGGCTATCTCATCTGTGCATTGGCTATGCTCCTCAGTGTACATGTAACTCCTGGGCTTTTTACCAGGCAGGCTGGGAAAATCACACACCAAATTTCTTCTCAGTGAAAACTAGGTCACACAAAGGGTGAACAGAATCTGTTAGATGACAAAGTATATGCCAGTAATGCAAGAAAGTACCCTGAAAGAGTTAAAAATTCACCAAAGTATAGTACAAGATAAATAAAAGAACTTAGGAAAAATGAAGGAAGAGCCAAACATGCAGGAACCAAAATGTATTGACCTGAGAAGTAAGAACAGGACGATACTATAAATCTAACTACAAAGAAAATGAAACTGTTGATAAAGCCAAGGAAGTTTGCTTAGTCATTAACAGAGTTAAATACCTGCTTATAGACTATGATTGCCTCTTACCCACAAAACCCCCTTCTTCACAGAGCATGCAGGGTAAAGGAAGTGTGTACTGTACCCTTACATGGAGATCAGAGAATGCAAAGCCAAGGACTTTAGGTTGGTACATACGTGGGAAATGCCAAATTTTTATTGTTCAAAGCATATGAAAATGAGCCCCTGGCATTTTAGGGTGTGCCAGCTTTGTGGATTCATGACCTAGCACCCACGTCTGTGCAGATATAAAAGAAACAAATATCTCAACTGTGTGTGTGTGTAAATCGGTTTCTTGCACACCAGGTGAAAGAACTCATGTTTGGGACAACACTAACACCTAGAAACCAGAAAGTACTTTTGGGAGCCAAAGGTTAGATATAGTCTGTAATTGTCCATATCTTATATTAGTGTCCCTGAAAGTTATGTCCAGATGACTCTTTTACTTCCATCTATTTGGTTTCCATTCCATTCAAGAAGTCTGGTATCAGAATAGGCTGTGTTGTTCATGTTGTATGGGTAGCATCCTACCGGGACAACCCCGTAGACAGCTCTGGAGAGCTGAGCCTCACTTTGTGCATTTTCGCATATTGGCCTATGTTTCTAAAAATTCTGCCCTCCTCTGTCTTAGTGTTGGGGTCCCACCTTCGCAAGATCAGTCATTCCAGACTTCAAACATTCAAACCAAGATTGTTCTCGCTGTCGCCAGACATACCAAACGTCTTGACAGTTATACAAACTTAGACAACCTTTTTTTTTATCCTCCCATTCAATTTTTTGAATGAAGTACAGCTCCTAGTAGGCAAGAGTCACCAGCATACGGATAGAAAGCAATGCCTGCGCTCCTTTTTTCTGGCCTGTTTGCTATTGATTTTCTAAATGCACCAGAATTTTCCAGTTTGTTTTTTTTTCGTCTGTTAGCTAAAATTTTTTTATTACTGTATTAAGCAGTAATGCTTCTGAGGCCACGGTGACCACACTAAACACTTCCTAGTGAAGGCCAGTAGGCATCAGCAGTTGAAAACAGCAGTAAAATTAAATTTCAAAATGAGCAGTATCTGGCTGTTGTGCCATTTAACCGGGTCAGCATTTTTTATTCTCCTGGCACTCTCTTTGTTTCTCATTAACTGCAACAAGATACCATGTAAATTTGTCCTTATGTTCTTTGTATTTATCTCCTCTGTAATTTTCACTGGAAGGAGAGATGTTTATTTTGGAGCTTCTTAATGGGAAGTATCTCCTATCCATGGGGATGCATGGAAGATTTTTCAGGCATTTCTGCCTGTGAGAGATTCTTACAGTGTCAAGGTCAGAGCGCCTGTGGATATTTTTCCCAGGCAGGCAGATGTAAACGTCCTTTACTTTTTACTAATGTTTTGAAAAGATGTTTTGAAAAAGGGGTTTCCTTTGGCCAATGGAAACTGTATCTTGCATTTTGTTTTACATACAATTCTGTTCACACACTTTCTGCATGGATCTCAAGAAAAAGATATCTGTCTTTTGCCTTTTGCCTTTTGCCTTTTGCCTTTGGCCTTTGGCCTTTGGCCTTTTGCATTTTGCTTTTGCTTTGCTTTTGCCTTTGCATGAATAGAAGATCTAAGCCTTCTGATGATTTTGAGAATGGAGACTTTTTCATTGCTCTGGCCCTCATAAGGGCCACATTATTGCAATGCTTATCTAAACCTTTTAAGGTTCTGCTTAAATTATTTACCTCTGGTCTTCCCATTAGTCTGGCTACTATTTTTTTAGTGTCTGTTAGGGCTAATAAAGTCATTCTCTCATTTTTGTAGCTACTTTGTCCTATTTATCCATTTCTATCTACTCCTCTTCCTTTATACCCCATTTTCATTTATCTTATATAAAATACATGCACATAAGGTTACTGTTGGGTTGACTAACAAGAAAGTCTTGTGACAGGAACATCCCTATATACTGGTTACCTGAGGTTTCACTGTTTCTGTTTGCCCATCAAATACTTACCACAGACAAACCAATGGCAGTGACTATAAATCTGGTGGTTGCTTGTGTGTGCTGTTCAGCACTCAGCACTACCATATATGCACTTTTGCTACATTTCCTTTTGCCCCTTAGACAGTCTGTCTGACATTTGGCAGAGTTAACTTTTGCTGTGTGGGACATTCTTCCCACATGTTTCTGAGCATCGCCTAACAGGAAGGTTGAACTCTGTCCTGTTCAGTGCATAAACTAGACTGTGTGATTGGTTTTGGAGTTGTGTGCAGATACTTGTCCATAGCACATGACCATTCTTTTCATAAGCATGCTGAAAGCCCAGGCATCACACTATCTCTTCAGGAGTCCCGTGCCAGAAGTTTTGAACTTGCAAAAATTTTCACTTAGCTGCTCTGTATTTGTTGTAAAGCATCGGTTTATTTGTGGTGTTTAAAAAGGTCTTGTCTTGAGTCTGTTTGATGTCCTGGTGAGACTTGTATACTCTCTCAAATGCTTGCTTTTTTCTCCTCAATATCTCACCAGGGCAGCTCAGATGCCTCCCAAACACTGCAGTGGTTCTTCCTTGTGTTAGTTTATTTTCTGCTATAATTGCAATCCTGGTGTATTGGTAAATCCTTGCCATTTTCTTCCCATACCTCTACTTCATTACACAGTTTGGGTGCATCTGCCTGTGTCTCTAGCCCTTACATACACATGGTATCTTCATCTCAATGTTTTTCCCCTGCAGACCTTGAGATACGGAATATTTGTCTCCTGTATGTAAAATTTCCACCACTTCTCTGCTGAGGCAACTTGTGTTCTCTTCCATGGGAACTGTGAATCTTGTTAAACCTTCCCCAAGAGTATCTCCATCCCACTGTGACCAGACTGCCTGAAATCCTGCTAGCCTGATTTGAGGCTAGCTGGTCTATAGCTATACCATGTTGCAGCCACATCTGACTGATTAAGACTCAGACTGCCACAAAACTGTCTAGAGCCCTGCATGTCTCAGTGCAAAACTGCAGTGAAGAACCAAGGATTATCTTGATTATCCTGCTCGGGCACATAACAATAGGATAACGTTTAAATTTAGTTTATTTGTGTTCCTGCAGCACAAAATAGAAAATCAGGAAAAAAAAGGGAGTGGTTATAGAATTTAGCTTATCCAATGGTGGACAGATGAGAAGAGTGTGCAGGGGAGAGAAGGAGGTGTGGCTTCTTCTCTGAAGAGAGATCATAGGCTGAAAAAAGGAATGGGCACTGTGGAGACAGATAAGCCTGTCCAGTCCCTGCCCTGGAGAGAGGCCCCCTGAGATAAACATATTGCATAACTTCCCTGCAAAGGTCCCCTTGGAAGAAGCAGAACTTTTGCTGAGGGCAGGATGCTGTCAGACCCATGATCCTCTCAGGACCCTGTGTAGATTCCTTGTAACCTGTTGGCTTCTATCCTCTCACACCACCCCTTGTTTCCCTAGAAGAACCCCTGTACCAACCCTTGGACCCTTGGGGAGCTCCATCCCTGGTTACCCTTCACAGGGTGCTGGACAATAAAGCTGCCCTTTGCAGAACCTCCAGACGAAGCTCCTCGTCTCTCTCCCCCTGGATCAGCCTGGGGTCACCTCGCAGAGCAGAGCTGAAATCACTCTCTCGCTGAATCATAAGAGCTGACAGCCTGCTGTGACAGGTATTCCTCTGCTGAGGTACCCCGGGGGCTGGGAAAACACCTGAGACTCCTGGAGGGGTGCCTCTTGTGAGATGCCCTCCCTGGGACAGTCATGGCACCCTGGGTCTGAGCCACAGACCCCTGCCAGCTGGCCATAGGGCACAATGGAGCAGGGAGAATGACATGGTAAAGCAGAAGTTCATTTCCATGTTGAAGTTTGAGGGCTTAAGTTCCTTACGCATAAAACTTGGGACAGCAGGCACACTGCTTGGCTGGGATCACTCTATATGGTGCAAGGAGATCTGAAATTTGCTGCAGAAGGTCTATGGAGAATCCTGGTTTTATCCCAATGTTAATAGAGTGACATCTTTTATTGCCCTCTCCAAATCTCACTCCTTGCTGGTGGATAAAAACTGTGTCAGCTGCCATAACTTCTGAACTGGACAGACAGTTCTCTGATTGCTTGGTTTGAAGTGTGGCATTGCAAGTGCCCATGGCTACATCTTTTTCCCATCTCCATCTGAGAGCAGAGCCAATGCCCTTTTGCTTACAGAAGAGAATATGGGCTACAGGGTATACACAGATTTCCAGACACTGATTTGATTAATTTCACTGCATTAACTTGAAAACAGGAAGAATTTAATTCAAACAAGATAAGGATTTACAATAAAACACAGCAGTAGACATATCACTGTTACAGCAAGATTTGTGTTGCACTGAACTAATTAATGCTCTAAAATTAAAATTTTCTTCCACTTTGCTTCAGAAAAAGAAGTAGAAAAGAAAGGAAAACTCTTATTTCCAAGCGAGAAAGTTTACTATGAGGATAGTTTTTGGTCTTTTGTTTAGTCTATTTGTGGCTGTTAACTTCACAAGGTAGTGGCCAGGTAATTATAGCTGATAGGATAAGAACTAACAATTAATAGAAGCAGTGCCTGGTCATTTTAAGGCAAGAGGAGGAAGAGTATTTGCACCACCTAGATTAAGGCATCTGATACCTAAATAAGGAGGCTGGCATTTTCAGTTTCCTTCCACAGTTGGACAGGTAATCTTCCCCTGAGGCTATTTAAATCCCATGTCTGCTTCTGGCTCAGGAACTTCCTATTCTCTACTGACCACTGAGGGACCTTGAAGAGATTTGCTGTTAATGGAGGCATCTGCATCATGTGCCTGATGTTAAGTAGCGTGGAATTCCCTCTGGTGTCCTTACCTTACTGGAGGTTAGTTGAACCTGCCTCTCCAGATATCCATGAGCCAGTCTTTGCCTGCATAAACAATGCCCTTCCACGGAAATGGGGAAAAAGCCGAAAGGACAGCTCGCTTGAATAAGGAGTGCTCACCTGCTCTTCCTTATAGTTTGAAGTAAGAAATTGTCTGCTATGCTCCTCCTTCCTCTTCTTTGCTAACCCCACGTCCCTAGACTTTTTCTAAAAGAAATTCCTCTTTCTTTTACAGGGAAACTCTTAATAGTGGACTAAATGTATGGCCACAGTAGCCCAGTAGGCCAACAGTCTCAAGTCTTCAATCAGCATGCAGTTCTCATCGAGGCACCAGGTGGCTAGAGGCAACTCTTCTCCTGGGAAGGCTAGAAGGTATGTCTTGTCTGAAATTGGCTGCTTTTGCAGGTCCAAGGCAGCTGTCTTCCTAGAAGTGTATCCCAAAATTCAGACTTTCTGTGTGTATGAAGAGCAGGTTTTTCCCAAGCAGGAGTCTGACCTGCCACACTTGTGTCATGTGTTGTCATGTAAACTCTTCTTCTGCACATGATTTACCTGTCTGCAACTAGGGAGGCCTGATCTTGGTACTGTGCTCACAGTCTCCCCAAATCCTTCAGAGAGTCCTGATATTTTTCTCATGGAGAAACTTGCATAGCAAATACCAAGGTGATATTCATTCTGGTCTTGCAGATCTCTGCTGAAGTGCCTTTATTGGTTAAATGGTTATTTTTTCTTGGAGGGATATGAGTTTTTATCTCATGCTTTTTAGGAGTGCATCACTGTCTTATTGTGCAGTCAGTAAACTTGGTGTGTGCAGTTACCTGAAAAATTGCACCCACAAAAATCACGATGTTGCTGATTAAAAGCACACTTTGGAAAATGTCAGCAACCGAATGATGATATGTCAGACATAAAATTAAAAAGCAAAAATCAAAATGCTATAACTTTGTTATAACTGTTAAAGGATTATTTTTAAAAATGACTGCACTATTATCTAAACAGGTAAATCCTTGGGGTAAGTGGTCCCAGCAAGATCTTGTGAGATGACCTATTACTGCTTAGACATTTCAATGTTGTATTCCCCCCTTAGTAAATCTCAGTGGATAGATTTTTGTAAAAAAGCACTATCATAATTGTCTGGGTCCTATTTAAATCTTGATGTGACACAGCTATGCACTGAACGTTTCCTGGAGAACTCATTGATTCTCTTAGTTTAGCAAAGGAAAATGCTGTAATCCCAGGGAGCAGTTAACCACAAGAATAGGAGGGTCATACAGTTTTCAGTAGTGGTCGACATAAAGATCTTCAATAATGTCAGGCACTTCTTAAGGCAAAGGAAGTGATGCAAAATTTACCAGCTGATGTTCTGATGTATTTCTACAGTCCAGTAGAGACATCATGCTCTGCAGTGGATTGCGTGAATGTGGAACTGACTCTTTCCAATTTTTCACGATAAAGACTTGGACATTTTTTACAAAGGTAAGGTGCAACATGCTTTCGGAAAAAGGCATAGAGATATGTCCTAAACTTTTCTCCAACAAATACATAGATCACAGGATTGA
Organism: Vireo altiloquus; assembly: GCA_013396875.1. Taxonomy (NCBI): domain Eukaryota; kingdom Metazoa; phylum Chordata; class Aves; order Passeriformes; family Vireonidae; genus Vireo; species Vireo altiloquus. Next base: position 2,176 of record VZRF01014339.1, on the reverse strand, counting down.
TGCAACAGTGGATCATTGAGATTGTTTCTGTCACTTGAATTGCTTTCTCCAGTTGACTTTTGAGTTCACAATTTGGGATGAAAAGTGAATTTTGAAATGTATGCAAAAAAGAAGAAATATGGAATGGTGTCCAGAAGATGAAGTAAAAAATCATGATCACAAAAATAAGTCTGACTGCCTTCTGTTTTTTCTCATTCTTAGAACTCATTAATGTTTTTAGAATTTGTGAATAACTGAAAATCATAATGAGCATTGGAACAATAAGTCCCAGAATGTTCATCTTTAAAATTGAAGAATACTTCCAATTTATTGTGGAATCACTTGGATAATGAGCACTGCAAGTATAGCCTGAACTTTCCTTCTGAGTTTTGTGAAATACTACCCCAGGAGCAGAAACAAGAACAGCAACAGCCCAAGTGACAACACTGGTGAGGATGCCGTAGGAAACTGTCCTGGCTTTCAGAGCAAACACGGCGTGCACTATGGCCAGGTACCTGTCCAGGGTCAAGAGGATGATGAAAAAGATGCCACTGTAGAAGCCAAGGAGGTAGACACCTGACAGAATTCGACACAGTGCCTCCCCAAAAATCCAGTCATGAACTGCGTAATAAGCCCAAAAAGGGAGAGAAAATACAAAGAGCAGATCGGAAATTGCCAAGTTGAGCAGGTAGATGTCAGTCATACTCTTCAACCTCTTGTATTTTACCAGGATAAGGACAACAAGCATGTTGCCTATCAGGCCAAATATCAGCACCAAAGAATAAAGAGGTGGCAAAAATTTTGCTGCAAAGTGCTTTTCCTCAGTTCCCATGCATGGTGTCGAATATCCGTAGTCAAATTCTGTTGTCAGTGCCCAGTCGGTGAAGTCTGTGGTTTCATTTCCCATGGTGGGTTGGTCTGGAAAGGAAGGAGAGGACATTAAACTAGAGGAATCTCCAAGCTTTGCAGTGAAGAGAATGAAACGTGCTGATGTTCCCTTTCTGAAGTGTGTTTTGCTGATGAGCACACAAGCCTTGCTACGTCAAGGTGTGAAAGAGAATGAAATTGCAGAGCTCCCAGGAAACCCATCCACACAGTTGTGGAGTCCCACTGATCCATGTTGGAAGTGTGCTGTGTGTAATTTCCCATGTGTACATTGTCATGTACATTTTTCCTCTCCTCAGCAGAGCCTGTCAGCTGCCTGGCCTAACCAGGTGGAGAGGACAGATTAATTTAATGAGTTGTGGGTAGTTTGGTGCTCTTGTGCTCGTCAGTGGCATTCCAGAAGAGTGTAGAAAGCCAGGAAGGCAACCTCAGGAAATCACAGTGTCTGCATGCAGAGCATAGTCTTGCTTCTCCTTGGGACTGGCCACCTGCTCATCATGCTTGTCCATCCAGCTGCCCTTACCCACGGAGGACCAGGCACTGGTCAGGTGTAAATGGTGCCTGCAAGGACACTGTGACATGGGTGAAAATCAGCTGACTTCAAGCACTTCTTCAAATTCTTTGTGATTTCCTGGGAGCCTTAATGCCTATGGGAATCGGGACAGTACTAAACATACCTGGTAGACCTGATGTTGTGGGTGTTGCAGAGTGGAAAGTTGGCAGTGCTGGTCTGGGTTAAAATGGCAAACACTGTGTCCTTTACAGAGCCTGGGACAGGTGTAGGCAGTGGAAGTGTGCTGGTTTCAGATTGCTCTGGAATGAAATCCGTGCAGAGTCCTGTAGAGAGAACAGACAAACAAAGACCTTGGCAAATGATGCGAAAGATGAGAGCTGCTGTTGGGGTGGGCTCTAATATCTGTGTCTGTTGTGGCATCTTCCTGTCAGCTGAAAGACCTCCCCACTGCTGTTTGGGGATGTAAGGAGTTTTGTTTCCTTTTTTCAGTACTTGTTTACAGCCATTGTTTGGGAGCTGGAAAGTTTAGATTGGCAGAGTGTCTCGGAGAGAGCACAAAGGTGAAAGGCAGATGTGGCCATAGATAAGAGTGTGTACTGCAATTTTCATGGGATGTTGCTCTTCACCCTTTGTCAGTCAGTGTTTCCAGTAAGGCAACAATGAGGAAGTGCAAGGGTTGTGCAAATTCTCTGTCCCTTCTGTTTTGGTTTAGGGACTGTTGGAGGGACTGGACTTCCCCTATAAGAAGAAATCTGGGTGTCAGCCCCTCAGGCCACCAAAGCCTCCCCTTTTGCCAGG
>VZRF01014336.1:322953-367198 GCA_013396875.1 Vireo altiloquus | reverse complement strand
TTACTCCGTTTAGGAACAAAGCACAAAATCTTTGATGAAGTGCACAGACAGAGATATTTTAGACAACGTGAAAGTACATATCATATCTTTTTAAAACCAGTGGCCAACATTTAAAACTTCAAATTGCATTTGAAGTTTAAAAATAAAAGTGAGGTTGGAAGAGGTACTCTCTAGTGTTAGAAAAAATAAACTCTTGTAATAGCAATAATTTGGGTAAACAAGCAGGCATGTAGAAAGCACGGAGAGCATCGCCTGAACAGGATGAGCAAACTCTTGTTACTGTTTTTGTTTTTTGGTTAATCATTGGGGCATGGAGTGGGTTGGGGAGGGGGACTAGGGTTTTCTTTAACTATTTTTTTAGTTATTTTTTCTCTATTATCGGTGGTATTGGTGACCCCTCATTCAAAACCCCAAAAGATCATCTACTCTTACCACAAAAGCTGACATTAATATACTTTAGATACAACATTGTTTGAATTAAAGTTTTAATAGTAATTTGTGCTCAATACTTCAATTTTTCCTTTTCTTTTTTTACCTCAAAGTAACTGTTTCTGTATCTCCACCACTAAATGGTAGATTGTAGTATACAGGTTTTGAAGAGATGTTTAGTTTTGGTATTTCATACAGAATGGTTTGGGTTATTATTATGTTTTTACCCAGTGTAGTTTTGTGTACAGTTGTACAGAGGAAGCTTAAAAATATCTAGGAACTTTAAAATAGATTTATTATTTAGTTTTGTGCTTTACACATCTTGTGCTGCATGTAATCTTACAAAATATCCCAGGAGGTATGGAAGAGATGTAGTTGCAGTGGATTTTAATAGGAAACACAAGAGGTCTGTCTTTTCCAAATTTTCTGGGGATTTATGTGTAGAAAAAACCTTAGACAGTTCTAAAAATCTGGAAAATAGGTTCAAAAGTATAATTCAAATCTTCTCATTCCATTCCAAACCATTTTGTGTGAAGAAGCTTTTTGTTTACAGGATTTCACCGCACCAAACATTCAAAGAGTGAGAAATATTCTTATTTCCCATTAACTTCATAAAACTTGAGGATCTAGGAGGTGACTGTACTTCAGATGCTGGCAGGGGCTTCTTTCAAAACAACATATGAAAATCAAAAGGATACTCCTAATGTTGACTGGCATCTATTTATCACTATATTAATATGGCAATATATTCACTGTAATGAAAACTTAGAGATCAGAAAATGTCAGATGGTCATATATCAAAATATGTATTTAAAAATTTAAAAAGTTAGTTTGATTGGACCTGACATTTGCAGATACTATTTGGGGTGGTGTTTCTAAATTTTTTCACCTGTGTTTCTTGTTTTCCTTGGTTATAACTATTTATTACCAAAAAAAAAGAAAAAACAAATCAAACCCCCTTTAAAAAAGCAAACAAAATCTGTTGTTATGGGAGCAAGGACAAAAGAATTCATTGTGAAATAAAGAAATTGCACAGGTCCATATTACCCAGTTCTGACTATTACAAACTGTTTTGTTTGACCTGTTTATCTAGGCTTTCTTTGCAGTGAATGCAGCATCTTACTGGACATTCACAATAATACTCATCTACTTACTTCAGGAAACTTTTTCAGATGGGATGAATTACCTTGCCAAGGGTCCTGGCTCTCTTCATCAGCTATAGACGGAATCTAAACAATTTAAAAGCTATTGAAAAGAAAAAAATTATATATAATGCCCTTCTCCCATGCAACTTTCTTGTCCTTTAGGTAATTAGATCAGAGTGATCCACAATGCACACATAGTATCTTTGTGTACAGATATTTGAAGATGTGAACTACATTCTGTCATATCAATGTTTTAAACACTGTTGTAATAGCTGCATGTTGTTGGCATAAAGGGGGGTCATATGGCCAAAAGAAAACCATGCTAGCATTACTTGTACTTTTTAGAGTCATCTTGTGTATCTGCACAGAGCTGTCAAATTATACTTAAGGCAGCATTGGAGAAAATTATACCCTACTGTTCCACCTCTCCCCACAAAACAGGAAGGCAGACAGAAGCAGACAGGCTCAGAAAGACTAAATCACATCAATTAATTTACAAAGATGGAATACTGGGGGAAATTAAAAAAGGTCTGTTTAGTTTTGGAGCCTAAAAAATGAGAAAAAGTAAGTTAAGGAAAATATCTGTGTCGCTTCTCTACAGCCTGACTACCTTGTTTTTTTGGTTTTAATATAAAATCAGGCAACTGTTAAAACACAGCTCACGAGATTCAAACAGATGAACAGACGTGATTTAGACACATCAGTTTTATTCATTTTAATTGATTTTTTTTTACTGCTCAGCAATTTGCTTTTGATGTTTATTGAAATCGTGTATTTAATGAGCAATCAGGGTAGACAAAATGTACTCGAATTTAAAGAATATAAATAAGATTGGGATTGTAGCAATTTAGAAACAGTGTTAATAAAGGTTTTATTATTATGCAAGTAATTAGAAAAATTAATTCAGATTGGATTGTAAACAAAGTAAACATGATTAAAATTATTAGAACAACAGAACATCTGCAAAAATAATCTGAAAAATACACTGTTAGTATTGTGAGATCTGTTGTGAAATAGTACTCTAAAATCAGAAATAGTAACAGAAGCTTTGAAATTAAGCTGGACAGTAAGCTATATGATAACATAATGCCTACTTTGGGATTCAGTTTTAAAAAGATCTCCAATTCTTTTCTACTTGAAAGCTGCTAAGGTACTCTTTTTTTTTTTTTCTATTTTCCTAACTATAATCAGGAGGGAATAACTTCAGGAAAAAATTAATAAAAGTTTCATCTGGATGGTTTGTCTGAACAAGGGTAAAGAAAGGTGTGACGACTGTTTAAAACCATCAAAAGCGTTAGTTAACATCAAAGAAAGATCTGCAATGTAGGAAGCAATGAAGTTAAGAAATCTAAGCTAAAGGTCTTGAAAACCTTGGCTCAAAGAGAATTACTAAGCTATGGAATTTCCTCTTGAAAAACCATTTAGATCTCATCACTTCGGTCTACAAAATTAAGACAAGTGCTGTGTAAGACTTTCTAATGTAATGAAACTAGTTTCTTCATAATAGACTTTTAAGCATTATCTATCATGATTTCTTTTTAAGTGTTTTCAAAGACATGTTTGTAGAATCCAAAGACAGAGAATTTTATGTCTCTATGTACAGAATTTTATGTCTGTACAACATATAAATGCATTCCCCTACTTTAGATCATCGATAAAAAAACCCTATATTTTTAATCCAATTTTCATATTATTTGAATGGATACCATGGCAGTACTAGAAGAAATAGAAACTACATTTGAGAATGTGACAGCTAGAAACCTCCTATACTATAATCAAAAATTTAATAAAATCCATATATACATAGCCATTTATCTTGCAGGGGTTTTGCTGTTTTTCTCATTTCTGTTCCTTTTATTTGAAATAAAGAAGTATAGTTTCACTCAGTTGAGTGAAATGCGATGGGAATTTAGTGGAATAAGTATGACTTCAATAACTGGTATTGTATAATATTAGTAGAGTATAATAATATTCTCAAGCCAGTAGAAGACACTTTCTTTTTCCCTTTTCTCGACAAATACCAGAAGGTAACTAGTGCAATAAATCACCTTTTCTCAGTATAGCAAATCCAATATGTATGTGTCAAATGCATCCTAGCAAATGCCATAAAAAATGGTTGCTTACTCATGAGACATAATGATTGTATATCTTACCAGCTTCAGTCTGACTTCTCTCACTGCCTTTATAATAAAATAAGTATTTGATTAAGATCTCAAGAGGGTTTTTTTTAATAGAAATTTTCTTTTTATTCACTTTCTGCCTAATTTTCCCCAAAACTTACTGAGTGCACTGGAATTATTTTAAACTAGCAATAAGACTCATGTTGGGAGCCTTTTCACATCCAAAGGCGAAGGGCAGATTACTTTTCTGTTTGACATAGGAGAAGACACACAATATCTACAGCCAGTGTTCATTGGGCATAAAATCACTCTGGTGGCCTCAGCTGCAGGGAGGGATATCAGTTAGACAGAAAGTACAACACATTTCTGGCTCAGGAGTCTTTTTATTTTGGCTGTTTTTTGATCTGTGGCTTCAGAACATCCTCACAAGACATAAGCGGTTCTTGTTGGCAATTATGAGGACTGAAATATAAGAGTATTCCAGTCATCTAACTGCAGACATTTAGATGTAGGCCAAGCTATTTAGGCTAGTTAAGACTATTCTATGTTTGCTGTCTCTCTAGAGATATTTGTGAAATCTCTGCAGATTACTGAGGGTACCTACACATCTTCTTTATATGAGTTTAGCCTGGTTTTTGCATCTAAATGTAGAAAAATGTCATCTAAGTTGAGGTATTTTATTTAAACAAAGATGAAAATTTTCTCTGTTTTCATAAAGCTGTGAACCGAGGATTCAAGGATATCTTTCCATGTAAAATATTCTGCTATCAATATATAGAATCACATCATCATAAAATCATTAAGGTTGAAGAAGACCTCTGAGATCATTGAGTCCAACCTTTTACTAAACAGCACCTGACAACTAAACTAAGACTAAATGCAAGTTGTTTCTTGAACTCCTGCAGGGACAGTGCCTCCACCACCTCCCTGGGAAGTCCTTTCCAATGCCTGACCACTCTTTCAGTGAAGAAATTTTTCCTGATGTCCAACCTGAACCTCCCCTGGCACAGCTTGATGCCATGTCCTCTTGTCCTGTTGCTGTTAAGAGGCCGACCCCCATCTGGCTACAGCCTCCTTTGAGGTAGCTTTATAGAGTGATAAGGTCTCCTCTGACACCCCTTTTTTGGGGCCTCCATCTCCCTCAGTCACTCTTCATATGACTTACATATTTTATTGTGTGATTATTTATCCAAGCAGAAAAACATTTCCATTTTATTGTTGTGCTTGATTCCATTCAAGTTAAAATAGCGATTTTCTTACAGAAGAACTTTCAAAAGGCTTAATAATTTTGTATGGGTTTTTCAAACACTTCCTTAGCCTTTGCATAACTGAAAACAGTTTGATCTCTACAGACTTTTTCTACAGATTGTATCCTCCTTTTTTATTTTCAGTTCGCACATAACAGAAATTTGAATATTTCAAACTGATCTTGTTAAAACACACTAATTTTCCTTATGATACAGTACCTTGGAGTAGGGGAAAACAAACTTGAAGAGACAATGATAAAAATAATTTCAAACAATGAAAGTAAACACAGTCTGCAAGGTTAATGGCATTTAAACATGGTAATTTTCTAAGAGTTCCTTTTGCAGTAAATAAGTATGTAAGTGTATTATACAAAATGTCAAGCTACATAGTTATAAGGGCCAGTACTAAATTATTTTAAAAATAGAAAAACATGAAAAAATGCATACACAAAAATAATCCACTATGCACACTAAAAAATACCTCCCCTTTCTGCAAAGAAAGTCCTCTCTGTTTCATTTCACTGTGACAGATGCAATGACTGCTGTGAGCCAGGTTAATTTGATGCAAACAGATTGATAGTCATCATAGAGCCATCAGTGTCAAATATGCAATTGATGGTCAGTAATTTAATGTACCTCTCAGAAAACTGAATCCAAAATAGAAATGCAAATCTTACACAACTGTGTCATCTCTAAAACAAGGAATAGCTCATACCTAAGATTTCCTTAAGAAAGAAATAAATTTTGCTTTCCAGCTAGGAGCATTAGAATGCTTTTAAATTTAAAAAAAAGTGACCACAGAGTACAATATATTATCAAGGCAGACCTCCCCACAATTACCCCAGATTCTATACATATTATTTGTATTTAACAAGATTTCTGCATATATACATGTCCTGTATCATTGTTGAAGAATTTACCCCTAAGAAATTTTGTCCTCCTGCCTATATTCCTAACTGATAATAACACAGTCATGTTATCTATATCTAAAACACATGCTGAATATGTAGCAGTGTTTGAAGATTGTGCTTTGCAGCAGAGACTACCAAATATTCATGGGGTTAAAAATATTATGTCATTTATGTATTATTTAGAAATAATATATAAAATTTGATTAGAATGTGTATGTGTATAGCATGCAGTATCTAGTGACAATAATTATTAATGAAGGTTTTGAGACCTTTTAATATTTTTAATCTTATTTTTCACAGGTATTTTATAGAAGAAAGCTTTTCCTTAAGGGTATGAATAAATGCAGAAAACCAGTTTTGCACTGACAGACAAGAATTTGACTGATGAGACAATTAAATTGTCACTAAATGATTTTTTTTTTAAAACTTACCGGTTAAGTAATAACAAAGCCAGAACTTCATTTGGGCACTATAGCATGGATGGGAATGATGGCAAGAGAAGCTGTAAGCAGGTAGCATCCTTGGGGAGGAGGCATGTTACTGGGTATTGATCTCATTTGTGTGGTATGCCGTTAAATATCCCTCAGAAAGTGAACCTGAATGCAACATAATGGACTCCAAATGACTTCTATTCATGCGAACTATAAAGATTAGTAACTCATTTTTCAGGAGAGTCCCATATGAAGCCATGGTCTTAGTTTGCCTCCAGAGAGAGAGTAGTTACATGATGTCTCAGACTAAAAGGTCAGCAACACTGAGTACAGTTTACTACTCTACATGACATTAATATTGGGCATTCATGGAATCTGCGTGCCATTCTAGAGCTAGAACATCATTAAACAAGGGGTAGAAAGAAATCTACACAATATTCAGGTTGTGTTGTTTGAAAAAGCAAACATCTTGAAGATGGTAACAGCATTTTTCAAATTTAGTTTGCTAGTTTAACAAGTTTTCGTGATAACTTTGAGAAATTCATAATTACCAATTATTTATGTATATTTCAGTCCTGAGTTCAACTTCCACACGTTTTAGTTATCATAATAAGCATTCTACTTCTGTGATTGTAATGGATCATGTACTTATAATTTTAGACTAGTACCTGGCTATACTTGTCCTGTTGAATTATTTTTCTTAACAGTTCACTTGAACATTGCACCAATAACAGGAGGCTATAACAACTGAATACTGCTATTTTATTGATTTGTGTATGATTGGGGAAGAGGAAGTGTTTTGTATTTTATATCTAGAAAGAGTGAAATGGCATAAGATTTAAAACATTTAAATATATTGCAAAATGTTCGGGGAAAACACTGGGTATTTAGATCCTTCAAATCAAAAATAGAGGATAAAATTAAAATGTCAAAAATAATATAACCCACAGAATTAGGGAAAGGATCATACTCATACTCAGAGCTGGTGAGGTCACACTTAAAGTACTGTGTTCAGTTTTGGGCCCCTCATTACAAGAAAGACATTGAGGTGCTGGAGTGTATCTAAAAAAAGAGCAAAAAAGGGTTGCAGCACCCCAGCAGAAGGGTCTGGAGCACAAATATGATGAAGTGCAGCTGAGGGAGCTGGGGATGTTTAGCCTGAGGAAAAGGAGTCGCAGGAGTGACCTCATTACTCTCTACAACCCCCTGAAAGGAGAGCATAGCCGGGTGGGGGCTGTCTCTTCTGCCAGGTAACCAGTGATGGCACAAGAGAAAATGGCCTCAAGTTTTGCCAGGGGAGGTTTAGATTGAATACTAAGAAAAATTTCTTCACTATCAGAGTTAAACATAGGAACAGGCTGCCCGTGGAAGTCAGCATTCCTGGAGGTAATTAAGAGATGGTGTAGATGAGGCTCTTAGGGACACAGTTTAGGATGGGCTTGGTAGTGCTAGGTCAGTGATTGGACTTGCAGACATTAAGGGTCTTTTCCAAAGTAAATGAATATATGATTCAATATTTGAAATATAATACTTTAATGGATTCCTATGAAAAATTCCTTATTTTCCCATGATTTTCAAATCTGAGTGGCTTAGTACATATTGTTTGAGCTTAGTTACTGCTAAGGAAAATGACAAACCTTATTTCATATTCATTCTTCACATTTTAAAATTTTATTCAGAAGGTTAAAATTCTGATCCTTCGTAAGATTCAGATCACTGGTAAGAGTCGATATTGTATGTTTATATTAAACATTAAAGTTTTTATATTTTAAGTGTTTTTCTTATTGAAAATCCTTAAATGGTGTTTGTTTTATTTGCCTAAAATATCAGACATAAAAAGATGGAAATAAGAGTTGTCTGGTGGTTGTCTCTCAATTTATATTTATTATTGTTTTGTACTCAAAATCTATTAATATGATATATAAAAGCAAGAAAAAATAGTTATTTTTATCTTTAAACAGAACATAAATCAGGATGTTTTGTAAGTAATCTGAATCACTGTAAGCATTTTCATAGCTTTTTCTTTCACATACTGAAATAATTTATTTTTTGAGAAGTATCTTCAGCATAGCATGAGTAATTGTAACAAGATCACTTGAAAACATTAACTTACACCTTTATTCTTGGAAGTTTGTGTGTGTATATGACAGGGAGATAGCAAACTGAACCGAGGTAGCAAACTGAACTGTTAAAAAATGTAACGTTTCATAACTTACAAAATTTTGTAGATTATGCAGACGATCTTTCTCATATCATTTATTCAAATGCATGCCAGACTGGAGCTGGAAATTTATTTCCATTTTCTAAGTATTTAAGACCATTTCTCTGTTTAAATGCAGATCATAGCAATTTTTTCTGTGGTTCTCAGTGTGGTGCAGTTTATAAGCATTGAATTGGTATCATCAAAATAAGAAAATTAGAAGGAAGTTACCCATGGTTTCCATTTGTTCATTGAATGATCAATATACTTTTTCGTGGTCTTTTATGTCTTTTCAGAAGAACATCTTGTGAAAAAATCTGTTCAGTGGAGACAAATCGAAGCAAAGTTTCCATTCAGTCCCCTGCAAGTTCCTTCTTCTAGAGTGTCTTTTGTTAGCATATTTTGTTTGACTGAATGAGATCTGAATACCTTACCTTTCAAATCAATGGCTTCATTAATCACTCCCTGGTATTCCCTGATGCTTTGAGATTTAAATAGTTTTCAGGAACAAAAATCATTAAATCTTCATGTTGAACTGCTTTAGCTTATTTCTCATGGAGAAGTGTGGGAAATTTTGGCATCTTACGTAGTGTTCCACAGGGTGCTGTTGCAAGTTAGTCTGATAAATTAATCTCTGAAAGAAGTTTGCATTTTGAAAATTCAAGTGACCTTATACAATTCACTATACACATAGTTTACAAAAACTTGAAGTGGTAATAGTGTAATAAAATTTCATCTCTCTTTGAGTATCTAAGATGATGTGTCTGTTTAAAAAAAAAATTAGTGCATTGCAATGCATCTATATGGTTAATTTGATTGGATAGTCTTTGGCATGGTTTTGGTCTGGACCAGTTAGCAGTCTTCTTAACAACTCATTTGGTTTGGGATTTAGCACAAGCCAGGCACTGTTCCAAAGTCAGACTGAATATAAGATTCTAATCTGGAGAATAAGAAAAGTCAACATTGGAGATATGAGTCTCCCGTGCTGGTTCCTCCCAAGTGCCAGAGAGTGGTCCTTAGCACATTTAGTTTACTAGTTCAGCTGTTGTTCTAGTGCCATCTAGAAATGTGTATTCCCACCTTGGTCAGGAGGGCCAAGAGAATGGCGAAGAATCTGGAGGGGAAGCCTAATGAGGAATGGCTGAGATCACTTGGTCTGTTCAGCCTGGGGAAAAGGAGACTGAGAGGAAACCTCATTGTAGTTTACAACCTCCTCATGAGGAGAAGTGGAGGGGTAGGCACCATTTTTTTCACTCTCATAATCAGTGACAGGACTCACGGAAACAGCATGAACCAGAATCAGGAGAGGTTTGCATTGGATATCAGTAAGTTTTTTTTCACCCAGAGAGTGGTTGAGCACTGAAACAGTTTCCCCGGGGAAGTGGTCACAGCACTAAGCCTGAGAGAGTTCAAGAAGCATTTGAACAATGCTCTTGGGCATATGATGGGATTCTAGGGTTATCCTGCTAAAGGCCAAGAGATGGATTCAATGATCCAGCCGGGTCCTTGTTTCCAACTCAGCTTATTCTATGACAGCTAGATTAGTTACAGGAAGAGCTACGTCTGTGTCTACATAAAAGAGAATTTTAGAGACCTTTCTTGATTCGATTACTGTATTACTTCTGATTGAAAATATCACTACTTCGTATTTCAGTTTACTCATCTTCAAAATGGATCCAATACTCATCAAATCATTGCAATTCAACATGTGAATGACTGGTAGGTCTGAGGCACTGTCATTGTTTTAAAACAAAAATTGTATTTTTTAAAAAAATCTACTGCACTATGAAAATGTGAAACCTGAGCTCTAACAAGACCTTCAAAATTAAGCAATGTAACTTTTTTCCCGTATTAACTGAGTCTTTATCAATTCAACAAAGGAAATGTCTTTTAGTGGTTTACTTGCACTAAATAGGAATATTGTCTGAAAAAAAAGTACCTCTTTAAAGCATTAGCAGAATACTCTATCTTCACATGTTAAATACTAGTGTGGAACTGAAAACGGCCATTGCAGGCTGTAGTTAATGTTCTGTGTACACAGTAGGAATGAGCATTTCAACCCAGTTAGTGGCTGAGTATGGACATGGAATGAAGGAGAATTTTTCAGGGAGAAGGGAGGTGAAACTATTGTGCTGTGGAAGTTTGAAATGGTGACTTAGGGAAGTCAAAAATAGTGATTCTCGAAAGTCCCAGAGAGGTCTGATGACTTGTACACATCAGTGTGGCAGATCAGCGCCAGCCCAGAGAGAAGGAACTATTTTAGAAGTTGCGAAAAGTCTTAACTAAAGTGTATATGAAAAAAGAAATAGAATGACAGAACAACTGGGACATTATTCCTACGTTTTGCATTACAATTAACAGAAACCTAAAGAAATGAAGGAAAAAACCACTGAACGCTTCTGTTTATTGTTTTCTCCGAGCATTCCCAGACATTCTCTGATATCCTGGGACTCTTACCAAGAAGACTCAGAAGTTCCCAAAGCACAATCCAGAGACCCTGGCACAACTCAGGAAGCTCTGCTCTAATCCTGACTCTTACAAAGGTCTCTCCTCAGCTCTGGCTGACAGAGTGCTTGACTCTCCCTGATCAGGGGGCATCTGCAACAAATACTACAGATACCTGCGTCAAGAACATCAAACCATGCTCCTTAGAAACCACTGGAGTCCCCTCAGGCCCAAATATTTGTGCATCCCTCCTGAAGTTCCACAAGGGGAAGAGTAAAATCCTGCACCTGGGGAGGAACAGCCTCAGGCAACCATGCATTCTGACAGCCACACTGCTAGAACACAGCTTTCAGAAAAGATCCTGGTGAACACTAGTTTTCACACGAGTTGGCAGTGTGCCCATTTGGCAAAGAAAGTGAAAAGTATCCTGGGTTACACAAAGTACAGTCAGCAGACTGAGGGACATCATCCTTCCCCTCTGTTAGCGCTGCTGAGGACACATCTGGAGTTCTGTGTCCATTTCTGCTCTCCTCAGTACAAGACAGACATGGAGAGGGAGCAGTGAAGGTCCTCTAAGTTGATTATGGACCATCTTGCCTATGAGGAAAGGTTGAGAGTACTTTAGCCCAATTTAGCCCAGAGAAGAGGCTCCGGAGAGATCTTGTATCTCAGAAGGGAGAGTGTGAAGAAGAGGCAGCCTGAACTTTTTCAGCGGTGCTCAGTGGCAGGACAGGAGGTAATAGACAAAAACTGAACTGAATGTTCCATCAGAAAATCAGTAAACACTTGCTTAATGTGAGGGTAACTGAGTGCTGAAACGTTGCCCAGAGATGTTGTGTATTTAAACAATGTATTTTACCATTTCTCCTAATTCTAACCACGTCAACCAGTTTAGAACCTCTCAGTAGTCAATATAAAGAAATAAACATGTCTGGAGAATAACTGATTCAGTTCTAAGGTGGATGTAATAAATTGTTCTCTAGAGATACATCTGTCATTTTGTCAGTTACAGCAGAGTGGACATGGTTGGGTGTCTCACAGTTCTTAGATTTTATATGAATGCAGTAAACTGAGATGAATTCTAGCTCAGCTATCCACATATAGATGATTGAAGTGCTGAAAATTGAAGGAAAGCCAAAATAGCACTTTGAACAGTGTATCAGGAAAATTCATTTTGTTAAGGTATTTTATTCCACAAGTATTGTTCTTGTCAGTCAGGAGGTGCATTGTTCTTATGACCAATTTAATTATAAAATTCTTAAGTGTCAAATTTTGTTCTCTTTGAAGTAATAGAAATAGTGTCTAGGCTGCAAATTCTATATGAAGTCAGAATACTGTTTAGGGCAATCCATTGGAAATACTAACTGTACAGTTGTCAATTTCCAAACAAGAAAAGGTAAGTAAATATTTTGACGTGGTTGTTGGCTTCTACACTTCTCTGTGGCATTTTTACTCATCTCCCAGACTGAAACTTCATGAAGAAAAATCTAAATAAAAATATTATACTCTTACATTTTCAATTTATTTTTTCTTGTAGAAGAAGGTTGCTGTGGCAGCACCAAAAAAGAAGTGGATATTATTTTTGCAATCTAAAAGTAAGTGGTGTTTGGAATATCTGGGTTAAAACCTTTAATTTGTCTGGTTTTTTTCTTCTAGTCTATTGTTTCCTTCATGTTTCACATAAATATGGTTTCTAATTTCAACAAAGTAGTTAGGCTATGCATAACATCTGTAACACCATACCTTCTTTTTTCACTTCTCATCCTCTGTAGTATTTTTGCACTCAAACCATGGTGGCGGACAAAGACTAAAGAAAAAGAGAAAAATGTTACAGGTTTTACTGCTTTTGCACAAAACATGCAAAACCAGAATATAGGCCCCAGAGGTTTTAAGATTATTCACATTTGTTTGCTATAATCTCGCCATACCAGCAGTAGGATCCTTCAGAAATATTCTGCAGAGTCACATATTTATAGAACCACATATACTTAAGATGAGAAAAAAAGGCAACTGTGATAAGAATGGAGTAAAATGATAGCAACTGTTTCAGAGTTTCAGCTGTATGTATAAATAGGAAAGTTTATGTCTTATAGATATTTTTCAGAAGCTTAGATATAGCATTGACATCAAACAACAATTCTGCAGCCCTCCACTATAATTGCTATCTCTATTGACAAATTAGGAATACGGATGATAGTAAAATATGGGATTCTTCACTTCAAAAAATAAAAAAGTCAGGTGGTAGATAAGGGGATCTGGTCAGTCACTAAAAGAAATTTTGTCTTTTTCAAAAGAAAAATCTGCTTGCAGGAAAAACTGGTGATACTCTCTAGCCTTCAGTTAATCTCCCTTTATGAACACAGGGCAATTCTTTGAAGACATGATATTTTTTCTGTGTTTCTTACTAACCTACATTCATATGGATTAAGTACCCATATAGTTTTTAAATTGAAAGTAAAAGCAACTTGTTTCCGAGGATCATTTAAAACCTTGTCTCCCAAGAATTAGCTCTTCCTGACATTTTTTCCACACTGTCATTTTGCTTATATCTTCCCGATTGTTGTGGGCTTTCTTTCATGCTATTTCCTATACTTTTCCAGCCTGTTCTCCTTCTCAATGCTGTCTTACTTTTGTAGGGCCCTCCTACAGCCATACTGAAATAATCTGTAATGCTTATATTGACAGAATCACTATTCAAATATCAGTTTGCTTTCTTAATCAACTTCTTTTTCAGTCCTTGCACATCCAGATTTACTTTACGTATTCTGGTGTTCCTTCATTATACATGAATTTTATCCTTATGTGTCTTATGAGCAACAGATACTGTAATGAAAGAGCAAATATTTTGCTGCAATTCTAAGTGTAAATTCATCCTGATGGGCTTTAAAGTAATACTGCAGAATGAAGCTACAATCACTCTGCACCCTTTCCTGTCTATTTAAAATATATCTCCGTTTATCTCTGATGTGTGCTGGGAAGAAGAACTGAGATAAATCACCATCTTTCAATGAAATTTTTGAAATTTTGAACTTTTTGTTTTGGATAAATCAAAGACTTATGACACTTACTTCTCTAGCAAAAGAAAGTAAAATACATCTGTTACACATTTAATTTGTATAAATTAATAAATTTTATCATCTGGTACTGAAAATGGCCCCAGTATATAAATAAATATTGTATCTTGATAAAAGAAATTGGTTTTTAGAAGAAGGAGACAAGGCTTTTATGAACAAGGAATGAGAAATGTTTCTAAACATAGGAAGAGACATGGAAAAAATAGCAATGTGAGAAGCTCAAAAGGCAGAAGATCAGAGACACCCAAGAAAAGAGCAAGTGAATGGGGGGAAAGGAGGAGGGGGGAAGATCAGAAGCAGGAAAAGTGAACAGCAATTTGTGGTAAAAAAAAAATCGAGTAAATCCTAGCTAATGAATGTAAGACAGGGAAGAAACCATGGTACAATAGTTTTGGCAGTGCAGTGACACAGTTGCGAGCATATAGACAAAAAGGGTGCAGCCAGCTTAGTAATATATAGGCAGAAAAGGATACACTTAAATTTCTGTAGTCATCACTAAGATTTTCCCATATTTTCATCTATTCTATCTGTGAGACCAACTGTGGAGCTTATTCCATCAGTATTTCAAGTGCTGTCATATTATTTCTAGATATACCATATTTTCTCTAGATACATCAGTACACATAACTACAGATTCAGAGTTTATAGCAAAACATTTTAATTGCCTCTAACAGTAATGCACACTTCCAGTGCTAATGAACACTTCTACTGGTAATGCAGAACATTTACAGCAGCAAATGTGTGTCACACAGACATGCTGTCACACCCAGAAGATCAAGCACTGGCTTTCAGAGTTAAAAATTCAAGTCAAAGCAAGTGTGAAATGACATACCTGAGGCATTCCAAAATGGATATGAAATGAAATTCCCTAATGCATGTACATGTAGATAACCTCATGCAAAAATGGGAAAGCACAAATGGATCCTGGATTCACTTTTTTGAGATTTGGGCTATAAATCTGACATAATGGAATGGAATTAACTTCATTTCATTTGATTTTCATGCTTTGGTGAAAATGTCGCAAAACATGAGTGTTCACGAACCAGACTTCTACTCTTTTACTCTCCTGACACTTTTCTGCAATGATTTTGTTGTTTATGGAGAAGCAGATTTATGCTTATCTCAGCAATTTTATTTCTTTTTTTCAAGTACAGATGATTCATTTCCAAACTGAAAAAATTGAAGGGTCTGACAGATCTGAAACATATCTTCATCCCTCATGGTCTGTAACTGCTTCTCTTTGCTCTGGTTGTAATTCCCAGAAGTGTCAAAAATCCTTTTGAAGCATAGAAAAATGTCAGAAAAAGTGGTTCTAGAAAAATGCATCCTTATTTCAGGGTGAGACACTGCAAAGTGGTTGTAATCATTAAAGCAGGAATAAACAGCTATTGAAGAAAGCAATTATGATCAGTTCTTACACTCTTTCCCAGAAGAAAATCTGCAGATGGCAGTCCAGTGGGTACCATGAAGAAATATATATGAAAAAATACAAAAATTCTGGAAAAATCCAGATCTATATATCATTGAATAACAAAATTGTCAGTATCATACTCAATTATTCAGTATGAGACACCTGATTATCTGTGGTCTGTGCTCAACTGTATTTAATTACAAGTTATGTAATACACAATACACTGTTTATTACTGAAAGGATCTTTCTATCCTCTTTCTATTATCCCTGANGATTATCTGTGGTCTGTGCTCAACTGTATTTAATTACAAGTTATGTAATACACAATACACTGTTTATTACTGAAAGGATCTTTCTATCCTCTTTCTATTATCCCTGAGGTACGTGAGGGAAGAAATATTGTACCTAATATTAATCTTGAAACATACATTCACTGTTATTTAGAAAGATGAACCAGCACTGCTACTTTTAAAGTGTGATTTTTGTAAGCTGTGTTCCTAGAGAAGGCACTCCTGTGTGCCAAACTTGTGCCCTGATGGAAAGATGAAGGTGGTGGTTTCGTTGGGGAAATCCCTGGGGTAACATCAGACTTGCCACTTTTCTGGGAAACAGATGACAAGCTAGGCACAGTGGCTCATTGGCGGGCTGGCCCTTCTGATTACAGAGTGTTTATGAGACCCCTGTCTTCCTCTGCAGAGCAAACTCAGGACTTGAATGGTTCTTCTCACCTAGGCTGGTGGTTGTGTAAGGGGTGGCAAAGCTGTCTGTCCATCTCAACCCTACTGCTGCACGCAGGGCTGGATGGAGGTGAGAAGGTTGGTTGTGCCTCAGCGTCTGCGGTAGGTCAAGAGTGCTGCTCTGCTGCCACTGCACCTGCAGCTTTGTTATTTGGTGTCTAAAGAGAGAGGAGATGGGAGCCTACACTGGAGTCACAGCAACATCACACAGAGAAATCTGCAAGATAAAATAGCAGGTTCCCTGTCTGAAGGTCTGTGCTTATCACTGATTAACAAGGCTAACAAAACTGGGCTTCTGTTTGCTGTTGGAAACATGAGTAAAAGCTACTGCCTCATCAGGCTTTCTTTGCCTGCAGAGAAATGAGAATTTATTGCTTCTAAATTCAGATCTGGCGACTGCCACTCATGCCTCCATCATTCTGACACTGCCCTTCTACAGTGCATTTCCTCTGGGGCAACATTTCTTTATTTAATCAGGAAATTCAGTGAACTGCAGTGAAGGCACTTAACAGTCACTTAACATGCTAAATCTTTTCACTGTTAACTTTAAGCTCACTTTCCTTATAATCCACATCCTAGGAATATTCAAAAGGCTTAAAAGCTCAGATGTCAATACTAGGAGTTTGAAATATTAAATTCACATCATATTTTAACATCAGAGTTACAGATATACTCACCTGAGTTTCAAAGATATTAAGTAAAGTGTTTGTAGTCACAGACCATATATGATTAAATATCATCAGTAAATAATTTTGAACCACTAATCAGCACTCAATATATGTGTGAAATCTAACATGGAGATTTAGAGTGCTTTTTGTGCTTTATGCTTCTGTGAAAATGCCTTCTCTCTTACTGATGGATGGAGGTAGAGTAAACAATGTGACCTTCATATTTCCTTGTGGATGTGCTGTATAAAGAGCTTGGCTTTTTCTTTAAATTTGTATGGCTTTATTCCTAAACAGAATTTCATCAACTTTTCACTACTGAGAATTGTATTTTTAAAAGTAGATTATTCAGTGCACTGCTTATTTCATAAGATTTTGGGACTACCTTTATGTGTTGGCTTCCTTCACAATGTTTTAATGTCCAAATTTAGGTTTCATGTTTTTTTATGGGAAAAAAAACCCCACAGCATTGGAGTTTATTAACTCCATAAATAGAAAATTTTACAGTAAGTTTAGGAACAGACAGCAGAGTCATCTTATCAGGATATAAATTGCATTTCTTTACTATTGTAGACAGAATTTTTTGGCCAATTTTAAATCTACAAACAATTCTAGTTAAGGGATGGTACTTTTAGTAAGAAAGTATTCTGATACGAGTAGTTGACTCTTTTTCCAGGAATAAACTATGCCCAGAAAAGATTAACACCTTTCATACTAGCATAAACATTCCTCCGTTAAGACTTAGATCTAGCTTGTAGAGGCTCAGTCATTCCTTTTGCTGTTCTAAAATTATAGTTTAACAGATACTGTCGAGTAGATAACAGGGATTTCTAAGACAGAGAAAAAGAGGAGGCTGCTATGCTGTTTTGAGTTGTCTCATTCATCTGAAGGTGGGAGTCTGAGGGCAAGAGTCCNAGTTAAGGGATGGTACTTTTAGTATGAAAGTATTCTGATATGAGTAGTTGACTCTTCTTCCAGGAATAAACTATACCCAGAAAAGATTAACACCTTTTGTACTAACATAAACATTCCTCCATTAAGACTTAGCTCTAGCTTGTAGAGGCTCATTCATTCCTTTTTTCCTTTTGCTGTTCTAAAATTATCGTTTAACAGATACTGTTGAATAGATAACGTGGATTTCCAGAGACAAAGAGGAGGCTGCTATGCTGTTTTGAGTTGTCTCATTCATCTGAAGGTGGGAGTCTGAGGGCAAGAGTCCAAGAAAAAGCAGCAGCAAAGCAGCTTATGAGCAGCATAAGTTCCATAGCAGCATTTTTTCTTCTTCTATTAGCCAGCTTACACACCAGGATATACATTATATTCATTAATTAACCAATCAGGATAAAACACGGTTCTAATTCTACTTCTCTAAACCTATCCAAACTTAATTCTTATTTATGAAAACAGTCGTAACTCTTACACAAATCTTATGTAGAATTTACGAATATGGTCTCTATCTGTTCTTTTGTTTAGGTACACAACTTATCTAAGAAATGCCAGTAATGGAGTGATGTTTCTATTTTGTCTGCGAAAGGTAGCACTGCTATAATAAAAAACTAGGTTTAAGGGCTTTTTAACTCAACTAATACAACTTCTCAGTATTTAAGACACTTAAAATACATTTCTACTGAAAACTAAAGTTCATACTTCTATTTCATATTTGTGTAGCTCAGTTTCTACAGTGATCCCCATGCTCTTGCTTGTTTCTGGGCCTGAAGACCTGAGACCCATTCCAACAGGATACCTCTGTTACCATGCTTGTTTCTGTAACGTGGAGTGTTGATATTCCTGTGGAACTTGAAATTCCATGTATTTATGTACAGTTTTTTAATGGCTTGAACTTCAGCCACTGTAAATTGGCACATCCCAAAATAGCACAATTTTCATACAGCTCCTTATTTATAGCTTGCTCATAATAACAATTTATAGAATAACACTCTTATTTTTGCTATGACAGAGAGTCGTGTTTTTTAAAGGCCAACACCAATTTTAGCCATGGTTCAATCAGCTGCATAAATTAACTATTTCTGAGTAAAAGTCACAGATTAAAGGTGACTCCATTATCATTTCTAGAATTAAGACACTGTCCGAATATCAGGTATCCAGCAGAAAAGTGGAGCCTTGTTTGATATCACTGCTTTCCCATGGCTGGTCGTTCAACAAGCCCAGCAGAGCAGTGCCTGGGGCTATAATGAGATTGTTGAAGATCAGTTAAAAGCACGTGTAGTCCTGCCATCATCACAGAATGGTCCATTGCTTCTGAAGCGATTAAGGCAAATTTTTCAGATTGGTTTTATCTTCATCTTCTTCTCCCCATTAAAAGAAACATTAAAAATGTAGAAATGCTAGTTAGAGTTCTATCCTGAAATTTTAGCAAGTATCACAGAAATTAATATTAATGCTGACTGATATTTCTTATCCTGAATCTCATTATTCACTGGAGCTAACCTTTCCTGATCATTTTTCTGCTGATCTTGAATGTGACCTGTTTGGCAGAGGACAAAACAAATTCCAAAACCTCCTTTTTGGTAGAGGGGAAGGCTGTGTGTTTGCTCTTTAGTAGTCATCATATGTAGCTTTCCATAAGGTCTAGTCTCCTTGGGTACAAAACAGATGGTTCAAACTTAATAAAAGGGTTTCTATGGGGAATACAAGAATTACTTGTACCAAAACTAACTTTATGCTCCCTTATAGGGCCCCGACGAGCTATGATGTGAATGTGAACTCTAAGACTGCAGCCAGATTGGCCTCTAATCCCTGTAAAACAATAATGCCATTAAACTGAATTTTTTTTTTCTTTTCCACATCTGCCAACTTGAAAGTCCCCATTACTTCCTCTAACATATTCCCCAGTTTAACATGATTTTTGTGCTACTCAAAGCTGTTAACATCTGTGTTTCAGGGCTCTTGAGCAAGGCATAAGGAGATTCATCTCTTTGGAGAGTATTGTCACAAACAAAATATATCACATGCATCATCTAGATTTGTCCATGTCAGTCATTAGTTTTTAGCTTTTGCCTAGCATTTTCACTGAGCAGCCATGAATCCCTAGTGTTTGCAGACCAGAGCACTTTAGCTCTTGCACTGTTTAGGAGCATCACTACTGGACAAATGGGTTTGGATATGAAAACCCAGTATTTTAAAGACCAGTTCTGAACATGGACATGAATAATCGCCACCTTTTAGTCTCCATGAAGTTGTCTTTTTAACACTCTGCAGGGCTTTGGGCCAGAACTGATGTGCAAACACAGAGATGGATCCCATGCACTCTGATAGGCAGACTCGGGCAGCACCTGAGAGCACATTTCCAGATTCACTGTCCACATGGAGAGTAAACAGCTTTGCATCAATAAAGGTTACATCCCAGAACACAGCAGAGGCATCAGCAGAGACCGTGCTGACACCACGAGAGGCAGGCCATCATTACAACTAATTAGCAGAATTTCATCACTTTAAATGCTAATGTGGAATGGTAAAGACACCGGGTTGCAGCCCAGTCAGAAACTAAAGATAGAACAGAAAACTAAAAGTCAGATTGTCAAACTAAAGGAAAATAAGAAGAGATTTGGCTTTGTTCTGAGATTTCTGGGTCTTTGTGGTGTATCAACATGCTGGTTCCCCGGATGCTAGCATTTTATAAAATATTATGTCATATACAATTGTTAAAAAATTTTGTGTAGTCAACTAAGCTATTTGTTTCTCTTGGATTTTTCTTTCAGTTGATATTTATTTAATAAAAATGCATGGGTTTTATAATATACTCTTTTTTTCTGCTGTCATTTGGCAGCTCATTGCTCTGAAATTGCTCCTTTGATAGATTTTGCTGTCTAATGGATTTCAGCTGAACTGCTCAAAGTTGTTCGCAGTAGGAACTCTATTGCACACAAACCAGCAAGACATGATTAGCAAGTGTCTGTCACAACAGGAAACACTGTCCAAACTACACTTTTCAGTTCCCAGGAAATTTTGTGTGGTAATATTTTTGGTGAGATGTTGTAATTAGAATGGGTGTATTTTGAATCCAGTCCTCCAAAAATAACTCAGAATTTTGATGTGAGGGGAACTAAAGGAGGGAAATGTGAAATAATGCTATACTCTTAATACTACAGAGACAAAAATTGTATCATGAGTGGTATAACAAAGTCAGTCCTAAAAAAATTTTTTGAACACTCTCTTTGGTGAATGCCATCTTTGGCAGTGAGGTTGAGTGATGCTATTACTGTTACATTGCACTAGTTTCGTTTATTATTTTTTCTAAGTTACAGTACTAATGAAAAAAAAGACAATTCTTTTTTGAATTATCTTTTTTTCTCCTTATCTGAGGTTCATGTATATCTTAAAAATGAGCAATATTTTCCTGAAATGCCTGAAAATTATAATCTATAAGGTATGTAAGTATCATTTTAAATAAGAAAGAGTCTTTTCTATTGTTAATTCCAATTCAGCAAAAAGACTTTCAAGTATTCTATGCTGCATAGTAACATAGAAAGTTTCTGTAGTAAAAGCAAGCTAGCTTTTTATTTAGTGGACTGTTGAGAAATAAATTCTATCCCCATACCATAAGTACACACTGTCACCTCTAAATTGTCCTAGCATGTGGGCATTTCCTCCAAATTCCATATCTGTGTATCTGTGTACAGCCTTTGGTGAGGTTTTTTAGAAATTCTACATTAAAAACACCCATTTTTCAGACCATGTAAACTTATCAACAGATAAGACTGGTTGCAAATGACAATTTAGAAGGGAAAATTTTGCCTTATGCTGATGATTTTTCTTAAAAATTTTTCAAATGTAATTTCAAAATAAGCATTGAATGTAAACTCTTCCTAGACACAAATACCTATTCTGGATGGTAAAAGTAATTTTACTAGAAGAAAAATAAAATTGGTTCAAGAAACACACATAAAATGTGTGTCATAAATGATAATGTGGTTCTTGAGTTTCCTTTTTATTGTCATTAAGAGAACTTGTTTTATCATATGACAGAACTTGGTAATCTCACCTATTATGGATCTTCAACATTTTTTTTTATGTGATTGAATTTACCTTTAATATATACCTCAAATTTTATTAAACATTTAAATCACTGACTTTTATAAACTAAGTGTAATGTAATAAAATAAACTAAGTAGGAAATTAAAATTATACTGAATACAATTTGTTCTATTCACAGTTTTGCTTAGTTCATGCTAGCTTCACAGATACAAAGAAAAATTAACTGTAAAAAGCAATGTAAAGATTTTAAACATATGGGAATTAAAATAAAACATTACTCTGTATGCTTTTTTTCCCATGTAAATAATTTTATATATTTCTACTCTTATTATTTCTACTCTTTCTTATTTCATTAAAGAATAAGAACAAAATCCCTGTATCCAGGCAGCAACAAACTTTAGCAAATTTCTGACTTCATTCTTGTGTCTCAGGCTTGCCTGTAGTTAATTTAAAGCTTAGTTCACTGTGCACTCTGTGATAAGAATAATAATGAAAAGTTGCCAGCCCTAGGAATATCCTGGAACAAGATTAATGTTGCATTTAGAAATTGTGAAAAGTGTTTATTTCACTGAAAAGTTATACAAAAGCCTTTTGGGTGCCATTGTTTTATATGTGAGATTAGAACAAAACAAATTGAAATTGTTTAAATCAATAGCAGCTATCAGACATAGATCTGCAATGATGTTCCTAAGCAGTCACTTTAGTTCCGGGGTTCACAGTAAAGGTTATCAAAAGATGAAAAATGATAGATGGGTATAAATTATGCACAGCTTCTAAGCTTTCTTCTTTCCTTTTAAGGATTTTAAAAATGTACTCAGCTCTGACTCCTGGCTGCCTACAACCTATTATTTCCTAATCCAAACCGTGACTGTGCAGCAGGAGAGTAGAACATGTTTAAAACAGTTTCCTTTGATGCACAAACAGTTTCTTCTTCTCCTGTCCTTGCTGGCTGGGATTAAGGCTTCTGTCGGAGCAAAACCAGCAGCACATGACTCCACTGCAGAGCAGGGTTCTCTCCAAAAGCAGGAAGAGCTGAACTTCTGTATGCCCTAGGTATGATTTGGCACGAGTAAGTTGTCATACACAAAGCTGGAGCGGTGGTTATATAATAGCTTTGGAGTTTGAAACTTCTGGATGCCTAGAATTGTAAATCCTGCTTATCTTCATTACATAAATTGGTGAGAGCCTGCTTGGTGCAATAGCCCATTTTCCCTCTCTCTCTCTCCCTCTATGTATAGACATACACACATACACAGGGAGAGTTTACATGTGTGCACAATCTATATAGGGTATATGGATTATATTTATCTCTATGCATGACATATATATACACTGCTATGTGATTTTTCTCTCTATGTCTTAATATATTGAGTTATAGAGAGATATAAAATTTATTTTCAATTGCCAGCCTGTTTTTCTGATTTTCTTTATGATTTGGTTACTGCAGTGTTTTGCCTCCTCTGTTTTCTTTTCCCATGGCCTCCACATTTGTGCAATCTTCTACAATCTATTTTATCACAACTGCTCTTCTCTTGGCTCTGCTCCTTGGTAGTTGGCACTTACAGCACTGGAACTCTCTTAAGCCTGGATTGAAATGGTGCTGTTGGCCTCAGCGTAAGGAGAAAATTGCAGCCAAGATAAAGTGTACTGATATGGTTAAATGATGGTATCCAGAAAAGCACTTAAATTATTATAGTTCTTTGCTATTTATGTAAGTTGCACACTAAGCAGTATCTCTTGGCCATAAACAGAGGTTTTGGGGAACTGGCCAGATAAAAGCAAATGCCCATCTGAGTGATTTAAATAATTTTATAGGTAATATAAATAAAGAAAACACTTTTTAAAATGGACTAATAATTCCCTTTCCCTGTGGAAAGGGAAACAAGAAATAAATTTTCTGTTTGGAACATTCTGGATACTATGACCTAGAACTCCTTTTCTTCATGCCTGCTATCCAGAGTCTGTTGCTGAGAACTTCTCTGTGAGTTTTTAAAAGTCTGATGTTTTTCTCGATTTTGTCTATAAGTATTTCTCTTTTAATTGGCCTAATAGTCTTGAAATCTTGCGTAGAGCTACTAAGGTATCACATTGTAGGCACAATGATTTTTGCAGCCTCTACAATCTCCACTGCCTATTCCTATCTGGGAAGACATGATTATTTCACTATTTCCCAATATTGCTTTCATTATACAGAGTGGAATCCACTTTCTACACGGTTACTGATTTTTTTGAACCAGACCTTTAATTAACCACACAAAAGCTATTAGTAAATCAGGATTTTTTTCTTATTAAAGAATTATTAAACACTTATGCTTTGTTTTCCCCTCTGACTGCAAAAGTCCATTTTAATTATTTCACAGAATGAGTTTTTATAAATTAAGCCAGTGAATTTCTATGGCTGTGCCTCAGATGATTTCTTTGATTTTTGGTAATGGCAGGAAAAATAAAAGCCCAAAAAGTGATACTGATCTCCTTTAAGTTTTCTCTGTTGGCAAGCTGTTAACTTCGGTTGGTTGGTGGAGCCTGCCATGGGAAAATACTAAATCAGTAGAGTGTTACATACTCCATGGGTTACAACTACAAACTAAATAGTTTCATATCTCCTACTTATCCTTCATTAACTCCCTGTCTCAGAGTATCTGTCTTTGGAGTACAGCCAGCAACAGAAAATTGAGCTTAGAAAATCACATAGATAGATAGATCTAGCTGGAATTAGGATGAAAAAAAATAGTTTTTCTCTTCTTTTTGGCTTTGTGGAATGTAACTATTTGAGAAGTTAAATGAATTTATAGATGGAAATCTTCCTTCACTGTAGTCAAGTGATGTATGAGAGGAATAGAGAAACTACTAAGATAATATGCTGATATTTTCTCACAAGTCATTTATTTTCTTCAAAAGACATGTAGTCAAATGATATAAGAGAGGATTAGAGAACCTACTAAGACAGTATACTGGTATTTTCTCATAAGTCATTTATTTTCGTCAAAAGACATACCAACTAACACATACATGTTTGTAACATGGAATATTTTATGGTCTCCCAAATGAGCAAAGTTTGAGCACCAGCAAACATAATATTTTATGGTATTTCAGGATGCAAAGGGGATTTGGAGGCATGATTCATTATTCCTTTGGCAACCTGTAACTCTCCACAAATGATCTACCCAAATGTCATGAACTGTTACCAGTGGAGAGGGGTCTGTACTTCTAGAGGGTGATTTATTCATAATATGCATGATCTGAGTAAACCATAACAGTCCTAACAAAAATGTTATACTTCTCTTTTCTAACTATAAAGGGAACACAAGGTGACTAATTTGAACGATGTGCACATTGTAGCTTTCTAAAATTACAGAATTTCTAAAAGTAGATCATACAAGCCCCATCTATGAAGCCCAAAGAAAGTGGAAGTGTTTTAGATATGGTTTTACACATCTCATAAGTATTCTTCCAGTAAATCTCTCCGTTGATGGGTCTTAAGTTTATTGGTAGCTGGTATTTTTTCTTCCCTGACTGTTTTCTCCTGGATGTTAATGCAAGTTCATGTTTGCTTTTTGAAACCCAAGAGCTATAAACTCTTCCCTAAAAATGATCAAGTAATAGGCATCTAAACACTTCCCAACACTGGACAACTGCCTTCTACTTTCAGGACAGCTTCTCCAGAACAGATAGAAATTTGTTAGCTAATCAATTCCTCAGAAGCTGGGGAACAGGGGGCAGCACAGATAACTATCTCATTTTTCAGGTCTTCTGTCAGCTGATACTAGCATGATGTCACTGAGGGTTTTTTGAAATTATTGTATAGGATTCTTTGGCTACACTAACAGAACAGAATAGTTTTTCCTGCCTTCATCTACCCCTTTGCTCCTCCTATGCAGTTTCTCTTTCCTGCTAGCAGAGGTCCTGGTGGAACTGAACCACAGCCTTTGCTCAGATGCTGTTTTATTGCCCTGTCTTTTTCTGGGAAAAATCTAACTAACTTCCCATCTATGTCTTAGCCATTACACAATCTGATCTTTCCTCACATTGTTGTGAAATAACCTGAACTTAATGAATGAAGCCTTTCCTTTTCCTTTGTTCATAGAGGGAACAAAAGAAAAGACCACAAAAAGTGTCAGGGGAAAAGGGCTGTGGTTTGATTTCAGTTTGAGAATGCCAATACAGATGCACACCAGAGGATATATATAAAGTAAAAACTTAACCAGAGATAAAGGTTTTTCACAAAAAGTGCAAAAATACAAAAACTATCCTGAAGAAAATTAAATGGAACATGATTTGGTGGAGGTTAGCGAGTCCATTGGTGAAGGGCTAAATTCTGTGCATTCATGAAGCATTTCTTCTTCAGTAACTAATTGCCTAAAAACTAGATACCTAATGTGTCTTGTTTTTTTCAGGCTCCTTTTAACGCCAAGAAAAAGAAACAGAGGTGTCCACAGAGTAATTCCTTCTGTTCAGAGATATGCAGGGATAGTCATCAGGGTATTGCAGGGAAAGAAATAATGCAGTAGCACAACTTAAAGTTCAAAAGCAGAATATCCTCTGTATGACATATCCACAGACAACAAAGTAACCATTTCCTTCTAGAATAAAAGCACACTCACATATATAAGGTTCACACACCCATATGAGGTATTAGTTTTAAAAAACTGAGTTGCAAACTACAACCCAGTCCTAAAGTTTTATCAACTTAAATGGAAAGCAAGTTGAAGTTCCTGTTTCAAAACCAATCTCTCAAATAATTACTTTATAAGTTTTTTATTAGTTCAAAGAATCCCTCGCATCTGCTGTTATTCTAACTCACTGTTCAGCATCACGTAATCTACCACATTTTCACAGAGATGGAAAGAGTGTTGCAATTTTTTAGCATTTGCATGACCTTTAAGGTTGTTTTTCAGTCTCTGATTTTGCCATTGATTACTGTGTACAGCACTGTCACAATACAGAAAAGCAGCTCTGCAAGCATGTAAATGAAGTCATTTCTCATTTCGGCACTCTTCTTTCCTTCCAAGTGAGTGGTTCAGAGAAAGAACTTTAAAAAGAAAATAATCACCCAGCACTATGTAAAGCAGACATGTACTTAATTCTGTTATTTATGCCACACTATCAATCACTGATTCCTCTCTAAAATTTAATTTTAAGACTGTCCCTTATCTTTATATATTGCCCATCTATCTTAAATATTGAGTCATTATTTCATGTGAATACTCCTATAGAGTCTACACATGCAAATGTTTGCAGGGTTCTGTTTGACTATCTCAGTGCAGAGATCTATTTTCAGTTCAGATCATTAAATGTTTGTGTTTTCTTGTCTCTTAGAGCCTCTCAAAATTCCAGGGAGGTTACTGAGGAATACCTGGGGGTTTAACTTTGTTATAGAAAAATCTCAGTCAAATGGTTTGAAGTTGCATTTAAGCCATCTTTGTGCAATAGTGTCAACAGGGGACCAGTAATAATAATTTGATGTCAGAAAATCTATAAAACACATTAAGCCAGTTTCAGTTCCACTTTTTTTTTTCTTAAGTCTTGTTACATTCAAAATTGGAGTCACATAGACAAGATCAAAACTCCAGGAACAAAGCTTACCTTGAAGGCTTTACTGATAAGAACTTATAAACAATAGGTTTAAGATTCAGCATCCAAACTAAGCTTTACTAGTTCTGTAAACAGATTCCTCAGAACTGCTTAATCCAAACCCTATTTGTCCTATGAAAATGAAGTGTCAGAGTAGATCCATATTTTCAGTTTACAACATTGAGGTCCATAGGTTAATACACTAAGCAAACTGCAGACTCTAGGGGTTTTTATTCACTTTGTAGGCTACAGGAAAGACAAGCATTTAATTTTTTTCCATCACATGGGCTTGCAGCAGAAGTATTTGTCCTGCATTGAATCTAAATATGTGGTTCTGCATTGCAGTAATATTCAGCATCCTATTTATGTTGCATTCTGTTTCTGAGATAAAAGCTTGGGCTGTGATAGGGGCATTTTCATTTCACTGCTTAACTTCAGGATTCTGCAGGGATAGAAAAAAGTAAAACAACAGTTTCTCTAACTTTTGTTTGGATTTTTTTCTGTTGTCTTCATCATAGTTGGCTATAAAGAAATGCTCTTTTTTTGAGCAAAAGGCCAGAGAAAGATGAATATTTAAAGGTACATTTCCAAAATAAAAAATTAATTGGGAATTAATGTCAATGAATTCTATGGAACAGTTCTTCTTCTGTTTAGCTTAAAGCAGGATGTACATTATCCCACTTCTAGCTAAGCCTCATTTATAAACTATTAATGGTTATATTTGCATTTTCATCAGGAAGAAAAGACAGTCATCACATAGATCTTTCTCTAGACACTGATATATTATTTAATTAAATATAGTTTATGATTTGGTACAGGATCTGCAGAGTTTTGATGGGAAACAAGAATAATTGCATAGTAATTCTGCAGTGGATATATTTTTCTGAATCACATGTTACTGACTATTTAAGTTTGCTGTATAAGCAGATTAGCTGTGACACAAGCATTTACACAGCTTTAACCTTCTTATGACCCAGGAAGATATTGTCTAAAAAGAAATATTTATTGTTTTCTGTGGTGATTTATGTAGAGGTTTTATTATTACTTTTTATTCATAATCATGATTATAAGACCTGATTACAGGATCTGTAAAAGTGATGCCCCAGCAAGTTAAGTCAGTACCTATCTCCTCTCGTTCTTGACTATGGCACCATGTGACAGAAAGTGATTAGACTCAATTAAAAATATCTTCTTCAAAACAGGGCATTATTTATTCATTTAAAAGTAGATAGTGTGCAAATAAATGAATAAAACCAAACACAGACCATGTGTATTTTTTTCTCTGCTAGCTCTGTCACTGTGGTACTTTAAGGACGGTCAAGAAGCGACGTGACTCCAAGTTGATTCGATAGGCAAAAGGTTTTTATTAGCACACACTCACTCTTTTATAGAGCTTCCTCCAAATGCCACAATTGGTTCATTGATTAACACCCCTCAACACCATAGGCTAATTACAGACAACACCTATTTCAAAACATCTAACAGAGGAAAACACCAGATGCAAGATTATTTACATTCTTTCTGCCTGGGAAAGTTATCTTTCTCACAGGCTCTGGCTGCACTGATTCTTGAAAATCTCTCTCTGACCAGGCTGCCAGCATGCATTATTCCCCTTTTTTCTTTTATAACCAAAAGGGTAAAGCCTTTGCAATCCCCTGCAGGGCCCTTTGCAGAAAGGAGAACAAATATAACACAAAGGGTCCATTTAGTAATTTGCCAGTCACCAAACAGAACCTCAATCAGACACTGATTTAAATTGTTCAGAGAGCTTCTCCAGCACACAGCATCGAATTCTTCACCATCGTGTCCTTGCACAAGCATCTAACAAATCCAACTACATCAGTTACCAATTCTAACACAGTAAAAAAACATTGTTATTCTGCTCAACAAACTGACAGTCTAACTTGTCTGATAGCCTTAAAAGCTTTTGACACTCCCTACTCTAGAAACAAAAAGAAAAGATGGAATGCTCATTTTGTGCTTGTAGAAGGACCATCCAACTGACGATCGGCATCCTGGTGGAAAAGTCATCCATGATGATGTGCATTCATTTGCAGGTTGCCTGTTGGCCCCATTCTGCCTTTGGTGTCGCAAGCCAGGGCGAGCACACCTTGCAGGTACCTTGCAGGTACCCCCCGTACCCCCGTATCTGTGGAGACACAAGCATACCCACCACCCCAGGCAATAAGCTCACAGGGGCCTTCCCACTTATTGCCGGTTAGATCCTGCACCCAGGCTTTCGCTCGGGGCAGGCACCTCTCGCCTGAAGACTGCAATGAAAGAAAATTATTCAAAATGAGAGCATTGTTTGAATTTGGTGGCACTATGAGATGATTAATTGTATATAAAGCTTGATATTGACTGTTCCAGTCGACTCTGTGGGGTTTCTCCATGCTACCTCCATTGACTTTCAGACTTGCCTGTTCAGTGCTGGCTGAGGGAAATTGTCTGTTTGTTTCAAACCCAGCTGGCAGGTATCTTTGCCCTCTGTCAGTATTTCCTGATTCACTACGCATATCCACCACCGCCCTTTTCAAACCAGCATCCTTAAGGGACAGGCATGTTCTAAGTCTAAATCTGAGTCAAGAAACACATTTTTCACCAGACTTTGCATTCCCAGGCTGTCAGCAGTCAATAGATTTCCTAAAATAATTCTTCCTTCTCCTGTGTTGAACTACTTTCCCTTTGCTTCTTCTTTATTTCCTGCGGAATTTCTTTCCTTGTCCTTGTCTTTTGATTTATCACCATGCACTTAGGGTAATACCCAATAGGTAAACTGAGGTTCAGAATTTATTTTTAAATTAATATCTATACACATTTATTTTCTCCGAAAGAAGCTGATGGATGACAGTTAAGTTCATGTAATCATATAGGAAGCATAAAAGGATAATGAAAAACTTGTTCTATGAGTATGATGAGTCAGTACTTCCTATCACAGAAAATTCGTAGTCATCTGCAGTTCAGCAAAAGTAGTTTATATTGTCTTTGAGAGTTACAAAGGGCTTTTCCATTTCCTTCAAAATGCTTTTTCTTGATTTTTGGGCCAATCCAAACTACCACAAATGGAGGGAGAATGCTAATAGGCATGACAGAGTTTTTGCAAAATAGGAGCATGTAAAGACAAAGCTAGGAAGGTACACAGAAGAGTGGAAATGAACAAAAAGGCTATCAATAGCCCTTATGAAAACTTCTTTGTTTTCTGCAGGAGTGGTATGGCTGAAAGGGGACTGTAAAATGCTCTTTGGAAGTGAGACAGAATAGAATGTAATATGTTTCAGGATCCACGCTTGTAGAAGTTTGGTTTTTTGAGATGAGGCATGATCATGGGATACGAATAATTTATATGGTGTGTGTCTTTCAGCCTCAGAGTTCAGGAGCAGACCTTAAACATACACAGGACCAACTCCATTAACTCAAGTGATCTGAAAAATTGGGAGAAAGAACTGAAAATCAATCTTTCTCTTCATAGACAGGGAAGGGAAAGGGAAGAAGCATAAGAGGGACAGTATGGGAATTTGTTTATAGATTAAACTGGTGAAGAGTAGTAGCAGTGCCTTTTGAACAAGAAGCAAAGGAGAAAGCAGATCTGCCACATGTCTTGGGAGGAGAAAATTAAAATAAGGTATTTAGTTTTGCGGTAAGAAGGAACATATCAGTTACTGAGCTTCCTCATATAAGAGAACAACAAAATAATCTTTTATATAGCACCTGATATATGACTTCCCATGCAAAGGAACCCCCAGAAATTAGCATTTTTACTAAGCTTCCTCAAAAGCAGATATTTTCTTTAACAAGTAGAGATGCAATAGAACAGTAGAATTTCCAAAACACATGTCCTTTACCTAAAAGACAGGCTTCTGTCCTTCTATGCCTAATGACAAAACTATTGCCTGACTATGCCTATAACAAAATATTTTTTTAAAAGAGAACCCATTTTGGCTAAAGAGCAATTTCTAGGAAGGTCTGCTAGCATTGCTTTTTCTGCTTTTATTTGCTTGGGGTTTTTTCACATGAAAGAAAACATTAGAACATAGTGCACTAGCACATAAATCCAAAGCTTTAAAGAGGGCACCACTGCACCTTCCTTGTATGCAAGTGTTTCAATTAGCACTAAACCACAAACTGTTGCCATAGACTGCAACCATCTGGTGGACTATTACAAAGAAGAAATTAACATCTTACAGATATATGGAACTTCCTAAAGGATAATTTCTTAGTGCTGAAATGCTCAGAGTTTCAAGTCTACCTCTTCCATTTATGAATTGTAAATAGATAAAGTAAATGAGATGCTAACAATCCAATACCAGATATGACTCTTGAGCTCTGAGAATACAGGTAGAACTCGGGAGATGCTCGGTTCTCTTAGTGGAAGATAATGGGACAAGTGTATTCCAGAGGTAAATGTTATTGACTAGACTTCAGCTCTCCTTATAATAAAATGACACTTGGTGAATGTCAAGTACAAATGACATGGGATTATGGTCACTGCCAGCTACAGAAGCAGGTTGAAAGTACTTACATAGATGCACTTCGTTGAATATGTTAGAACTCATGATCTGAATTTCATCTCAAAGTATTCAGAGAAGCAGTTGAAGATCAGCATTTCAGCTTCAGAGTAAACATAAGTAAACATAATGCTAATTGTTGACATCTTAAAGCCTCTGAAAGGATTGTTCTGATCACTTGTAAACTCTGTGTTAGAATAATATAGGTACAGTTCATCCTGCCTTCACCCATGGATGAGTTAGACCAGTTGTCAAGTGCTTTGCAAATTCTGTGGCTTTAGAAAGCATTCTTCTGATGGACCGATATAGAAAAGAGAAAGCAAGCTAAAACCCAATTCAAATTAAAAAGGCACAAAAAAGGCTAGAAAATTTATCTAAGTTATGTCTCTAGAAATAAAAGGATTAACACACAGAAATTATCAAAGCAAACCAATACCTTCTTGTATCTCACCTGTGTCTTCCTTATTTTTTCCTTATATTGTCACATCGAGAGATATCCCATTATGTTATTGCAATACTTCTGTAAGTGCACAATTTTGCTTTATTTCCTTTCTGCTTTTACCAAAAATACTTGTATTTTTTGTCTCATTTTTGTGTATCATTTTTTGTCTTTGAAATATGTCTTCAAAATAAGCAAGTCATTATACTTTAATATTTTTCTCAGGGAAAAAAAAAAGAGAAGCTATTGATTTGAACTTTGACATCTTCTACAATGACTCATCTAATTTCATTTGTTTAATATAGTGAAGGAATGAGCCAGTATGATCATAATTCAGCATGAGGTGAAAGGTTTTTATGATCTTCTCTCAAGGTTAGTCAACAAGCTAATTGAAGCACTACATATGTAGCCATAGGAAAAAGAAGTAGGTTCTATAACTGGTAACTATATTTATTTTCTGTAAAATCTTAATTTATTATGTTTGCATAGAACCATTTCAGACACAGTGAAGCCATCAAGTAAGTAGAGTGCTTGTCAAAAACTAAAGATGTATTGCTAGTTACTCCCAAGACACCTTGTCTTGTCAGAAATCTTGAAATTTATAATATCAGTGTTAATTGAAGTGTATCAGTTTTATTCCATTTCTTCACCATTTTTAAAGTTGCTCACATTGCAGATGATCCTTAACTGGAATCAAACAAGACCATTATGACTTCAATCTCTTCAACTATTACTTCTTTGTGCAGCAGACTTTATATTCTGAATGTGTTGATATCCACGCCTCTGCCACTTCCCCGGCCTTGAATGATCACCTGAAGGTTCCATCCTTTAATCCATGGATTGTGAATTAGGAAGAAAACACTATAGGATTATATAAATAAGTGCATGTAACAAAGAAGATCAAATCTACTTTTTCTTTTCAGTTCTACTTAAATAGAACAAGACTATAAAATAAATTATTAAAATAACAAATAAAATGCAAAATGCTTGGGACAATAACAATAGAACCTAGTTTCTAGTATCCAACAGTCAGTATTTTGTTTTGTCTGTGAAGCTGAACTGCATGCAAATCTTTAATAATAGCCACCTCAAAGGACCGATCTTCATTTATGCATCTTCAGTAACAATACAGTAGCCGTGTTCTGAAGTTCTTTTAACAATAGCTTCATTCAGTGATGTGTGTTTTTTCTAATTAATTATTTAAATATTCTGTCAGGTGCTGCAGCTAAGTCTTAATCATTTTGTAAATGGAGGAATGGAAAGAGAGTATAAACCACACGATCACATCAGAATGCATTAGTGGTATGATCACAGAGAGCAAAGCCATGGATGTATGTCCAGGCAGGTTTTGTGCCATCAGTGACTGTAACAATGAACTTTGGAAGAACTTTTTAAGTCTGTCATTCAAATATGTTGGACTCATCTAATTCCAGCTGAGGAAACATGATACAACCACTCTTAATGTTTCAAAAACACACATAAATTCTTATGACATTTCAGAATTATGTATGTATTGACATTGATTTAAGCTGCATTTTTGTCCTGAGACCTAGGATCTTTCTGATTCTTTTAAACTGGCACAATTCACTTCAAGAGGAAAAGGATAACTATTGAAAATATTACACAAAATATGATACACAGAAGAACTCCCGGGTCAAGCTCTCTACTGTGTTGAGAGTTGATGTTTCTGCTTTAAATCTCAGCTTTCTGAAGTCAGAGTCCTCTTGTGAATCATAAACTTTCCCAGCTCAGAATAAGTTGTATCATTAAATATTGTAATTGGTAGAAACACTTATTAACTTTATGCATATTGATGTGTCAGTTAACACTATCAAACCAATTTGATACCGAATACCTCTCAGAGAAATAGGGGCACAGTCTCTATCCCAGAAGCCTGCGGTCTAACTAGATAAAGCAAAAAAAGGACTACAGAGAAAATAGGACTGAAGATGGAAATCTTTTTCAGGGTCCTGAAATTAGATAGTGGCAGTAAGAAAAAGACTCTAAGCTTTCTGTTTCCAGTCTCCTGAGCATCTTACCTATTTTCTAAATAGTTCCTCCATTTCTTTTCAAATTTCAGCAGGAGATTATAGTTTATATTCAGATCTGGTATATGTAAGCAGAATATTACTGATTTGTAAATAAGCTGAGAGAGGAATTTGCCTGGTGAGTTTCACTTCAGTACAAAACAAGATATAAAAAATGCAGTACTTCACAAAACTTGATTCTAACAATATTCTCGCAAGTTTCTTTTTTTTCTTATGAGATGCTCATACAGCTGTCAGAATCTGTAATGTTACTGAGCAATGCAAACAAAAGAGAGCTATAATTGTGTTTGCCCCAAATAACAGTCAAAGTTCAATATCACATCCTGCTTGAGTGCTGCAGTATCTAACACCACGACCAATGCTGAAAGAGGGGTGTTATCTTCAGACTTATCACTGTCCTCCTTCTCATGAAATAGGAGGTAAATAAAAGTCTGTAAGAACAAAAGTGTTTAATTAAGTGCAAGAAAAATCTTTTGAACAGCAAAATTCCCAACTCACAAAAGAAGGAAAGTTTATCCAGCATTTTGCTTCATAAAATTCATGAAAGTCATCATTAGGGGTTTAGATTAATAGTAAACCAGATTCAGGTTTTAAATTAGAAAGCACTTACACCAAGAATACTATTGTAAGGAAGGAAAATTTTTCAAAATACCTCATCTCTACTGTTGTGTTCACCTTTGCAGTGGTCTTTTTACATATCTCCGTATTGTACCCATCAACCTCTAGAAACAACCTCCATATCCTCACTTCTATGAATATGTTGCAAAGTCATAAAGAGATTAGATCCCTTTACGCTACATAAATGGTACAGAGAAGCAATTGGCAATGTATGATGTTATGGTAAGGCGGTGACTCTAAAGAAACCAAACCCAAAACATCACATAATTTTGCCATTATGACATTATTATGATGTCTTCATTACTCTCTTTGATTACTCTATGGCCCGGTCTGGTCCTTTTCCTCTTTCATTTGCAGTAAAACACTGGGGTGAAGGAGGCACATTTCCTATTAATCCATACGTTTATGGATTAATAGGAAATATGTGGGTCATGGGACAGAAGTCACAGAGGCTAGGAAAAGTGTTTTTGCCTTCTGTGTGCCTGGGGAAGAGAGGAATGGGTTCCCTCAGGTCCAGAGCTGCCTCAGACTCCATCTTCCAAAACAAGGAAGATTCCATTCCAATTGCTGTTTTCTCAGGACTTTAATAAAAGTTTGCAGTACTGTTTTTAATGTGTTCACCTAAAGCTGACCAAGCTGAGAACGTTCCATCCAAGGATGTGTCCCAAGACTCTCTTGCACTATCAGTCAATTATGTAGCAAGCAGTAATGAGGAAAAAATCCCACTCCCACCTGTGCATCCCAAAATGCTAGTGACTACTTGTCCAGCACTTGAAAGTACGGGAAATCTTTATATTGTTGTGACATTTCAATGCATTTTTAAGAGAAAAGTTTCATATCTATTACCCACCAGAAAAAGTTTAGAAAATTAGAGGTGTTATCTTGAAATATTGAGCACGGTTTCTTGATGTTGCAGTAGTATGCTGATGCCTTGAAAGAAGACTGAGGATATCAGCATGGGGGATAAACATGTTTATCAAGAAATGACATTTAAGTACTGTGTGAAGAAAGTTATATTCTAAGCTTATGCAAAAGCCTTCCTCTCTTCCCCAAGCCTTTTGATCCCTTTTCCAGTCAGTATTGAGATTGCTTTCTAATAATAATCTAAAACTCTATATTGTTGGTTTATTAGCTGGTTTATAGTAAGCTTGCTTATATTCTAAGTTTGATAATGTTGTATGGCATTTGACTTTCTCCCTTTCTCAAACAGACATGAGAAATGGAAAAATATCTCTTACATGTATGATTCCCATGATTCCTATACTTGCTCCTTTTTAAAACCTTAACCTCCTTTTATGCTTTTATTCTGTTTACTTCTTGCCTGTTTCCTCTTCTTTTGTCTTCCTAAATCTTTTCTCTTATATGTCAGTCCCTTGACTGTGTTACTCTTCCTATTTGAAGTCAAAACCAGCAGGATTCCTCCTTCTTCATCCTACTCATTTCTGATTTTGACCTTATGTTTAATTCAAAATATATTGAGTCTTTCATGAGCAGATATGAGATCCCATCTGGGTTAGTCAATATACATCTAGATCACAGATGCTGCAAATAACTATGTGAGCATGACTCCAGGTCATGCACCTTCACAGTATGCTACTGATTCGTGGCTTTGTGATGCTGTTATGAGACCAGTTAAGAGTGATAATAAACCCTGCGTTCTACAGCAAATAGTGCTTTTCTCCTTGTCCTGAAATATGAACTATTATATAATCCTGGTCCCCACTCCCAGACATTTAGACACACAGAAGAAATTCAGTAGCTGGAGATGCTTTTATTGCATTCTCTTGACCTTGGCTACAGCCCTAAGAGCAACGTGGACATAGTGATTTGGGGAGTGAAAGAAAGCCATCACAAACTGAGTCCTAGGGATTGTCACCACTGCATGAAAGAATTCAAAAGATTTCTCAGGTGGCCCCAAGTATGTCTCCAGGACTGCCTTTTTCTGCAGCCGAGGCTTTTTAGTCAGGGCAAAGGAGTCCTCATCTGAGCTCAAGTCTGAAAAACTTCCTTCTGAAAGATCAATATTTTAAGGCACACCAAGCAGGAACAGCATTTCCCAATTTTTACGTGAGCAGATCATCTGTGAGAGGTGTTGCAACCCACATCAGTGATCGAAGGCAGCCAGTGGTGAGAGTACTTATCTGCAAATAGGCAGATGGGAGTTCCAGCCCCTATCCTAAATACATCTTCATTTTAATGCAGAGAGCCCTTACTAAAACACACAGAAACATCCCTAAAGTAAGAACCAGAATACCAGGGATGCTGCAGAGGTGAAAGCCATAATCTTTCCATGCCATTTCTCTCTGAGCTGGAATAATTTGTGGCACAGCACCATCACCTCTAGGCAGACAAAGTTTTCTACGATCTACTTCCTTCAAACACTGTCTTTAGGATGTCCTCCCAGAAAATTAGCTATATGTTTCAATTCCTTCAGGCAGAAGGAGGAGATAGTTCTGGCTTGCCCTTAGTACTCTTTTTCTGAACAACCACAAGTGCTTTTTTCAGCATCATTGTGCCATCCACTTAACATATTTTAGGAACATTCTAGGTATACGATAATATGCACCAGATAAAATTTAATCAGAAACTGAGGCAGAAAAAATGCCTTATTCTTTGTGCCCATGTGGAAATAAATGACAGAAGGTGGCAAGCTGCTGAACATGACATACTCCTGCAAATGCATCACAGCAGAGCACCTTGAAAACCCAGATTTGGGTAGTGATATAAATGCAACTGAGCAGTAGGTAGATTACAGTTCATAATTTTAATCTTAATTTGTGCTTGAGTCTTTCTGTAGATAAACAAGTCTCTCATAGCTGTCTGTAACTCAATATATTAAATACACATATTTCTTGCAAGATGGGAAGCTGGATAAATATAGTTTCCTCCAATAACTGGATGCTAAGAGATTAGAATTGGCACTTTCCACGGGAATACATGCATTCCTTCAGAGCCATTGACAGAAAGCAGCAGGCAGCAGGACTCTCCTGGTTGTTGCCCTGGCAGGCAGGTGGCTTGCTTGGCTGACCAGCTCCCAGTCTGTCCCACTGGGCAGCCAGGGAGACAACCAATGTGTTAGCTTGCCAGCTTCTTGGCTGTCTGAGTGGCAGATGGACTTGCAAGCTGCCTGGCTGGCTGCCTGCCAAGCTCTCCTTGTGCCTGCTGGCTGATTTACCTGCTGCCCAGCTCCCCAGATGCCTGGCAGGCTGCCTGCCCAGTTTGCCCAATCACGGGTGAGGTTATGGGCCCAAAATAGTTTGTTCTGCAAAGTAGGAGACTGCAGTGTTGGTGTTTTGTTCTCATCCAATCTGGAATGTCCCATGAAGCAGAAATTCCCTTCCCAGCAAGCTTTAGTAATCAGTTTACAACATTTACCCATGTATTCTGTACATGGCAATTTAGACTTCTTAAAACCTAAGAAACATCTCACTGGAAATGTTTGCATAATATGTGCCTGACTTGTTTCAGCTTCTGAGATTGCTTTGTACAGATTTTCTC
Source organism: Vireo altiloquus (assembly GCA_013396875.1). NCBI lineage: Eukaryota > Metazoa > Chordata > Aves > Passeriformes > Vireonidae > Vireo > Vireo altiloquus. The sequence continues at coordinate 328,709 of VZRF01014336.1, read as the reverse complement.
TAGCAAAGTTAGAAAAGATTTTCAGACAGGCTTGTAATGTCATATTAATCACTGGCTCTATTTCTATTGAATTAAGCTACAGCCCAAACCATAAAGTACTAATAAACTTTAATACAGACTCATGAAAAATCATAATGATGATGGTACTGGCTATGTGGCCAATATATGTGTCAAGTGAATTGAACCTTATCTTACTTACAAAAAATAAAGATATAAATTTCTATTTGTTATAAAGATGGCAGGAGTCTGCCTTTTCTCAGAATACCTTACCTTTAATATTCCAATTTCATTTTAATCACACTGTCCTAAAGATTTCATTCTGCTTAAATAATGAACAAAGGTGTTATAAAAATTGCATGAAATCAGCTTGCCCCAGGACAGGTTCTGTTGGATGTAATTACATATGCTTCAACAACTGGAGCAATGTGCTGTGAGAAAGGCTTTTAAGGTGACGGAACTTAATTGTGCAGGTTTTAAGGTAAAAAGAGAATGGAGGAAAATGACCAGCACACTGAGTAGAAGCTGTTCAATTTCTTAAACCTCAAGAGAGTAAAAATGTTATTAAATTATAAATGGACAAAAAAAGAGGGGTAAATAGGTGATACACTTTATCATACAGGGAAAATAAAAGCAGACTCAGACCTGGTGGAAAGTATTGTACACTGAGAAAGACTGTCAGATACAAAGTTCTTTATGACATACCTACACATAAAATAGGACAGTTGCCTATAAAGAAGGCTGTGATATTTCCCTGGTGACACTGCTCTAGAAGGCAGTACAATAAGAAATACAATCTTTTTCTGCAATACTGGTAATGACAATACATCAGAATTGAAGTCTGCGGCTAAGGAAAACATTTAGACTCCTTTTTCACAGCTGGAATATACAAAAATTTTTTAAAGGACTCTCTGGTTGGTATTTCTCGAACTGTGAACTTGTTTTCCTAAGATGTGTCAGATAGTCCCAAAAAAGACAAAAGGACTCTGCATGGATGTAAGTGGTTCATTAAAATTAATGAATAAATTTATCAGAGACCCAATAAATGTTTTCATCACCTCATACTGTGCATATGACATAGCAACTCTTTAAAACATAGAATACTTGGTGCATAATTAGTCCTGTTCTAATTTCTGATAAATAAAATTTTCACTTTGTACTGACTTCCAGATATTTGGGTATCAAGTCTCCCATTATTCAGGAGTCACTACAAGCACAGTAGGTTTTTTTTATTAAGCAAGATTTCTTGAGTTACAGCCCCTGTTCAAGGATATTACTACCAGAATGTTAATTGCTACTAATAAATTAATTATATTGCATTGAAATACTTAATAAAATTGAGGCACACTCAAGGAGTGAAGGATTATTGTTGAATTTTAATGTTGGATTCAAATACATCAACTTTACAACTTAGTCTTTCTTGCTCTATGGCCACTTGATTTTCATGAGCTGGAAGCATGCATAAGTCCTACAGGCTGCTTAAAAAGATAGCAACATTTCACATGAGAGAATGCAAAGAACGATATACCTTTCACCCACAAATCTATCTGACAGTACTTGGAAAATCTTTAATTTATTTCTTACAAAAGGTTCTTAATTCTTAGCTCTTCTCCCCAGGGAGCTCTGACTTCCCTGTGACTTGATTTTTTTCAGGTCTAGTTTATTCTTTCTTCTAGTTTAAGTTTTATCCTGTTTCTCATTACTGCTATTGCTGTAAATAAATCTCATAATCTGATTTCCTCATTAGGGTACACAGTATGAATTGGTCTGATCCCTAAGAGTTTCTGGAGCAGAGTTAAGCTATTAATGCCCAAATCCTGAAATAAAGTGCTCCTACACAGGGCTAGCAGCCTGCCTTTAGTCAGGACAGAGGGTCACAGCTGAGGTGAGACAAAACCTCCAGAGCCCCGGGGCTGGTGGGCATTGGAAAGGAAGTCTCTGTTACAATACAGAATTCTGGCTCTAAAATTTTTCTTATGTCGTCTTTCAGGAATATAAAGTCACTTAAAGATGCTCCTCCAAATAAATGACTGAGTGAAGTATTTAAAAGATGGGCTTCTTCCACTCCTTGCATAGCTGAAGACTGAAATTCTTTCCATATGACTGAATGCCCAATGATTTTTTTTGTTTGTTTAAATTCCAGTTCCTCTTTCATCCTTGTCTTGGCAAGATGGGTGATTTGTTCTCGATGAAGTTCCTATATACTATATGTTATCAAAGTCAATAAAATATAAAAAAGTTGGAAAATTTACTATATCTATTTATACTCTATCTATATTACTATATCAGATACTATATGGTATCTGAGGTTGGAGAGGCAAAAAAAAAGGTGGTTACTATTTTTGCTAGAGCTTGCAGTCAAGTAGATAGAACAACTTTTAAAGAATAAAGGATGCAATCTTATACAGACTGCTTCCTTTTTAAAACTCTGGAGTTCTGCTACACAGAGATTCGGTTTCATAAAACTCTTATGCACATGTTTTACTCCTGGACTCAGCCTAGATCTTAATAATGTCCTGGAAAACATCCTCTCCAAGGTGTATGAAAGATAAAAACATATATTTGTTTGGTGCCTCTGCAAACTACCTTATAGGTTCAGAAGGTACACAGGAGTTTTGCATTTTTCAAGTTTTGTCTTGATTTTGGAGAATGTTTGCATTAAAATGGAGACTACTTTGGTGAAAAGCTGCAATGTCAACTGTGATAAAGTGATAAGGAAGAAGGGATGATTATAGCAGTGATGTAACAATCATACCTAGAGATCTTGATAAAGTTATGCCTCAGTAAAGTGGATTCATGGCCACAATTTCTGATTCACTTTTTCCATATTTCTGAGTGTGTTTTTGTACAAAATGTACAGCTGACCTGCATCTTCTTCATGACTACCATGCCAGTTCACTGGCTTATTTTTCTGATATTAAGAGAATAACCTCCCCTAAAGAAATCCAATTTTTCATGAACTTTTGGCTACTATAATAGTTTGCTGGTTCATTCAGCCTACTCTTTGCTTGCTGACTTTTAGTTGTAGCATAGGAAGCAGTATGGGAATAGAAAATGAAAAATAAACGGAGTTAGAAGTTCTAACAAAATATATTTTATAAATCCTTGATGCTTGTTATGACAGCACAGTAAGTCACCAGCTCGCTCTGTTGGTGTGACACTATGCAAAAACACAAGAACACAGTGATGTTTTCTCTCTTCGCTGAAGGAAAGGCAAAAATGAACTCCCTGGGCAAAATATCCCTAATAAACACAGTGTTGGCATTAAAATATGTCAGAATGACAGGCACAACGGAAAATAAAACTTGAATCATTCTTACTGCATGAAACATATTGAAGGTAATGTATGAATAATCCAGAGAAGGTTATGCTAGATAAAACAGCTTAATTCATCTTTGTCAGTTTATGTGTAACATGCATATTGATTCAGTTCTACCTTTTAGAAGTTGGTATTTGAATCCATTGGAAACCTGCTAAATAAGTTGGATCCATTAAAGGCACGGGGATTATCAGTAATTTGTTGAATACGCATACACTTTTTTTACTTAGGAAGTCAATTCAGTACATGACTTATGCTTCTCACAGAATTTGTTCATGAATATTTTAGTAGATGTTTTCCATATTTTAACCTAAAATTTTGAAAACTACCTACCAGAATCTCCAATATTTTAACCTTTTTTTGTTGTGTTTTGTTTTGTTTTGAAATGCATCTGTAATAACTGCACACTTTTAGCTTGGTAGCCTTTTATTTTAAAAATAGAGAAAACAATGCAGGTGGAAATCTCATGAGCAAGCTATCTCCAAAATGTAACATGCTGTAGCATTCACCTTTGTAACATGCTCTATCAGTTTTTTTGGAATTTAGTGCCAGATATTCAGATGCTCTATGTACTGAAAAGAGCAACACAGAGAAAATAAAGGTGCAGAGATTGTGCCCAGTCTGTATTTAGCCTTAGTAACCAGAACCCACTTCTGAAAGCCCATATTAGTTTAATCTGGACTGAAAGCAAAACACAATGTCCAGTCATACCAAATGGTTGTGGTTTCTTCACAAGCCTGTGTGGAAACACATGATTGTCCAGTTAGCTGGCAAAGAATCATCACAGTACATGTTCAGTTACATGTCCGGCTGAGAAATCCAGCTATAAATAAATAAAACCTCTCCTAATTCAGACAAAAAAAGGTTTAGTTGCAGCATATGGAAAAGTAAGGAAACAAGAAACAAGGGTAGCTGTGATGTGAAGTCATATGTATGCTCTTGTTCGTGATAACATTTGTATTTCTGGTGGACACTGAAATCTCACTGAAACATGATGTCCTTTCTTTTTTTTTAAAAAAAAAAGTATGATAAAGTGTTTGTATTTTGACTGAGCATGAGTAAATTTCTTCAGCCAGTAATTTAAGTTACTTTATCACCTAAAAAGCACCAGAGGCATTTCAAAGCCATTAAGCTGTCCTTTATCTCTCTCCCTCAGTCTCAATTTATACTGAATGAATTTATGCCAACTGGAACAACTTTGACAGGGAAGACTGGTCAAGTATCACCTGATGGTTTGCTGTCCCAAACTGTGCTAATATTTTTACATATTCTTGATGACATTCAGCAAGAAATAGATAATATTAAGTTCAGTATCCCAGTGTTAAAGAAAGAAAATTCAAATTTTGTTTTTGCTAAACAATGAAATGTTCATCTGTCCTAATAGTATTTCAAAAATTAAAGTATTTTGTTTCAACCATCTCTACCATATTTATCATATACAAATGGCTGCCCTTTTTATTTCTCCCTTGAGGCAGAAAATCAGAAAAAAGTGAGTATTAGGAAAACAACATCCTTTGAGAAGTTTTGCTCAAGATAATTTTTCTTTACTTTGAACAAATTATCTTTGCTCTACCTACTTTATACCTACGTATATCTTACTTGATCAGCTGGTTGTAATAAAACAAAATTAAACCAGACAAGAGTTTCTTACTTCCCTTTATCTCATGGCAATGCAGAAAAACCCTAAAGCCTGTACCCTGGCATACATGTTATTTAAAGCTTCCTCTACTCTCATTGTTTCATTCTAGCACAGGGATAAGTAGCGCTACACCTTAAGATGAGCTTTATCCATTTTACAGATAAAACAAAATACAACATACAACACTTCTGTTTCTGTTTTGTGGCTTCAGGTTTTCTTCCTCTCTTCTTCAGTCCTTAGTAAAATCCATGCTCAGAAAATAATAAATAGATTACAAAATAATTTTGACTAGGTCTTTCAGAAACCTCTTTCCTGCCTTCTCTTGTTACAAAAGGACTTTCCAGTTAAGAGCATACCAGAAAATCTGAATTCTTTTGACCATGTTCCTTTAGTGTGAGAGCTGTTGAGAAGTCAAGAGTATATGCCTGGAAAGCGTCCACTGCATAAAACCAGCCCAAACATCAGTGTTTTCAGATTAAGCACAAACCCTATCCTAGCCCTGAGAAGCTGTTCAAGTTGAAACCAACACCATTACCTTTCACAGCATCAGCATTTTGTAGCAGCTACCTCTTTCACAGCTGTCAGTCGTGACAATAAGTACAAAATGAGTTTTTAAGGCAGTTGGGGGGAAGAATTAAGCAATAGGTGGATCTATAGAAGTTAAAGCTGTCCCAGGTCTGAAAAATAAAGGAATTCTGAAAACTTGAAAAAGCCTTTAAAGCATTTCAGAACTATTCCCACAATGGCATATTTACCTAGGTGTAAGCTGATTGCTGTCTTCAATGTGTGCTTTTCAATTAA